>VYXF01005642.1:220224-283044 GCA_013397295.1 Polioptila caerulea
CCTGGTATTCATTGTTTATGAAATCCTTGACTAAAAAAAAAAAATATCTAGATATGGATATCGTGGAAGAGACTGTCGAGCCAATGTTTACCTCCTTCCTACAGGAGAAATTGTGTATTTCATAGCCTCAGTGGTGGTACTATTTAACTACGAGGAGAGAACCCAGCGGCACTACTTGGGTCACACAGACTGTGTTAAATGGTTAGTACACAACATTTGCATGTAAGTGTGTGGGTAATAATGCAGAAATGTTTCTTTTCCTCTCCTGCTATATGTACAAACTAATTAATGTCATCGTAGTTGTAGTTATTTCCTGTTTAATCAGTCCCAGTAGATTTCACTGTAGTGAACACGACACAAACCAATGGTGTTAGGGCAGCCCATGCTAGCTTAGGATGTCTGGTTTAAATGTAAAACAAGGGTATATGTATACAATCTAAGAGTGCCAGGCTGAAGAAAGGATTTTTGCATAAATTATTCCAAATAATTGTCCCAGAAATTAAAAATTATTGTTAGCCTGACTCTAAATCAGCTGTTTACAGACAGTGTGGCAAAAGTGCAATCTTAAAGGAGAACTAGAAAACTGTGTTGAACTGAGCAATCATACTCTCATCTTGTAAAAGATACCCCATCCAAGTATAAACAGAATCAGGGAAATCAGAAAGATGTTTGGAAAAAAACAAAACAAAAAAACTAGAGAAGGAAAATTGAGGCAAATGTCCTTGTGGGTACAAAGGCAGTTACAGAATTTGCTGTTAGTCTGAAGAGTAGTGCACAAAATGTAATGGTGAACATAAATTCTCTACTGTGCAGTACCTAACTGGAGAAAATTTGACATCTAAAGCTTTTTTCTCTTGTCTTTGTAATTGCTTCCTGTGGGAGGAATGCTGCCAGTTTGTGTTCTTCACTTTCATTCAGAATATTGAACTGAATTGTAAAATTTTTTGGCATTCATCATTATGACCTCTTCAGGTTTTCTCTGGCCCCCTTTATTCTTTCAATGGCTTTCTTCACTGTTGCAATTTTACAGAGAAAGCAATTAAGAATTTGGATCAACAAATCCCAAAGACTGAGAGGATGTATTCTCTAAAATAATTTTTTTCACATCATCTTCAAAGCAAAGTGTGCTAAGCAAGGGCAGATTTTTACTTCCACTAGTAGTGCACCACACTTCATTAGTACAATCACATCAGTAACTCATTTCAAGTGACAGTAATCCCTGACTCCTGGGTGCAAAGGCAAGCCCTCAGTCAACTTTTCTGCCTTTTTTCCCCAGGTTCATGACATCTCTAGGTTTGGGCATAAAATACACCATAGTCCTTATAAATATGGCACATAACTAAGTGTAAGAGTTTCATTTCAAGACAATGTAGATTTTGTTACTATGGACTCCCAGCATAGAGCAAACCTGAGATGTGTCAGAGCACATGTGGAGGTGACTCTTCTGACACTCCAGGTTGTGTGTCAGCAGTCAATACAGTGTGGAATGAAATATCTGATGAGAAACAGTCAAGCTGTCTCCTTAAAAGTGGGATTTAGAATCATAAGTGTCTCCATGGGCTTTTTTTGAGAAACAAATAAAAAAATTTACAAAACACCTCTCAGTTTTGAAGACCTATGACGGCAAAAGCAAGTCATATTTCTGTCTGTCTTAGTCTTGCAGTTCATCCAGACAAAATTAGAATTGCAACAGGACAGTTAGCTGGAGTGGATAAAGATGGAAGGGTAAGTAATAGAGCTGTTGAGCAGTAGTATCTTGTTTTGCAAATCAGGAAAAAGTGGTTTGGGGTTTTTTAATCATCACCTTCTGTCTGCAGTTTGTATTATGCACTGCATTTACTGAGATATTTTGAGTTTCTCAGGTAACAGCCTGTATCTCTAGCAAAAGACAGTTACAATGAAATGCTCAACTTTACATTAAAAAGAGCAGAAGCTCATAAAGTCCTTTATCTGCAAGCAAACATGAAGCTTGTAATTGATTTATAAGGCCACATCATTTCTGTCATATTACTTTCAATATGTCTTCTCCCAAGGGAGAGAAAATCCCCAGTTCTGTGGGTCAGTATAGTCTTAAGGCTTCATGGAAGAGGAAACCAACTTTGAGAATTCATAGAAGGTATGCCAAGCTTTCCTATAAACTTGCTCACTTGACAGCAAGTATATTTAAATGCTGCTCTTCACCTCTTGGCATAATTCTGTCAGAATATGAATAACTTGATTATTTTCATCAAGTTATAAACAGAGGGGGGGGGAAGATGCTATAAAATGTAGAAGCGTGTTAAATGTAACTTTTTCAGATGTTCAACCCGATTTTTTATATTTTATAAGAAATTTATGTGTGGGAGGTTTTGTGTACTTGATTTCCACTGAGCATTTTCTAAATCTTGTTAGAGCTGGTTGGTTTGTTTTCCCATCAGTACAAAGTTTTGTCACTTTCAATGGTGAATATTGTCCTTAAGCCAAGTTAATTTGTGGCTGTTTCTAAGCTAGTTTGGGATGGTAATTGAATGAAATATAACCATCAGCATTTTTATTGAGTGGTTGGTGATTGTTATGAGGCTCACTGCACCAGGGTTTGTTTCTTTTCTTTTTTTTCCTAATGTTTATATATAAGCCCAGATTTGATCATTATTTTCAGTTGTTGCATAAGATCACTAGTCTCGGCTCTGAAATGCAAGATGACTCTTCCATTATTTGTTCAATTCCTTGAATTGGCTAAAGTATCTTCACAACTAGCAAACGCCACTCTCCTGCCTCGATGGCGCAGCTGCCGCATTGGTAGCCTGGACATAAGGAACAGCACTGCCTTGGCTCTCCCCTTTTGCCTTTGAGGATAATACCCAGCAGCCTCCCCAGCACAGTCATCCTGCATTTTGCTCCGCAGCTTGTAATTCAGGCGGCAGCAGCTGCTGCTCCGCGCGTGGCCCGCGGTGCTTTCCCCGCCGGTGACCTGTTTGTGCCATTGCTTTTCCACGCAGCCCCTGCAGCCCCATGTTAGAGTGTGGGACTCGGTGAGCCTGGCGACGCTGCAGGTTCTGGGCCTCGGCACCTTTGAGCGCGGAGTGGGCTGCTTGGATTTTTCCAAAGCGGTAAGGTGGGCACGGCTCCTCGGGGCGTTCCGCAGGACGTGGCCGGTCCTGTGGAAATGGGAAGGAACTCTCTGGAGATGTTGTTGTTTCTAACTGATTCCTCTCCGTCTTAAAAGTGTCACTAAAGTTTCTGTATTCTTTATAAAAGTAGCTGATGGCAAACCAGCTGGAAAAACAGGAAATGGCATGTGTAAAATTGCGGTAGCAAACCAGCACGGTAAATAAGTAGCAGGCAAGAAAAACCTTGACTAGAAATTGAAGTCCACACTGGGTTTGGTGGTTTGGTTTTGTTTGTGAGGAGCTTGGTTCTTTTTATTGTGATGTTAAAAACAAATTTGTTAGTGAGGTTTGTGAAAACAAAATTTAGTGAGTTCTGATAGGAGGGTTAACTTTTTTGCTTTCACAGCTGGAGTAGGTTTTTGTCCACCAACAGGAAATTAAAAAAAAACAAAACCAAAACACACTCACATTATCTTACATTATTTTTTCCTGAGGAATAGCTTGTTCACTTTTTGCTTCTTCTTTTAAATAGAATAAAAAGAGAGATCTTTGTTACTGGACCAGTAGAATTTATCAGAAAAATTAGTAAAACATGGAGATGCATTACTTGGCATTCAGAAGGTTCTCATTTCAATTTTGGAAATGAGTTGGGTTTTTTTGTAAAATATGGGCATATTTTAATCTTTAAGCTGCCATTGCATTTTTGCCAAAAGACTGAGACATATCAGACCTCCTGAAAACCCAGGCTGGATTCTTGCATTCCATCGAGGATTAATACATGTAAAAAACAGAAAACGCAGAAAAACAATGTCTGCAGTATTTTGCTAATAGAGGAAGAGATTTGCAGGACAACTGAGGTGGGAAAGGATGTCTGGAGATCACCTCATCCACTGTCCTGCTTACAGCAGGTTCTGTCAGAGCAGGCTGCTCAGGCTGTGGTCCAGCTGGCTTCTGGGAATCTCCAAGAATGGAAACTCAACAGTGCCTCTGGGTGAGGGTGAAAAGAAATTCTGTTGAAAAGAAATTCTTGCACTCTCTTGCTGCAGTTTCACTTAGCAGTTGAAAGAAAGCAATTGAAAGAAATTTCATTGCCTTGAAATGTTGCTATGTTGGATATAGTACATTTTGTGTTTCAGCAAATAATATGAAAGGCATACTGGCATTCCTGTCAGTCCAACAATCAATGAAACTTACATACTTGGATAGAGATTTTTTTTCAGTGTGAATACGAATGCATTCCATCATTTTAAAAACAAAGAACCCAGGGAATTTTTGAAGACTGTATTTTCATTTTTATTGGTTCTGTTTTGCAGCTGAAATTGAATTTGATACCTTATTACAGTCTCACGTGATTGCTCACTAGACTGAAACAGTTTGTGTGTAATATCTAGAACTGTGTTTTTGCTACAGAATTTATTAACCCCCACAAGAGCTGCGTACATTGCCAAGGCTGTTTTCAGGGCTTCTTCCCACCTAGTAATTCATATGTATATTTGTGTATTACTGCTCAGAATAGTGCTTGGGAATAATAACTTTAGCCACTTCTATTTTCATAATTTGTTAGAAAATGAAGTGCAAGAATCAACTTTACAATAATTAAAGTCTCCTCCAAATCTTTCTACAAATGTCCTTCAAACAACTGGTTTGTACAATATGCATTGCTGCGAATAAGTATGGTTTTAAGATTCTTTTCTCTGTTCCTTTAATTACATGCAGCCATATATTTACCATTTTGTTGTTAAGTTGTCCAAAATAAGTGATTTCAGTTGTTTAATACTGTAGATGCTGCTCTACCTCCTCTGTAAGTATTGTTTTATTCAGAAAGTGTAACTTTGGCTGCAGTTTTACCAACTACACGATGAAGCTGCTGGTACTTTATGACCCATAAAGAAAAAATGAGACATGCTTACAGAATTTGATAATGTAGTTGTGTGTATATGATAATGGCATTTAGGAAAAAAACACAAGTGGAGCTGTGTGTCTGTCCTCTGAGACCTGAGGAAAACCAAAATATTTATAGAAGAGAAAACTAAATCATTCTGCAGCTAGCATGAAATTGTGAACAAGAAAGGAAAAAAAACAAAAACAAACAAACAAAAAAAAAGGTAGCAATAAAAACCAACAAACAAAACCAGAGTAAAGACTTGGTAAGATACTTTCAAAGCTTTCCTGGGATATTACTTGAAGCATGGTCATTTTTTATACAATTATACGAAAATCTATGTCTGTCTGTAAGGAAAAAAAAAATGAAGGAAAATTCCATATGTATTGAGGTTGTAGATACTTTAGAAGGACTTGATTAATTTATATTTTTGCCTTTTTTAAAATATAACTGTCCTGCTTTTTTTCTAAATTGAATATGACAGTACTTTGTAAGTACTTTTTATTTTCTTTTTCCTTTAGGATTCTGGTACTCATTTGTGTGTGATTGATGACTCTAACGAGCATATGCTTACTGTGTGGGATTGGCAGAGGAAATCAAAAATAGCAGAGATAAAGGTAATTTTTCCACATGAATATTCTTAAATGCAAGTGGTTTTATTCCCGTAAATACAAGTTTGTGACACACACTTTTGGTCTTATTTGGAAACTGCAACTGTGTAATACTGCTGGCTTGTTTAAGGGTTCCACAGAAATGCATTCTTAACTTGTTTACTGGAAGAGGTTTGAATATTGAAGGGTTTGTAATTACATTTTACTCATCCTTAAGAGCCAATGCAAATAAAGCAATTGTCTAATGGTTTCTTAGTTAAAAAAAAAAATAAATCCGGAGAACTTTAAGAAACTAAACTGATGATTCAGTCCATAGTTGTTTAAAAAAATAAAATACTTTTAAACATTCCTTATTTCAATTTTGTCTGAATCAAATTCTGGTTATTGAGTCTCAGTATGTGTCTCTTCTCATTTGAAGTCTTAAGTACTTTTGTGGATTGTAGTCTGTCTGCTTTTCTGTTTCTTTCTTATCCTTTCCAAATTTCAAACCAGTTGGATGTGTTCAGAGGTGTTGCCCTGAGTGCTCATGTAAAGCTGATTTCGCTGGGAGCACCCAATCCTACTGTTATGCAGTATCAAGCAAGCAGATATTTCATGCATGTGGAACTGAGTATTTGTCTGTTTTTATAAATCATGCTCCACAAGCATGTATGTCTATATCATTACAAACTTGCCACTTCTGGTGACAAAATCAGGTTGGTTTGACCTGTTTTGTCTAGATTATGTTGACCAATACTAACTGTGTTCTACAAATTTTAATTTAATTCTATGACAGTATTTTAATTTCCTTTTTGATATTTTATGTGAAACTATTTGGCATATGCTTTGTATTTCCCATTCACTGACATTATGTTTTGACTGTTTTTGTGCTCAGGGGAGTTTTTTGGTGTTTCAGAATTGGCTAAAAATTATTTGGCAGGGACAGCTTGCCCTTCAGAACTTATTCACATGGAGGACTTGGTCTTACAGTATCTTAAGCACCTTCCATGGAAGATGTTGTGGGCAGATCCCTTGAGCTGGGATGCAGAACAAAAGCTGTTTCTTAGCTGAACTCCATTAAGGTTTTCAGTCCTTCAATTCCAAATGATTTTTGACATAGCATATTTGTTCATGTGAAAACTGTGTAAGAAACATAATAAATAGGGTCATGAACAAAAAAAAAAAAAAAAAAAAAAAGGAGACTTGAGAAGTTTGTTTGTTTAAAGTAAGCCAAAAGTGATGAAGTAGGAAAAGTTGCTCTCAAAATGTGACTTAACAGCACTCTTATGTATAGGTCACAGAACAACTGGGTTGGAAGGACCTGTGGAGATCATCTGTCCAACCCTCAAGCCAAAGCAGGTTCACCTAAAACAGATTGCACAGGATCATGCCCAGGCGAGCTTTCAGTGTCTCCAGAGAAGGAGATCCCACAACCTCTCTGGGCAGCCTGTTTTGAAATCCTGTAGAAATAATGCATTTACTTTGTTGTTTTGTGGTCACTGCCTGCAGGAGATTTGTCTTTGAAGACAGTTTGGTTGAATATACATTAGAGGTTAAGAAAATGACCAGTCAGTTTGTTATGTTTATAAAATCTGTTGGTAAAGGATGAAATACTTGAAGATGTTGGTAATTCAGTAAAAGTACATGTAGCCAGTAAAAATACAAAGGTGGGACCCTATGTTTCAAAGTTTTGAGTTATGCAGGCTTCTCTTTTTCTTCTTTGTGAGGGGGAAGTGAAAACAAAGAACCGAAAAGAATTTTTACAGAATTTTGGGAAGAGAATGATGGATATAATCCTGCAATATTATCGTTGTCTTACTTGCCTCTGTCACAGCTTTGTTATCCAGAATAGCAGACCAGTCTTTGTAGAAACTAAGCAGGGTTTTCAATCCAAAATTGTCTTTTGTACATTATTCATTTTCCTTGGCAGAAGTCATAGCTATTAGAGAGAGCAGAAGCTTTTGTGATTTAAAAGGGAATTTAAACCCTGACTTGTGTACTGAAGCTTAATAAAGATCTCTTATGTATGTGAAAAATCAGTATATATAAAATTAAATGTGCAGTCATTCAGGCAGCTGACTTAGCACAGAACACTTGGAAATACTGTCATGCATACGCTGAACTGTCTAATTTTACATATCTCTGTTTTAAAACTTGGGGTTTACTTGTGTTTCTAGTAGTTAATGTCCTATCTGAATAAATATTGCTTCTGTTATTATTTCAGACTACAAATGAAGTTGTTCTTGGTGTGGAATTCCATCCCACTGATGCAAATACCATAATAACATGTGGCAAATCTCATATATTTTTCTGGACCTGGAGCGGCAATTCATTATCAAGGAAGCAAGGGATATTTGGGGTAATAATATCTTGATACCAGGACAGTTTTAAATCAATGGAAATCACGTTTTCTGTACATTTGCTTCGTTGTTACCATGTACTGTCTGATCAGAGAGGTAAACATACCAAAAAAAAAGGCTGAATTCTGCCTGCGTGTATGCAGGGTGTAAGAGTGTGGATGCATTATTCTGCTTATGTAACAAGTGCAAGCAATTATCCCTTTTTCTTGCTTATTTTGTTTCAGAAATATGAGAAGCCCAAATTTGTTCAGTGTTTGGCTTTCTTGGGAAATGGTGATGTGCTCACTGGAGACTCAGGTGGGATAATACTTATATGGGGCAAAACTACTGTAGAAGCTACTCCAGGAAAAGGAGCTAAAGGTAGGATACGTTCGGAGTTAATCACAGATTTTACATAGTCTGTAGAAGATAAACATAAAAGATGGCATTAGGGAAGGAATAGAGAAACAGGCCTGACTCAGAGCATACACTTCCTATCAATTACAGGTGGTACTAAAGTCCTAATAGTCCTAGGAATTTGTTGACTTAAGAGCAGTCTAGAATTTCTTTATAATTAACAAGACTGTGCATGAAATGAATGAAAACTACTTTATCTAAATGTTTTGCATTTTTAAAAAACGTTGTTAACCAGCTTTCCTTTGATCTGGTGATTTGAAAAAGGCTGTAGGATCAGTCTGGGGGTTTTGCAGCTGCCTTTGCCTCTTAAGGCTTATGTTTGCACCATTCTTAGTTTCAGAGGAATACCATTAGGTGGTGGAGCTGACATTAATAGGACATGGATGTGAAATACAATTACAATGCTTAGTTGTAATAGTTACATGAATAACAGTTTCTGGTTTAGCAGACCCTCAAGTCTTGATATACTTATAAAAAATTAAAAAAAAAAAAATTGGAAATTTGAAATTGAACTAACTCTTCAGAGCAAAGCTTTTGTAAAAAAGAAGGGAAAATTATTTGTTGCCCAACATATGCAGACCTGGCACAGCTGAGCCCTCATAAATTCAATGATAATCATTTTACTTGGCAGCTATTTCAAACACTCTGGCTTAAATCGGTATGCCAGGAAAACCTTCATGTAAAAAGTACATTTTTAACAGTAAGTCTAATTTTGCAGGTAAATCTTTTTCTCATCTTTTAAGCTAACTGCAATGGAAAAGTAATTCAGCATATTATCTGATGTTTCATTTTTAATTTCTTGTGCAAAAATAACCTTTTTTTCAGTATAGCCCTAAGCGTTATCAAATAGAATTTTTATTTACAATGGCTTAACTAAAGGTTGTGGTTTTAGTTGGCTTATCACATTAGATTGCTCGCAGGACTTGATTTCATACTCTCTTTCACAGTGTGAGAGCACACTGATTTGAACTGACTTGAGCCATAGGCAGAGTCAGCAAAGTTAAGCTATGAGCAATGTTAAGCTCATAGCTGGCTGAGTTTTCTGTGACTGCTGTTTGAAAATGTGCAGCACCAGAATCTTGTTTTGTTTGGGTTTTTTTAATTACTTTCCAAGAGCAGCTGTTTTTATGCGAAGACCCAATGAGGATGCAAAAGGCTTTTCTTGCTACCCTTGTTTAATTTTCTCATATCCTTCATTCTTCCAAGTATTTTCCAAGTATTTGGGTAGACTGCTGTCTTGATAGATGCCAAATGCTGGTTGTACTATTTTTATGTGTGGCAGCATTCAGCATTAGATATTAGGTTCATGCATCCTGGAAACTTGGCTATAAATAATTGGCCTTTTTTTCCCAAAAGACTATAGACAACAAATCTTTTAGTTTCTTTTAATAAAGTAGCTTTGCTTCTTTTCTAATAATGACTTGCTAAATATTTTTTTACTCTAAAAGACAGTTTATCTTGCATCTGGAAAAACTGCCTTACTTTGGAAAGCAGAGAAATGAAAGCATTTTACCAATTGTTGGTTTTGTCTTCACATTTTGTAGGATAATCAGTCTCAAAGAAATTTTTCTTCAGAAAGGCGAGCCCTTTGTTTTATCTTTTTATCCTGTAAGAAAACACTACCACCTTGTGTTTGCAATACTAAGAGCCTGACATTCCAAATGTAATTATTGTTATACACTTCCTTTATTCTTCTGCCTAAAGGCAAAGTTTCTCGTAAACCCTATGAGGAAAAATGAGTAGTGTGCTTTCTTATCTTCTTTTTTGTGCATCCAGGAGTATATCAGATAAGCAGACAAATCAAAGCTCATGATGGCAGTGTGTTCACACTCTGTCAAATGAGGAATGGAATGCTGCTAACTGGAGGTGGGAAAGACCGAAAGATCATCCTGTGGGATCATGATTTGAATCCTGAAAGGGAAATCGAGGTAAGGAAGCACAAGTGGCAAGGAAACTGCCTTGAATAAAGTATTGGCTAGCAAGACAGAGCCTTCCCCAGCCTTAGTAGTGGAAGTTAGAAAGAAAGAATACCTTCTGGTTGCTGTTTTTTAAGTGGATTACAATGTTTCATTGTAAAAGTGTTTCAATTTTAGCCTATAAATGAGCCTATGTGAGGCTTCAGTTGTCCCGTGTTTCGATTGAACAGGAATTTTAAGGGTTTTCTTTCTTCAAAACCCTTCCTTAGTTGTTTGGTTGTTTTTTGTTTTTTTAAAATTCATCCTGTTTGAGAGGATCTTTGAGGATATTCTTTAGTATTGCATGTCATTTTATGAGTTTGCCTCTCCGGAGAAAGACAATGTCACCAGGATTTGAGAGTTTCGGGAGAATGTTTGAATGTAAGGAAAACAAGTGGTAGAATACATATTGGAATTCTGTAATAATTGATCATTAATAAGCTATGATGAGGAGCTTCTTTTAAATTTATCCTAAACCAGGTGTTCAGTGACTGTTTCTGGTTTTTGTGATTTGGCAGTATCACAGTGCTAGGTCAGGGAGGATGAACTGCAAAAGTTCCTACATTTTGGATTTTAAAAACTTGGGTTTTCCCTTATCTTGAAATAATGTGTTATCCTTAAACTGTTCTTTAAACATTGTTTACTCCACTTACCATTTATAGCAGCATTCTCTCTTAACACTTATGTGAGTTCAATCTAGAATTTGTTACTGCCTTGGATCTAATACTGACATTTAGAAAACAGGGCAGACAAGGTAACCACTGACTATCATACACAAGTTTTGGGCTTAAGTAACACACTCTGTTCATATCAGTGTCTCTGTTTTCCTTTTGTTAATAATGTTATGTTAAAGCCAATTTTTATGTGTTGCCAGAATCCAGACAGATTGATTTTTGTATTTTCTATTATCACTTAATATTAGTGTATTATCTCAAATAAAATAATTTAGAGGAAAACAAACAATTGCACACTGTTAAATAAAGGGTATTAGAATAATAAAGTGTATTAGAATTCAAGCCTGCAAAAAATAAAGTCATTAAAATTCAGAATCATTGCTAAAATAAGGCATAAGAACATTTAATTTAGGCTAATCAGGAAATATTAAGAAAATCAGGAAGCATTTACTGTGTGCTACAAGATTTTTCTTGGTTTTCAAGACGTGTTTTGGAAAGTAAATAGTAACTGTGTGTTATTCATTTCCTTATGACTTGTAAAGCTGTGGAGTGCATTTGTTAAGTGAATTTGACACTTAAAAGCTATGTAATTTAGTTTGTAATTTTTTTCTACTGAAGTTATTAACATGATATAACTGTGATTGTCTTGGAATAAGATCTTGTATGCCTGTAGTGAACAAATAGATGAAGGAGATTTCAGGTGAAGCCCTGATCAAGGTTATAAAAATTGAATTGTTCCTTTTTACTGGAAGAACTCCAGTTCTGATACTGTCCCTGTGCTTTTTGTGGCCTCAAAAATGAGGTACCTGTCAAGATGCCTGATGTGATTTGACAGTTGTTTCCTTTCCTAGGTTCCTGACCAGTATGGAACAATCAGAGCAGTAGCAGAAGGAAAAGCTGATCAATTTTTAGTGGGTACTTCACGAAACTTTGTTTTGAGGGGAACATTTAACGATGGTTTCGTAGTAGAGGTACAGGTAAGCATAACTTGTTTTTTTAACTATAACCCAAAAATGTAAAGGTTCTCTCTGCTGCTTTGTTTTGTTTATTGTTGAATCACATGTGGTTTCTTTCTAGGGACATACAGATGAGCTCTGGGGACTGGCATCTCATCCTTTCAAAGACTTATTTTTAACATGTGCCCAAGATAGGCAAGTTTGTATGTGGAACTCTGTGGACCACACACTGGAATGGACCCGGCTTCTAGATGTATGTCAACCCTTTAATTTATATATGAAGCTAGAAAATAAGAAAAAGCATTCCATTTCTGAAACACTCTTGTCTCTCCTGATTGCAAGCAAAAATCCTACAGTTATGCTTTTAGAAACAGCTATCTGGAAGCTTTTATACATTTAACAAGGTTCAGGAGGCATTGTGCAAATTGTAATCTGGTTACCATTGGTTGATGTAATTTTGACAAGCCAACTTGAATAAATCTTAGCCCTTTATTCGTGTTACAGTTTCTTTTTTTCCCCTGTTATTCAAACAATCTGAAGAGGTCATCATGCCGTTGTAAAGGTTTGGCTTTAGATGTCCTTTGCTTACTGTCTTTCATTTCATAGTTTGGCTAGTTCTCTGCTAATATCCCAGCAAAATTATTTTTTACAGAGAAGTGTAGGCCTTGTACTCACCAGGTGGTCTTGCAGTGCGTGTCCCTGACGCACTGAGCGGAGAGCTGTCTGGGGATTAGCCTGTTGCAGAGTGGCTGGTTTTTCCTGTGGCAGCTCAGCTCAGACTTTTAGGATAGCTTTGGTACAAGGAGAGGTGTTGGGCCCTGAGGATGGGGGTGTAACGTGTCTGTGCCTCTCCGTGCAGGAGCCCGGGCACTGTGCGGATTTCCATCCCAGCGGAGCAGTGGTCGCCATAGGAACCCACTCGGGCAGGTAAACGCCTTCCAGCTGAGCTGTGATGACAGAAAGTGTAAAGGAGACACTTCAGTACAGTGCACCTTATAGCTGGAGTTCATTTGCTTTTTATTCTTTTAACTTCTGGTTACGGAGCCTAAAAAGTGTGGCAGAAGGGGGTAGAGCATCTTATATGTGTTAGAAAGAGACAGAAGAATTGGTTGTGGTTAGGCTGGTTTGGTTTTTTAACAACTCTTTAAATGAAAGCCCAGATCTTGATTTATTAATTTTTTTTAAACTGATTTTTTGCAGGGGTTTCCATGAGCACTCCTTATCGTCTGTTCCAAGTTTCATATATCTTAATGTAATGTGCACATTACGTTTCTTTTTAAAACAGATACAGTACAGATCTTTGTCTTTCCCAAATCAAACACACTTGCAGCTTTTAAACTGAGGTTGAGAGGCAAGTGAATGGACTGGTATTTTGATTTTTGTGTAAGACAGATTTCAGCATAGCACATTGCTGCACTGAAGTGATACTGAACTGTTCCTAATCTTCCTGAAGTCAAAGCACAAACTGAACCTTTTTTGCTCGTGCTTTTTATGGGGGGGGGGAGAAAAGTTACTTTATTTCGTAGTCAAACTCTGACTTGGTATCCTCTCCCAGGAAGGGAGTACCAATGTACCAGTTAAAAAAAAAAACAAAAAACAAAGATGTTCATAGCATTAGAAAGGTGAGAGGAGCATGTATTAAATCTGCTAGCTTTTTTTGTTCTCTTTTTCAGTTGTACCTCATGATTGATAACCTGATGATAAAATAATGCCTGGTGCATGTAAGAAAATGGGGAAATTTTTTGTGTTTAATTTGCCAACTAGAAATTTTTTTTTACCTAACCTCATGCCTAAAAACCATTTGAAGTTTGGTTTTTAGAAACTGCTGAGCATGTGCAACACCCTTAAAATCTCCTGGAGAAATTAAATGCTAAATATTTTTAGGGAGTTTTCTCCAAGATGATGATTCAATCTGCACTAAATTCATTAAGTATGATATCAGGCTACAAAAAGCAAGTTCACCTTCCAGTAAAAACCTTGCTGAGCTCTTGTATGTTTGATTACCACGTTGAACCTTTGCATCTTAAAATTATAAACATTAAATTGAATGAATGTTTCTGTCTTCATTAAACAGAGCAGAATATACAGGCCTTAGAGTACTTGAAACAAGGAAAAGGGAGAGAAAGTCAGGCTATGTTTCTTTGGAGTTTTTAGATGTTTTTGATCTTATGTTAAAGCACAGTCAAGGCACATTGCACGGCCAAAGCATTCAGTCTGCTGCTTGCTTTTGGTTGACTTTTTTTTCCTTCTCCTGGAGCATTTAGTGTTATGTTTTAAGTTTGGCACATTTAGTTTAAATTCTTATTTTTCATTTACTTGAGGCAACAAGTTTGTGATGATGGCCTTGGAGATTTTGGTGTTTGGGATTTTTTTTACCCGCCGTTAAAATAGTTTTTAAGCAGTTGTATTTTCACCATTATATTTTAGTGTGTTCTGAAATTGTATGGTTCAGTGATGGGTTTGAGATACACAAATGAAACTGAGTTGAAATGAGACCTGGTAAGTGTGTAAGTGGATGAGAAATAAATGAAGTTGAGTCAAGATAAATAAAACAGTTTTAAAATTACTGCCTACCCAGCAGCATCATGCAGTGCTTTCTGTGCCAGAAAATCTGGTCCAAGGGAGTTATTTCCCAAGGAATGAGGGCTGCATGATATATCTCGATTAACGCAGGAAAAAATAATCTCAAACCCATAACAAATCATTTAATAATTTGATTCATAGCCTAAAAATCCTAAAGCAAATATTAAATGAGCCTAATCTGTTTAGAACTCAGTTAACCCAAACCTTGAATGTGTCTGTTACCATCCTAGTGCTGCTCAGCTTTCAGCACAGAGATGAGTAAGACAGAAGCAAGGAATGGAGCCCTAAGAAAGTTGGGTTTGTTCGTTAAAGTTGGGACATCAAAAGAAAACTGACTTTTCTCCCTTTTTTTCCCATTCTTGTCTGTTGTTTTACAGTGGTGTCTTTTATCAGGCCAAGCATCATTCTTTTGGAGGGTTTTTCACATATCATTTCACATAATAAATATTTCAGTATCATTTTCCCCCTTTGGACTGTCTGCAAAGGGTCTACTGCAGGTTTTGTTACCACTTCTTTAAATACCTGCTGTGGACCTGAACATCAGTTGTTTGGCAGTACTAATTCTTCTTTTGGATCCTGCTGATTGCTGAAAAGACACACCTGGGAAATGAAAAAAGGGTTTTTCAAGGCGCTTTTCAGATCCTTTTGCCATGCTTCCAGTGGTACTATTTGCAGGGAAGTAGATCTTTCTGTGACTAGTTGTGTAGAATATCTTGAGTTCTAAGTGTGTGAGTATTCAAAGGCTCTGTGGGGAAAAAAGACTAACAAGAGTCTAACAAAATTGCTAACATTGGTAAGAAAACCAAAGGCTGAAGGGCAAGGTTAGTGTAAGGCAGAGCCACAGGGAAGTAAATCAGGCAATAGAGCTGCACATTACCTATTTTCCACTGGTTCTGTCTGTTTTGCACACAGCTTATTCAGCAATCCCCGCCATGTGAGGTTATGTGTATTTTGTTTAATTTCTTCCATGTGGTTCTCTAACCACAAGCTGGTTTTAAGGCATTGGGACCAGGCTGCTTTCCAGATGCCCAGCTGTCAGACACTGGATGAGCACGAGCTGGAATCTCATCCCTACCCATAGAAAGCAATGTGTGATGTTGTTCCTGGACTTCATTTTACAGCTGTGCTATGGAATAAATGGTCCCACATTTAGCACTGATCCACTGAATTCACTGTGAGACAGAGGGTGGAATTCCCTTGCTCATTTCCACAGTGTTTGAACTTGCCATTTGCCATTAGGGATAGAAACCTGCCTGTGGCAAATATGTACATGGCTGTGAGAGCAGAAGTTTGGAGCAAAGAAATTAAATTCTGAGTACAGCTCCAATGTATTCAGCCATATTGACACCTTCTGCTTTCATCATCTGTGGGTATGAATACATGCTTTTATTAAATTGTCATTGTCTCTGTGTTGCTAATGTGTATTTAGGAGTTGGGTGGGCATCAGACCTGCAAAATGCTCAGGTTCTGCTGATCTTGCACCTCTTGCTGTCAGTGGCCAGTTTGGTCTATGTGCCAGTGAATTTTTGTAAGCAGCTCACATTGTGCCTCGTAAATAATAAACTGCAGGTTAAAAGTTACTGTTAAAGAATAAAAAATGCAATTAATTACCTTAGTTATAAATCATCCAAGCAAGAAATATAAAATTAAATGCTAGTTTATGAACCATCAAATTCTAGTGAATGGTTGGTTATTCCTTCTTACTTTAATAAAATTAATCATAGAAATGAAAAGAATTGAGAGAAAAATACCAAACTAGAATATAATTTGTGTTTACAATGAGTACGGAAATGTTTTCCGCTTACATCTGCTACTTCTAATTTTTTTTAACTTTGCTTTATAAAAATTGAACGATCAGTTTTTATATCAAAACTTGTCCTCAAAATAGGGTAGTGGAATGAAATTCAGTGTAAGGCTTAATGATGATAAGAAGCAGTCATATTATCTGTTTGGTGGCATGTTTATTTCCAGTAGACATTTTGGTGATTATTACAGCGTTCAGGGAAGGGGAAAAAATTGAATGGTATTTAGAATCTTTCATATATTATTCACTGAAACTTGTATTGCTTTGTGAAGCAGAAAAGTGTTCCATTAAAAACAGATGTTGTCCATGCTGCCCTTGAGGGGCTAGCATAAGATGATGAAGGCAGGCAGTGGTTGTGGCTCGCTTGCTTGTTTTTTTTGTTTAGTGGAAGTGATACTTACTGGAATTCTCCTCTCTCTAGGTGGTTTGTTTTGGATGCAGAAACGAGGGATCTGGTTTCAATACACACTGATGGCAACGAGCAGCTTTCAGTGATGCGCTACTCAGTAGGTAGGCAGACTTGTGCAGTCAGAATGATTCCGATAAACCAGATGGATGTTCTGTTAAATGGTGTTTAACTAGTCCCCAGGCATTACAAAAGGCACAGCTTCGACAAAACTGTTTCAATTGCTCAATGCATAACTGAGGATTTGCTTACAGATTTGTTTCTGCATACTAAATCCTGGAATTTTGTAATTGCAAACATCACTATCACCTTTCACAGCCTTTTCTTCTGCTGTTATAATAAATGCTAGCTTTGCTTCTCCCAAAAAAAGTTCTCAAACAGTTGAGAGGTTAACAGAAAAGTCTGTAAAAAGCTTAATATTTCAGTGATATTTTCACATCCTTCTTAGTTAGTTTTCAAGTTCATTAATGCAAACCCATGAAACTAAGCTGTGTCTGTGTGAAAGTCAGAGCTGTTTGTGAAGTGTTAGCTCTGAGATCACATGGAGTCCAAACCAGTGTTGAGTCTCCTCTGCAGATATGACGTGACAAATAGGCAGAGGCTGACTCCTCTCTGTTAAAACAGGATGGAAGAACATGCTTGTAAATCTTTTTCTTGTTTGTTTTTGGCTCACATGCCATGTCAGTGAGCAAAATGTTCCTCTGCTACTGCCACATGTGCCAAGCACAGCAATTTATTTAAAATCACTGATGTTCATTGACACTTAGAGGTGTTTGATTGTGATTTGTGGCAGCTCTTGTCCATGTACATTTTTTAAAAGGTGACAAGGTAGAATAGAAAAATGCTTACAATATTGGAAAATTCAACATCTTTGTATGTTTAGTGTTGATTTATTTGCAGTCCACACCTCCAAAGTTAAGCTATACATAGACTGAATAGTCTTCTCCATTTTTATGATGCATAAAACTCAAGTGTGCCTGCTGTCAACAGCTTTCAGAGATACAGTGCAGTCTGAGGGTTTATATCCTCTCCATTGGACACTTAGTCTTAAAAAAAGCAGAAGAGAAAGAATTTGTCCAAAAAACACACCCACAAAGTAAACAGATACAGCTGAAAAGCAACATAATGTAAACTGTTATGAATCCTTCAGTACAATTTGTAAGGCATGGTTAAACTGAGACTGTTGTCCTAGCAATAAACCTGAAATAATTAAAATTCACAAAACAAGCATTCTTTTCATTTATATCAAATATTCTGTGTTGTAGATGGCACCTTACTTGCAGTTGGATCCCATGACAACTTTATTTACCTCTACGTAGTAACAGAAAATGGAAGAAAGTATAGCAGATATGGAAAATGCACTGTAAGTTTTGGAGCATGTATAATCATATACATGGTTACTACATCTTGTACATGCATTTTGATGTTATACATACATTTAGATGTTAAGCAGTGAAACTCTCTCCAGGTTGATGTTTTTCCCTTTTGGTTATATGTTTTATAGGGTTTTTTCAGCATTTGATTGATTTTAAACTTCAGTCTCTGATGGCTACTGCATCTCTTAGTGTGCAGTGATCACTTTTGCATCAGATATGACTAATTTATCCAATTATTACCTTCTTTCTCTAAGATGGGAAATTAGCAGTAAGATGGAGAAGTGCCTTGTTACCTATATGCTGAGCCTTGTTCAAGGAAATTATTACATTTGTTTGTGGATATATTCCTCCTATTGGTAAAGTGTTCTTGAACAAACATACTATTAGGGTGATGTAATTCCATTAGAATGTGTAGTCTTGGAGGCTGCAAATGTACATTGTTTTCAGTTGTAATTGTTACTACAAAATTTGAACTTGAGGGATGTGCTCCAGGGTGAATAGATCCAAATGTAGCATGGGTAGTGGAGTTTGTTATTATTGTTACATTGGATGAGGTTGTCCCAGTACTAAAAAGACAGACTATTTTTCCATAAGTGTTATCTAACATTCTGGGCTTAAGTTCAGCTATCTTTTAAGGTTAGTGAAAATATTTACGTTAAGACCAAGTGAAACTTGATGAGATGTGCAAGTTATGTCATAAGAATAGGTTCACCTTTGAGATGTGACGCACACTGGAGCACTGGGCTCAGAGCAGCCTGTGTGCAGCTGTTGTGGGGGCACAGAGCTGCCAGGGCACGCAGCAGCGCTGGGTTTGCCCCAGCCCTGCCTGAGCTCACACCTTGGGGAAAGGGCAGAGCCCACAGGGAGCTGAGACCAGGGCTCCAGTAGGGCTGGTGGGGATGGCAGTGGCTGTCTGCACCTCAGTACAGCATCTCACCTCAACACTTACTTTTTAACCATAGAATATAAAATCACTCAGAGATGGCTATTCCTAGCATGCATAATATTTAGTTTGCTATGTATTTCAAGGTCTCTGTGAGCTCTATGAAGATGCATAAGATCATTTATTTCTGTGTATTATGTATGTGGAGAGAGCCAATTGCAATTTAAACCAACATCTGGATGTCTCTCTGTCCTACTGCCTTGGCAGGATAAAAATTGGAGTGGGAAAATTGGGCATTTTTATACCCAGGCAGAAGTGTCAAGGCTTCAAAGCAGATTTCTGTTATCCTTTGCCTTTCAGTGTGAGTGACTGGGTGTAGAATACAAAATCAGCAGCACGGTTTGTGTCAGAGCTGAGCTGCCTGAGCCTCCCAGCCGGTGCGGAAGGCAGCGGTGTGGAGCTGCCCGGAGCTCACTGTGAGGCTGCAGATCCAATTTCACTTGCCCTGCGCCTCCCCTGTGCTCCCTGCCAGCACCCTGGCGGGTCCATACCAGCTTGATGCTAAGCAGGGAGACACCCAGGCATGCTCGGGACCCGGAGCACTCTCCTGGCACTGCATCCTTCTGGCATTCTGTCATTCAGTAGCCTCACGGGTGACCTCCAAATAGTATGACTCAGTCCTTCTGGTAGTCAACTTATGGTTGTTTCTTCCAGCTTGAATACATTATTTGAATTCTTTCAGAAGGATTTTATCTACTGAACCAGCATTAGTGTGCATAAGGGCTGTATGCCCACTGTTAGTTTTAAATCCCCCCTCAGACACAGCCAGGCATTCTGCTGCTGCTAGAGAGGCAAGGCTGTGGCCTGTAGGCCTGTTTCCACAGTGAGGGATAGTGCTGGCTGTGATCAGAACCTCAGATGAGCCAAACCAACCATTTTGACTGGTGGAGCTGTTTTTTGAGGGCTCCAGCTATGCAGTCAGCAGTGTGAAGGTGTGGGCTGGGGCTGAACTTGCAGCATGTCAGCAGTTCCCGGGTAGCTGCTGCTATCTCTGTTTGCCTTGCATCAGAGATTCCTGAGCAAAAGAGGTGTATGTGCTGAGCATTTACTCGGGGGGCTGTGGGGTGAAAGCCACACAGGCAACCCCTCTGAAGTATTTGGTACACTGGACTTCACTGAAGTGATTAGTGTGCCTGTCCTAGAGGCTGTGGGCATTTTAAACCTTGCACCACTGAAGTCTAAAACAGATAAGCACTGCCAATGGAGGAAGGAGTTTCCATTTTGTCAGCGAGTTTTCTTAGCTGGTGATGATAGGAATCATTCATTGTATATAAAGGTACAGAAAAGGAGAGAGTAAAATGTTGCCTTATTGGTGGGCAGCCACCAAAGAAAGATTTTAATAGAAAATGGGATCCTCCTATTGCAAATATGATAACAATGTTGTGTTGCAGTTCATACAGTTCATAATTTGGTGATCACTTGCCTGAAGGGATTTTGCAGCCTGGAGCCCCCTGGCCAATTGCTTTGTTCTCTCAACCCACCACCCCCAGGAATTTTAACAGCTGCCAAATGTCTGTCAGGATTTAGTAAATGACTGACCAATTCTTTTCCATGTTGGAGTTCGATTGCAAATTAGAAGACTTGGAAAATAAGAGGGGGAGGAAAAAATCTTAGCCAATTGTGCCCTTTTTTTTTTTTTTTTTAATACCAGGTTTGCATGTCAGTATCATATGTCTCACCCATGACTGCAAAGCAGTTATGTCAATACACAGTTCCTCTGCTTGAGGCAGAGACCACGCATAAGTAAACAAATCATAAAGGCCAGCTTTTCTCCTAAATGTTTTTGCAGTCTCTCACAGAGGACCTGGGGGCAGGGAGATGGGACATGGGTGTATCTCTAGATGTAATTCTGGAAGCAGTCAGGATCTCTTTGAGTTCTCTGTGGAAGAAGCTGGTGTGGTGGGTGGCACAGCAGCCAGTGCAGCGCTTCTGCAAGACCCTGGTATGGCTGCTGCAGTCTGTGCAAGAGGCCCTGTGGGGGACTTAGGGACACCTTGAGGGAGGGACATGGGCTGGCATCTGTCAGTCAAGAGTGTGGCAGTTTGTTGCCAGGCAGAATGACTATGACAGGGAGAAAATAGATGGTCTTAGAAGGGGAAAAGGAGCAGTAAGAAGAAATGGAAGGGTGGAAGAGGAAGAGTGATGTGGATATCAGTTTTATTAATTTGCCACCCATGATTCCTACCTTATATAAATTTGTGGCTTCTCTGGAGCCATCCATAGCTTAATTATTAGTATTATTATTACTCTTACTTCCCTCAAAAGAAGTTTGTGCACAGAAAAATACTCTGTCCAGCTGCATTTGTCTTCTTCCTCTAAACCAAAGCCAGATGTTTAATCCTCAGTGTGCTCTTGATGGTGATAGCTAAACAACTAGACAAAAGGGTTTTGGTTCTTAGTAAAGATGACCCTTTGCCTGTAGGGCAGATACCTTTCAAAGCTGGTCCTAACATGGTGCAGTGCAAAAAGCACAGTAGAAACTTTCAACAAGCTTAGAAGCATATTTTTGTAACACCAGTCCATGATCTTGTACTTCTGTATGGTGGTTGTTAACCAAGGTATCCTGAGTTTTTAGGATGAGCAAGGGTTATTTGCCTGAGTGTGCATTTAATAGAAGTTATTTTAAATGGATAGAGAAATAAAAAATTCCTATCTGTCACTTTTTTGTTAGGATCTAAAACTGATCCTGTGCAAGTTAGCTGCTCTTTGCTATTAGTAGGAATGTGTATGTTACTAATTCCGGTATAAATTTGGGTTCATCCATATTTTAGCATCATGCCTTCCAGGAGTAAATCATTCTGAAGAGCAAGAAGGGCCAGACTTAGGAGGCAGAGTGGGAGAGGCACGATGCCCAGCCTGCATTTGTTTAGTTGTTAGCTAGAGTGGCACTGGGAGTAAGGAACCTTTAAAGGAGCACAAGTGAATTGCAGCAGACGTGGGGCAGGTGGGAAGGTGATTTATTTTTTAATTGGTTTTTTTTGCTGTTAGCTCTCCTATCTGTGGGTGCAACTTCTGCTTCACTTTCAATTAAAATCAAGTGTTTCACACTGGTGTTATGCATTCTTCTTCAGGGACATTCCAGCTATATTACACACCTTGACTGGTCCCCGGACAACAAGTATATAATGTCAAACTCAGGAGACTATGAAATACTATACTGTAAGTATGAAATTAAATACACTGGGAACAGAAATATGTATTAGCTGCCAGAGTATTTAGAAAAGTGTGTTTGATCAGGACCATACAAAATGCTTACTGACAAAGGGACTGATTTGAACTTGTGTAACCTGATATCTTGATGTTTTTCAGAGCTGTGTATTACCTAATGGCAATGCCAAATATAGCTTACTTCTTTACAAGGTCATAAATCAGTTTAACAGTGTAGAATTTACAGAACAAGTGGCTCTACGACTTGATGTTGGCCAAAAGTTCTGTAGATTCAAAATAATATATACAGTTGTCTAATTAGTGTCAACAATACCAGTTATTTTAGGGGGAATAAAATCAGTGGGCCTGTGCCACGGTTTTCTCCTGATGTTTCTTGTTTGAAGCTTTATCTTGGCTGGTGGTGGTGAAAACTAAGAAAAGCAGTAATACTACTTTAATGAGTTAGTGGTACTAATACTTTTGTGTTTGGTTTTTTTAATATGTGAAAACATGAATATAACATAGTGGTTATGCCAGGAGTTTAACATCAATAGTGCGTATCAGTCTGTTTTAATTTTTTTTTTTATTTTTTTATTCTTGTCTTCCTATGGCTTTAACTGAATCCAAGAGGATTGTATTTTTTTCCCTTTACAAGCAGGAATAGCCAACAGTTTAAATGTCTGTCACCTGAAAATGTTTTTTTTACCTGTCACAACTTAGGTTTCAAATTTAGATAGTGCAGTCTATCTAAAGGAAGTGTTGGTGCTTATAGTTTCATGTATAGGGAAGAAAAGAATTTGACCTGTTATTCCTGACTTGGTGTATTGCAAGACAATCTTTCCTTTTCTAGTTAAAAGTTGTAACGCAGTCTAAGGCTTCTCTGGCAGTAGTTGCTCACTGTTTTAAAATCACAGCTTCCTGAATGATTTATTGAATTTTAGCATGTCAGTGGAGCTGGTAGGAAGAAGAAATGATTATATTACAGACTCCATTAAAGCATTTTGTAGAATTAGTAGCAGGGTACTCAAGTTGCAGGGAAGGGTTTTTGAGGTTATGCTGTCAAAAGAGGGAAATGAGAGGTAAATATGACTCATAAAAACCAAGTAAAGCTTTAAGTATCTGGAATTTTATAAAAGTGCTGGTCTGTCTTTGCCTCTACAGTTTAATTCCAGATTGGACTTAAAATGCATTTATTTACTGCATTAGCATCTCTTCAAAGAGCACCTCTGGAAATATGATTTTGCATTGCATAACTCATCGTTCACTTTTTTTTTTACAGGGGACATTCCAAGTGGCTGTAAGCTAATCAGGAATCGTTCTGACTGTAAGGATATAGATTGGACAACGTACACTTGTGTGCTAGGCTTCCAGGTGTTTGGTAAGCACTGTGTAACTTGCTTTTAAGCTACTAACACTGTGCTTTTGTGTTTTTGTTTGCTTCCATTTGTCCTTAAAAGTACATTGTTAATGATTATTAAAAGATGATGCAGAGATCACAGACCAAAGTGTCTGACCAAAAGTGTATTTGTCTGTGTTAAAGCTCACCAAGTGTTCTATAGACAATGTGCAATTGATTTCTAATTAGTTCTTGAAGTTGGGAGGTTGACTCTCCCACTCTCATTTTAGGTTACCAGTTATGGAGGCACTGAAGCAAAAGGTTTATATTTTGAAGTGCTCATATGGCACATGTGCATTTTCCTTTGTTTACCTTGTTTTGGGACAGGAACACAATTATGAGTGTAGGTTATAGTTTATATATTAAAATTATGGCAGCACTTTCATAGTTCACCTGTAGTCAAAGGCAAGTACTATGCTCTGCTTTTAAAGAATAAAAATGCTTTAAAGAGTAAACAGCGATTTACCTAGTGGTTTATTCTTAAAATGTACAAAAACAGTTTAAAAAAGCTGACAGATCTGCTTTTAATAGTACTATTTTAGACTATGGGGAACAGTTCAAATTGCTTTTGCTGTAGGCAGCTCTGTTGGCCATAAATGAGGAGCCCCTCTGTGAGTAAGGTTCAGCCTCCCAGTGGAGTTTTATGAGCAGGGTGCTGAACATCTCTCTTCCACCACTGAGATCAGGCACCTGCCTCTGTTCTTCATGTTGGTGGAAATACCAAAAGCAAGGAAATCAGCAAATTCTTTTGAGGTGAGGATTAGATCATCTTCTCTTCACAGCTGCTAGGAGGTCAACTTTGAATACCAGTTTACATGCAGGGTGGAAGAAAATGAGTGAAGTGTGAGTCCTTTCTGTAGCTTCTGACCCCTCTCATGCATATTTAAGGACTGTCATGTGTGTAACAAGCAAGTAGCCTCAAAGGATTGAGGTTGGTGTGAAGGCTAACTCTGACACACTTGTGTGGCACATTGGTTGGGTGGAGGGCATTTGGTGCTTAATAACCAGGCATGATTTCCTTTTTGGATACCAAAGATCTGAGACAGAATAGGAAAAATAAAGGGATCAGAGAAGGAAGTTGATAAACAGACTCAATACTTTTGATTTTTTTGGAGCTTGGTAGTAGCAGAAATAAACAGGAGCATACTATTTCTGGAGCTGAATATTGTTGCTTTTGAACTGTTTGAAAATACTGGCTTTCATTAGCCTGAGAACTGTGAACCAAGGTGTTTTTATTCAATCTATCTGGAAGAAATAGAAGCATCTCCTGATGCTCTGTTCATGTAAGCCTAGACTAACAAAGAATTGGACCACAGCAGTCATTTCTTCACTGGCTTTGCTGCTGTGACTGCAACAATAGTGCAGCACAAAAACCTTTTTTGAATCAGAGAATCAGAAGATTCAGGAGAGGCCACAGAAAGTGAAAGGCAGAACTCTGATGCTAATACGATGTCTTCCACCAAGAAGAAGGAAAACACTCTGTAAGGGCTGCATGTTCCTTATGGAATAGGCTTGGAGCTGAAACATTTTACATTTCTTTGTAGAGTACTTGAATCTTCCAGAAACATGGAGATAGTAGGCTCTATCTGAACTCTGAACTTTTACCACTACATTTGGTGGTAGAGCAGACAGAATAAGGGCAGCAGCTCTCTGAATCCCAGGGCTTTCCCAGAAGTGTCTCTTACTCCTGACCTAAGGAGGTGAGATGTGGGAGTGCAGAAAGAGTTTGGTTTCACATCTAGACCACTGGCTTTGTCTTTTTAACAGCTGTTAGACAGAAACTGTTATTAGTGACTGGCGCCAGGGTGGACATGAGCAGCTCCCATAACCACTGTTTTGAGAAACCATTTTGCTTATTGCTTTTAGGAATGGATAAGTCTCCTGATCCTGTCTGCATTTTCTTTTGGATTGATACAAACTTCAACCACTCTGAATTTAGTTCAATTAATTTCAACTGCTCTCAAAATCTTGTGTGCCAGAGGACCTGGGAATGAAATAGATAAAGCAGAAAATGTGGTGGTATTCCAGAGCAGAACAGAATTTATTTAAATTTCCTAGCCAAGATTCATCATGCCCTAATTTTATACTGTCTGCTAGTCTGACACCATTTGCAGAATCTTAAAATTATGGTTTGACCTCAAACAAAGGCAAGTATTTTCCCATTAAATCAGACAGTGCAGCTAAGCCAACCTAACAGATATTTGCTAATCTGGCTTTGACCCAATGGTCAGCTGGCTCAGGGATCCAAGCAAGCCAGAGGCTGCTCACTGATGTTCAGGAGAGAGGGTTAGGTTTGTGGGATTTGGGCTTTTGGGGGTAGGTGTTTTACAGTTCATCTCTGTGGGTAGTGTGCCATAGGATCAGACATGTCACTGTTGTCAGAGAGAAGGACCAGGATGGGAATGTGTGGTTTGGATGAGAACACTCCTTTTGGCAATTTCTTTTACTATGGCTCAGCAGTATCATCACTCTGCACCCCAAGCACTTGAAGTCACTCTTGGGTTTGCTGCACATTTCCCACAATTTTGTCTGAACAGATTCTTTTGAGAGGCTTACTGCTGTCTAGCAGAATTTGTTAAAGTTGAAGTGCTGCTGTCGTGCCTTGTAATAAAGTCCTATTATTTTGGGGGGTTTGTTATTTTTACAATTATCAAGAGTTTTTGCAGTTATTTTAAGAATTCAAGACTCAGTCATATTAATGTCTTGGATTTTTTCACGTTTGCCTGATGCATTGAAAACAAATCCTGCTGTCTTATGACAAAGCTTGCCTTACCTTTGGAGCTGCTAAAGGACTTTGTGAACATAAAAGAAGTTTAATAAAAGCTTCAATTTTGAATATTAGTCCTTTTAATCTCAAATTAAAAAGAAGAGGAAATTAAAAAGAAAAGGAAATTGCATAGTTCTTTGTCAAAGCCTTCCTAAGGTGGTAGCTGAAACTTCAGGCGTTTATTAGTCCCACATGATGACAGTATTTCATATATAGAATGAATGAGGAAAGGTAAAATTCATTCATGTTGAACTACCTGAAAATTCTTAAATGGTATATATTTTTCACTTGAATTTTATTGATATGATAACACTAAAATATTTCTGAATACTTTCCTTAGCATTTAATGTCTGTATTTATTGAATTACTTACAATATAGCTTATTTGCATTGTAACAAGTTTAATTACCTGCCTTTGTTATTCTCCAGAGAAAATAAAGTTCTTACTCCAGCCACTGAAGAATGGGAAAAAACAGCTTTAAACGCTCTTTGCCATTTTGCTTAAAAACAAGAAGATAAGGCAATTCTGAGCTGGCTTTTTGTGCTGTATAAAACAGTAGACAGCACATGGTTTTTATTTTATTGATGTCAGTGGCTGTGAGGGAGGAAAAAGATATTTTCATATCTGATAATCAACAGCCCTCTTGCTCAGTTGGACACACAGTTTTTTGGGGTGGGGATGAAACTGCAGGGGAGAAAATTCCTCCTAACTCCTAGACCTAATCAGAAACCCAAGTCTGATCTTAAAAAAAACATGGTACCTTTGGCATATATTAGTATTTTGTAATCCTTTGCTCAGCTTTCCTTGCAGATTTGTTCAGCATTCCTTGTCTGTTTTATTATGGGAATCTCTAATGTATTTATGTTTTTTTAAAAAAAATTTTTTTCAACGTCTACCCAGTCCCAAATTTGATCAGTGTTTTTCATCTAGGAAATGTTGTTATTCTTTTGTCTAGACATATCTGTGTCACTCCTTTGACTTAAAACCTTATTGAATTGTGCTGAAGCACTTGACAGCACTTAGATCTATGAAATTTGCACAGGCTGAGTTTCTGTACAGAATATCATCAATCAGTTCTTCTTTGAGTTACACAAATACTAAGATTTAAAATACAAGTCAAACAAATTAAACCAGAGAAGAAACCAGTAGGACCGCAATGTGCAGTTCCTGGGTTTGCCCTGTGCTTCAGCATCACTGTTGCTTTTAAAACATCTGTGTATGAATGACAGTATTAAGAGTTACCAGTTTTAGCAGCAACCTTAGTCTAAAGATAAGGTTTAAACAAGACTGAGATTTTGAACAGGAAACAAGTGTTAAGCCAAAGATATTATCCTGGCTGAAACTGAGGTTTTGGGAGAACAGGGTGAGGGGAGCAGTATCAGACTAGCAAAATATTAATGACATTTAATGCAATGCACATTCCATTTTCCAGCTGAATTTCTGTCATACCCTTTGTTCATCTTGCCTTTTCTCACAGCTTTATAGATTTTATTTTTGTTCACAAATTGTCTGTTGATTTGTTTCCAAAGCCATCATTGCTGAATATCTGCTGTACTCTTTCCTAGGAGTTTGGCCTGAAGGATCAGATGGGACAGACATAAATGCCCTTGTGAGATCTCATAACCGAAAAGTGATAGCAGTGGCTGATGATTTTTGTAAGGTCCATCTCTTTCAGTATCCCTGTTCCAAGCCAAAGGTAAGTCTAGAGCAGACTAGTCCATGTGCTTGTTTACACTGCCTGTAATGCAAGCTTTCCTTGCTTCCAGCGTTGTTGTTTTGGAGCCTGGCAGGCAAATACTTCTTTTATATCCAAGAACCCACATTAATTTTACATATGAAATAGAAAGTGTGGAAGAATATAAATATAAAACAATATACCTAAAAGGAAAGTGTCATTAGTTATCCTTAAATTTTGGAGATGAGGCTTAATGCTTTGTGTTTGCTGGCCTTAGTGTTAGGTCCATTACTCCTTCTATAAAGATCTCAGTCTGTTCCAAGTTGCAAAGAAGAGAAGGAAGTATTGTGGTGGGAAATCTACTATATAAATATAATTCTTTACTCTTTTGTGAACTGAGAGCTCTCTTGAAGGGCTAAGCAAAAATATGAGTAGTTTTAAATTTCTGTAACATGTGCTCTTCTAGTCAACATGTGATTTATCTTTCTGCTTGTTTCCAATAGGCCCCAAGTCACAAGTACAGTGCTCACAGTAGTCACGTGACAAACGTCAGCTTCACTCATAGCGACGGCCACTTGATTTCAACTGGAGGGAAAGACATGAGTATTATTCAGTGGAAACTTGTGGAGAAGGTAACTCTGCCACCAAATGACATTGTCCTGGATATCGGTGCCACCAAAGTGCCCATCCCTGCCAGTGAAAACGCTGTGCAGTCTCCTGCGCCTCTGCCGCAGCCTTTTAACGAAATGAACCAAAACGAAAGCGTAACTGGCAGCTCTCCGGCCTCCTTGGAGAGCAACTTGGAGCCGTCTGCGGAGCACAGCGAGGAGCACAGCGAGGAGCAGAGCGAGGGAAGCAGCCTGGATCCCGCCGAGCCCAGCTACGAGGAGCCCTCCAACGAGCTGAGCGAGGAGCACAGCGAGTCCACGGTCACGGAGGAGCAGCAGGATAACTCACCGGAGTCTTAATGCTCCCAGCTCAGGTGGTTGTTATTTCCCCGTGGTGTGCGTGCTTTCATTACAAGGGTGAGGGTTCAAATAGGGAAGAGTAGCTGAGATTCATGACCACTCCAGATTTTGAGTTTCAGTGAGATTTTTAGTCTGAGCTTCAGTTCAATGTGTGGAACCATCCCAAGGGCCTGGCTTGATGGTCTGTAGCAAGATCTGGTCGCAGTTAGTAGTGGACATTACCGTAGATCCATTTCAGTTCTGAAATTGCTGTCAGGAAGTGGCATGAAATACATACTGGAAAAAAGGTTAGCTCTGAGAATTAGCTGAAGCAGACCACCTTAACTATGTGAAAGTGCTTTCTAGAAGAACTGAGCTGATGGGAAGCGCTGAGCTGTTCCAGCTGGGAAGCACTGTGCTGCTTTTTCCAGGTGCAAAGACAAACAGAATGAAAAAACCAACCAAAAAGCTCTTTGTAGGGCTGTTTTCCTTTGTTTTTTCTTGAGAAAAATAGAGGAAAAACAATGTAACAATGCCATATGTATGGCAATGCCTTCTTGATCTAACACATATGCAATTTTATAACACTACTAATTCCTCGTGGAGTCTGGATGTGTTCAAAGTTGGTCTGCCCTGGGTGCTGCTAGTTCTAAGGCAAATCCTGTCGAGGAATGGTGTCAGCTGTTCCATTTTCACAGACTCTTAACTAGCAGACTAACCAAATACTGGCGTGTTTCACTTTTCATGACCTGAAAGTTGACTTAAACTATAGGACATAATTGACTCTTTAAAGAATTGCTTACCTAGAGAGTCGGAAACTTGAGAGAATCTTTTACAGTGACTCTGATGTGAACAGCAGAGGAAGCATGACAAGAACACAGAATTCAGATGGGCTCCAGAGTTAAACTTTAAGCCTTCAAGCAGAACTCGCTCCATCCCTAGTAGGAAAAATATAAATACGGTTAACTTAAATTATTAAATTGGTGCTTAGAATTAGTAAGTTGATATTTTTTTCTTTTGAATTTTTAGAGGTAATTCTTAAAAATCATTAAACTGCAATCTCTACTTTCTGTTTTTTCCCCTGGCTCCTTTAGCAGTTGTGATATAAGCATACAGTAATTTAGATGATGATGATGTGATTTTTTTTTTTTTGTTTTCCCTAGACTTGCTGATCTGTTGTTTTTGTGATTTTATTTCCACCCCACCCCTCCCCAGGTTGCTCTAAGCCATTCAGCTCTCATGTGGCTATACCTGGCCAGTTACGGGATATCTTGGCATTTGTTATGCATTTGGAAAGTACTTTTTTTTACGAAGTTTGTCAGATAGCTACATTTTTTTCTTAAGTGCATACATTTCCTACTTTAAAAAAGACATAGATTTACTGGCAGATATCCATTTCCTATGTACTTGTTTATATTTTGATTACATAGAATTTTCTTTTTTTAACTTGCTGCATTGTGCTGGTATTTTAGTTCTTAGTTAGAATATCATGTTTAGAAACTTTGGATGAGTTCATAAGTCTTAATTGTGCAAACGTTTACGTGATTGTGCCATTCCAAAGTGCATCAAAACTGTCATTCCCTTACTAGTATCTTCTCAGGAGAAATGCTACAGATCAGGTATTTAGTCATCATTTGGAAGGATAAAAACAAATGGACTCCCAAAGGACATTTAGAACATTTATATATAAAATATATAAATATATATATACACACATATATATATATATAAAAAAAATATCCTCTTGTTTACAACAGTTCCAGAGAACCTCAAAGTAGTTCCCTTCAGATGGAGGGAGATATGGATTCCAAGCAACCCATCTGTTTAAACTGTGCTCTGTACATAGAGTTTTACTGGAGAGCTCTAGTATGCCTGACTTGCAAATTTGCCAAATAGAAGCAATGGAAGATAAAGTTCATCAGCTCATCAAAGTTCTTGGTTACAAATGAGGAATATGCTGTAGGTTTAGAAAATAATGTTAGTAAAGGAGAAAGGATAGTAGAGCTAACGAGGCACAGAGAGCTCTCTGTCTTTTTTATGAACTCCACATAAGCAACACATTTCTCTTTGGAACATCTGTCACCTGGGGTTGCCATGTAAGTGAGAGTTAGAGTTGTGATATTCTTGTGTAGTTCAGAAGACTCTACTAATATGCAAAAAGCCTTACAGCTTTCAATTGCTGGCAACTACTGTTTAACAAATAATTGAATCTGTGATAATGGATGGAAATGGGATTATGTAACTGTAGATGTTTTAGAAAAATAATTGTGAATGAATTATGATTAAGAGTGTTTCATGTGAAGATGTTTGAGCCATTTCTATCTATCATGCATTCCTGTCTTGAGGCAGAAAACTTTGAAGATTAAAAAAAATAAAATAATCAAAATAAAATACTGCAGTGTCTTTCTCCATATCTTTCTGGTTCCTTCTGTACATAAAGTGGATGCTGTCGTCACATTTGCATTGTCTGGGTCTGTGATTTTGAAAGAACTTTCTCAACGTGTGCTTTTTTGATAACCTCCCAGGCTGTCTAAAAATAAGTTAACTCAGCATCGTGAATACTGGTATTATTTTAGATCTGTCAGATCCAAATATTGGTCTTGTTTATGTCTCGAAAGTTCTATGACATTTCCATTTTTCATGAACAGCTGGCATTATCCTTCTGTAGAGTGGCAGAGTGTTGCAAACAGGTTTTTGTCCTGCTGCACAATGCAATCTGCCTTCCAAGGTTCTGCCCAGAACCTTTCTTCTGGAAGTCATGGGAGAAGTACAAGCTTATTTTGGCTATAATATATTAAATACCACAATGTTTCCCCATTCCTCATAATCTCTGTCCAGCTGCAGGTGCAGAAGGTCACAATATGCTGAATATATTCCTTGTGAGAGAGTCCGTCTTTTCAAAGGCTTTGAATCATTCGCATGTCTTGCATCTGGTTTCTGTTGTTCACAAAAGGGGAGGGTGAGGTACAGAAGGAAGGAACCTGCAAGACAGACTAATACCTCATGTTTATCCTCACTTAAAGGAAAAGCAAACAAAAACCATCATTGCCACCCTGAGTTGGACTGGAAACCTTGACTCTTCTTTTCCACCAAATTGTCAGGAGAATGCTCCACCATGAGCAACAAGCAGATGTCCCAAGGTCAAGCTGTGCTGTTCCCAGCACACCTGCAGCTGTGCAGTGCTGTGCTTTTCTGCACTCTGCTCCCTTTCTCCCCAGCTCAAGGCTTTTGCTGCCTCTTCTCCTGGGATTCTCAGTATTGCAGGAGTCTTCCTGAAGCTGGTAAGCTGGTCCTCAAGTCCTCATTGGTGATGCAGGTGGGTCAGGCCTTACAAGTGCCCACTCTCATCAGTTCAGGAAGCTGCAGTGATGGTATCTGTGCTGTGGAGGTGAAGTTCAGGGTGGAAGCACCACTGAAGATGTAAAATTATGACTGCATCCCCTTTTACGTGATAGAAAACTTAAAGTCCGTATCAAAATGTTTGTACAGTTTCACTGTAAAACACTGGAAGGTCATGGAGATATGCTTATGCTTTCTTGCAGTCATGCTTCCATATGGGTGGATCAGATAAAGTGATGCTGGGTTTTGTGAATATGACCACATATCCATGTGGGGATTTTTCCCATGGAAGTTTCAGGATAGGTGAGGAACAGGCTGGGGATGTGGATGAGTAGTGATGAACAATGAGTTTCTTTGGTTTGATCTTGCTGGAATTCTCATATATATACATTATATAAGTATCAAGTACTAGTTTTTGCATATGATGGCATGTCAAGGTCTAGCTTCTTACTTTTTTTAATCATCTGTAGAAAGCAATTACTCTGATTTTGTCCATGAAAATGAGCAGAAATTGTAATCTAACATATTGATTAGTCTGCGCTGAACAATATGCTGTATTTTCTACTTTGTGCCTCACCACATAACGTGTCACACCCCTTTATGATTCCTTCAGTTCAGTGCAGTATTTCAGTTGAATCAGGATGAAGTAAGTAGAATGTCCTTATGAAATGTAGGCTTAGTGAAACCAACCAACCAAAAACTTCTCATTTCCACAGCCTCGTGCTAATAAAATGTGGGCTCCTGGCAGTGGAAGGGTTACTATTACATGAGGTGGATATTTGTGCTGCATGTTTGCTTTCCTCCTGAACAAGTCCAAGCCCATTGCCTAATCTTTATTTCTGACAGATGTTTTATGTCCTAATACTTTAATCAACTGAGAATGAAAAGCTGCTTACAGTAGGATTGTACCCTTTAGAACCCCGGCCAGCGTACACATTTTAATGTATTTAACGTGCATGGGGTGGCTTTGTGTGCACGTACATGTATGCTTGTGTCAAATGGATATGGCTGCTCTAGGCCTTTGTTTTTTTTTTTTTGTGGTTTGAAAGAGAGATGTGGATGACTTGACAGTTAATTAAGAGGGTTTAGGAGCATGGAATAAAAAGGCTTCCCAACAGAATGGTAAGGCAAGAGGATTGGGAGAGGAGGGGCAGCGGTGGAACTGGTTTTACCCGAGCTGTTTCCTGCACTGGTTCCCCACCACACACCCCAAATTTCCCTGTTCTAGTTCTCTTCTGTGTGCTGAAGCCTATAAAAACTTTCACTTTTGTTGGATGTACTGGCTGGTTAAAAGGTGAAAGGAAGAGGAAGCTTATGGAGATTTGGCTGGGTTTTACTTTCAACAAATGATTCTAGAAAACAGCTTTCTTCTAAAAAGTTCTAAGGAACCAAAATCTACAAACAGCCTACATCTTTAAGGGATATGCACGTCCTCATGATTTTTATAGCCCAGTGTCCTCTTCAGAATGGGACCTCTGGACACTTCATGGCTCTCACCAACCAGGTGATCTCCAGCAGGGCTGTGCCTTGTCAGCAGCCTCTACTGTGTGCCTCTGTGTGGGTCACATCATTTTTACTCTCAGGTAACCACATTTGTTGGTTCCTTATAAAAAACCCAACTTTCTCTTAAGTTCTTGGAGGCTTATGTCCAGATCGTAGTCAGTTACCTTGTCCCAGCTTTATTTTTTGACAAGTGCCTTTAGGTTACTATTTCTAGAACATGCTTTTGTCTGGTGAGCCAAGTGCTCCAGAGAGTTCTGGTCTGCTCTGTTTGCCTCTGTGGGTGTTCCAGCAGTGCCATGTTTTGTTGTGCATTGCCTGTGCTGCCAGTTGACCTTGCTCTGAATCCTCTGTCACACAACTTAAGGCTCCTCACCCTGCCTCTGTCACTGCCCTCCCAGGCTGCAAGAGGTGACATTTGCTTTTAGTGCTGGTTTAGAGTTCTCTCAGCTTCCTTTAAATGCACTCTTGTCAGTCCTTTAGCATCTCTCTCTGTGTCTCCTTTTTTTCCCCCTCCACAGCTCTATCAGTGATCAATCCTTGCACTAGCAATATTTATTTTTTTTTTAAGTCTCTTCACACCCTGCTATGCACCTATAGCTGCATACAGGGAAATCACAGGAGAGGAAAGTCATAAGCTGTGTGCATAAGACAATGGATACAGCTTCAAATGCTTACATCTAGGATGTAAGTATAAAAATCCCTGGAATTTTGTACTCTGACAATGAGTGTCTATGGTGTTGGGAGGACACTGACAATGGAACTGTGAACTTATAAAACCATATATTTCTGATAAAAGGAACTTGGAACAAGCCTGCTGTTACTGCTATATCAGGGAGGCCTGGGGCTCACCTTATAGCTCAGGAAAACAAGCCAAAGAAACCCAGAAACAAAATTATAACCAAAGCTTTTGGCTTTAGCCAAAAAGAAGGCAAAAATTTTTCCATCTGACAGCAAAAGCAGAGAGAGCAAACAGAGCTATGAAGTGTGTGCACAGAACAGCCCACTGTATGCCAAAGCTGCTCTCACTACATCTCCTCTGAGGAAGAACCAGACAACACAGAATTGAGAGCAGAGGGAGAGTCAACATCTTGTCCAGACACAGGTGTCCTCCATTGCTAATGCTAAACAGAGATTTTCATCACTGTCTAATGTGAAATGGCTGTTGTATAGACAGGGCTTCTGAAAGGATTCCATTTGCCCCGAGTTTGGCAAAGGGAAAATGAAATGTCAATTGAGCGTGTAAAGCTGGGTTTCTTATATCAAAAGTTTCAAGGCATTTTTAGATTGATTCACAGATCAGGAGATCTGCAGTTCCATGGGTTTTCTGCCAGCTGGGAAGGAAACAGATGTGGAGCATTTTAAACTTTCAAAAAAGCATACCTATGAGAGATTTTTCAGGACAGATGTTCATTCCACCCTTTGCCAAGACCATATGGATCTGCTTACATTATATTTTGTGGGAGTGTTCATAGAATTTCTGCTTAGGTTGGAATATTTTCTATTAAACTCAATAATTCTCTAGGGAAAAAGACAAAACCAAAAACACACAAGCTGCTTGAATAACTATCCTCCAAACTGCTCTCTCAGTGGCCTTCCTAGGGTTGTACCTCTGAAACATCTTTCTCCAAGTAGACCTCTTGCTCTGATAGATTTTTGTTCAGTTATACATAATGTTACAGAATGTTTTTTCTCTCTTAAGAATAGGACATAAGGATAGGACAACCTTCCAGGTTATTTCCAGCAATTAAATCATTTTCCCTAACAACAAAGAAGGGAGCAGCTTCAGCTTGCCTAGGACTCGTGTCTTCGGAAACTTTTTTGACTAAGGCTTTGGCTGTCCAGGTGATGTTTCTCTGTGCTGATGCTGCACTTGGAGGCTCCAGGGGCTGTGTCCATGGGCTGCTGTGTATCCTTACGGAGGCTCCGAGGGCTGGCTGTGTTCTCAGCTGGTGTATATCCCTTCAGGAGTGGCAGACTCTTCCACCCACCACTTCATGGAATGCTGACACGGTCACGGTGTTTTGGTGAGCCTTGCCAAATGGGACATCATCATTGCCAACCCAGGTGGTGTTCCTGCAGCAGTTTCACTTCCTTGGATGGCTTTCTCCTGAAGTATTTGCAGTTTAGCCACAGCTTGCAAGCTATTGCAATCCATAAATTTCTCAGAAGAAGGGGGAGGATTTGGTATGCAGCCTTCTCATTTACTGCTTTGATTTTTTTTTTTCCCTTCATTCTTCCACAAATTTAAAACTATTTGACTGGAAATGAGTGAAGGAACACATTGACACAAAGACTGACGCAGGTTTGACTGGAAAATTTATTCTTAAGTTCCCCCCATCACTTTGGAGCCTAACCAACATCAGAGATTTTAATGTCACAGATAGCGTGATAGAAATTCTGGCTTAGCTGTGCTGTAAGAAAAGACCAAGGGGAACTATGGCCTGTGTCCCATTTTTGGGTCCTGAATTGTTGCCAATTATAATATCTCCTGCTGCAAGAACTGTCTCCCCAGAATCACCCTGTGGGAACTGATCTTAACTCTGCAGCAAAGAGCAGAAAGAGGGTTTGTGCACAGGGGGCAGGGCTGCAGATGGGGAGAGCTGCCATAAATGGCTTAGCTGACAGTCCAGCTTTCTGCTGAATTCAAAACTTGTCTCGCTGGAAATCATGGGAATCAGCTTATGAGTTTCAGGCTGGATGCATCTGCCTGGAGTTGTGTGTGCAGAAAGCTTGGCCTGGGGGTGCTGTGCTCTGTGCATGTGGTCTTGCTGCACGTCTGATGTGCCACGTCGCTGTAAAATATGTAAAATTGAATGGAATGTGTGTGGAACAGAGGGAATGAGTGTCATGTGTGCAAAGGAATGAGCAAGGTTTTGATCAGCCCGACTTGCGACCCTTTTGTCACCCTCATCCTGATTTGTTTTGCCTTCTTCCTTCACATTTCCAAAGGCCCTTCATGAGGTTTGTTCCCGGTGGCTCTCAAGGAGTTTCAGTTCAGAGTGATTCTCAGGGCAGAGCCCCGTTTATACTGCAGTAAAACCCACCATTGTTCTGTCCTGTGATCCAGAATCAGTCCAGATATAGGTGATGGTTTGATAAGCGTTGCAGGAGTGAAGCTCCGCAGTTACTGGATATGGTTGTGAGAAAAAACCCATCAAAACAGTGGTGCCAAGCAACAGCCCAGTGTGGTACAGGCACACCATTTCTGCTGCAGCTATTCAGGTGTGATGATTAGACTTTTAGCTGAGTAATGGTGGTGCTTGTTTCTCTTGGATTCACATGCACCAACCACTGCCCATGTACGTATGCACATATATATAAATTTACATAACCATAGTTCTTGCCCCTTGACCTGTAGTGCTGCATGGGAGCTTGCAGCTTTTTGTTGACATTCATTTGGAAAATGAATGTCTTCTTATCATGAATATGGAAACTTCACACCAGGCAAATTCTAATGTAGCATTAAAAAGTAGTCACGGGTACAAGCTTAAGTTTGAAGAGGAAAGGTGACTCTGAGAGTTGATTAGAGGAAGGAAATAGGACTGACACAAAGAAAGAGGGGATTGCACCACTGGTTTTCTTAACCATAACAAACACTGGCATGGGGAGTTGGGTTGGTTCAACAGTGACTATGTTCTAGGAAATATTTTATGTTTCTTGAGTAATTTGAAAACTGAAAGGAGAGAGAAAGCTGAAAAAGAGGAGGGATTTGCATTGATGGGCCATCCTACTTCTCTTGGTAAAGGAGTGTGTTCAGCAGTACAGTGCAATGCAGGCTGCATGGTGGGTTGGTTTGTGATTCTCATTCTCTACACTACAAGAATCTGACCTTTTGAAAGGGTCTTTTCTAATAGAGGCAATAGGAAGAATGTTGGGCAATGTCTTGTCAAAACCTGTTGCAAGGCAGATTTTCCTAAAGGATTTTCCTAATATCCATCTAGGAATATATTATATTAAAAAACAGCTCATGGGGTCAGTCTGTGGATACAAGCCCTCTGTTCCTCAGAAATCATACCCTCACCCTTCCCTGCATCCTGTGGGAGGCTTGGATTTCATTATTTTCCTTTCCTATTCAAGCAGGTTTTGAATATCTTCCTTCCCTCAGGTATTCTATGGCTGTGCAATAGTGCTTTCCTTAATATACAGAAACTAACAATGGTTAATTTGGGCACTGCCCTTAAAGGAAACACATATTTAAGCTTTTGAACTTGTTCATCCAGTGTTCCCCTGAACATCCCATCTGTGATACAGGCTGTGCAGGCTGCCATCACCCATGAGATCCTGGACATTCTGTACGGTGGCAGTGGCCAGTCCTGGTTTTCCAGCTGTGTTATGGTGTCACATCTGTGACCACCAGCTCGGTGCAGGCTGCAGCTGGGTTGATGACTGGCTGTGTTGCCGTCTGTCTTACCAGAAGGAGAAAATCTCCCTGGGTGGAAGGATGCTCACACCTCCCAACTTAGACCTGGCAAAGCACCTGTACACACATGACAGGAGGGTATGCAAAGAGACTATTTTCTTCCTCATATTGGAGCTAGTGGATAGCTTGGAAAATGCTACAGCTTTGCAGAAATTTTTATAAAGACATTTCGGAATCTTTTAAAATTAGATTTTCCCCATTCTTGGTGAAATACTTGGATTAATTAATAGTGCCTTAGATTACCTCTGTGATTACCTAAGTTGGCTCTGTAGGCTTGTACTATCACTGAAACTAAGCAGTGCTGCAGTTATATTTTAACTTAGTAAATACTTTCCAAAAATATATTGTGTTCTGCATTTTTTGTATTTTTTATTTCTCATTCACTTGCAGAACATCTGGTATTCTAAGTTGCTGCAGGTAGAAACTGATGATATAATCTCTTTTCCAAAATTTTAACCCACTGGTGAATCATATCAGTTATCAGGATTTCTACTTTGGGCAGTGGCCAAAATGGTGTTTCTTTCTCTTTTTCACCTGAGTAAACAGTGAGTGTGTGGAAATAGGGTTTTGCCTTCAAGAACATTTAGAGATGGGGTTTTGGCAATGCTGTTTGTGGTGGTGGTGGCTTGGGTTTTTGTTGTTGGATTTTTTTAAGTTAGCAAGTTGTATTTTGATGTAGCTAGTCTCTCAGGTTTAAGCTGGTCTTTTTCTGGGTAGGAATGCCATGGGTACCCTGCTAGCACTGACAATGTTTTGTTGCCACATTGACTTCTGAGCAAACTTTCCTCTCCAGCTCAATCTCTGCATTGCAACCAGCTTTGCCAAGAAACTGCAAACGACAAGAGAAATTTCAAAAAATACCTTCAGCAACGTATGAAATCCTAGAGCCATGGAATGATTTATGTTGGAGAAGACCTCTAAGATCATTGACTCCAACCATTAACTCAGCATTGCAAGTCCACCCCTAAACCATGCCCCCAAGTGCCTCATCTACACGTGTTTTAAACACCTCTAGGGATAGTGACTCCACCACTTCCCTGGGCAGCCTGATCCAATGCCTGATGGTTCTTTCAGTGAAGGAATTTTTCCTAATATCCAATCTAAACCTTCCCTGGCACAACTCAAGGCCTTTTCCTCTTGTCCTGTCACTGGTTGCCTGGGAGAAGAGTCCAAATCCCACCTCCCTGCAACCTCTTTTTGGGCTGTAGTCAGTGACTGTAGAGGATGGTAAGGTCCTCGCTGAGCTTTCTTTTCTCCAGGCTAAACAACTCCAGTTGCCTCTTCCTTGCAGACGATGCAAACCCACTACACTGGTGAGATGCAGGGGTGGGATCCTCACTGCCAAAGCTGGCTTCTGTGTGTGCAGTGTGAGCAGCTGCTCCCAGCCACCACCAGGGAGGCTGAACTGTGCCTTGGAAGTAGAATTCAGCTGCTCAGACTGATCCTCCACCATATGGGACAAAATGTTTGTGTCACTTTGGCATTTTCTTTATGCAATATGCTTCTACTGAAGAAGTTTTTCCATTCAGATTTTCCACCGAAGGAGGAAGGCTAGGCTGCCTAAACTCAGTGAGATGTTCACAGGTCCATGTGTGGCTGTGGCTGTCCATCCAGGCTGGTGCTGCTGGCTGTGCAGGGGGGCCCCAGGAGAGAGATCTGTGCTGGTGCGAGGCTGCAGGGCACAGGAGAGGGTGTGTGTGGGCTCTGACATCCCATTTCCTATCAAATGCAAAATCCAGGCTCAGACCTTCCACAGGCGTGCTTGCCAGGAAAGGCTGTAGATACCTGCTGAACACAGCTTGTTTTCTTCTTAATATACCTCACTTATAAAATTTTTAGCTAAAGCTAAAGGAGGGAGGCTTGTATTCATTCCATTGCTGAACTCTTCTGATGGGCAGAAAAGACATTTTAAGAGACAACTCTCACTCTGCTTCCCCTCAGGTGGGAAAGATGGGGGTTTTTTCTGTAGGCGCCATGATTATGTGAGGTATTAATGACTGAGTACTAATAAGCTTCTTGTCAGAGGGAACAGCCCAGAAAAACTGTAATTTTATGAAAAAAGGACTTGTGGAGGGGTCTGTCTGCATGGACATGTGAAATCAGACCTGCCATCCTAAAACTGCTGTTAGATGAGTGAGGAGTCCTGCACAGAGCAGGGCCAGGACCATCCCAGCCCTGTTTGACAGCTGCCATCTGGGCTGGAGGGGCTTTTCCTGGGCTGGAGATGATCCTCCTGTGACAATGGATTTTAGTGAGAGCCACGTGGGCTCACCCTGAGCTCTGCCACACTGCAGTCAATGCTGAAGCATTTAGACACCAGGGATATGACTCAGATGCCTGTGCTAGATAAGTGAAAGTAAAATAAGAATCAAAAGGAAACCCTCTGGAAGGAGGGGAGGCCCTGCAGGCATGTTTAATTGGACAAAAAATCAGGCATTTTCAAGTCTTTCTGAGACAAACAAGGCTAAGCCTTGAGCTAAAATGCTTTACAGCCATTCCCTCAGCCATTTTGACAGCCATTCCCTCCCTTCCAGCTGATATAACTAATGGGACCAGTTTCCGCCTCCATCCCTCTTTTATCTGTTTCCTTTCAGTAAAGTCTGAAGAAAGTATTTCCACTCCCTCACCCTGCTTAAACCAGGAGGCTGCCTGATATCCCCTGGATCCATGGGAAATGGGATGAAAGCTGCGATGGGATTGTTTGTTCTGGTACAGATGTGCACAGCTCCTTCACCCCCAAGACACAGGCTGCCAGAAGGTGACAGTTCTGTATGTGCCTGCAGCTGCCTCCAAAAAAGGTCTGAAATACGTATATGTTGTGGGAGAGATGCACGAGGGTTTTAAGCACACATTTATGAAAATATGAGAGCTTAAGAAGAATTGGGTCACATCTGACTGCTACCATCTGGCCCACTTCACTCCAAGATTACCCAGGAATGTATTTCACATGTGCTTTTGGAACAAGATTGTGAGCTGCCAAAAAGAAAATATTTTACAGCTGAGCATTGCGTTTCGCTCGGAGCGGTTCGAATGCACTGTCCCAAGGAGGGGGATTCCATCGGCGGGTAGCAGGCAGGGAATTTGGGCTCAGTCCCTTTGTTTTGTCTGGGCAGTTTCATAATATGGGACTCTTTGTTGATTGCTGGATTGGTTTTAAAGGTCCCTCGTTTAGAACAGAAGCTTCCTAATGGAGAGTGGTTTCTTAAACCAGAGCCCTGAGCTGAGCTTGTGTTAAACTGGAGTCACAGCTCAAATGAGGTGGCTGATCTTGTGCAGGTGGCACCTCAGGAGTGCCCATGGGGAGCCCTGGGGCTGGGGAGATGCACCTCAGATGGAGGCTGGAGGTGTCAGAGTGGGCAGCTTCCACCAGTGGGTCTTCCAAGGGTCCTCATCCGTGTGTGTTTCCCTGTGTGCAGCATGAGGGCATCTCACCTCTGTAAAACAGGGGTGCTGCCTTGCCAGACATACATATATATATGTAAATGTGATCTGATATGTTTTAAAACATATAAAAATAGGTTTGGTGGTGATCTTTGCACACTTGCAAAGATGCACGCATTTCTCCATGGCACACCAGCAGGTGGGACAGAATCTTACACAGTGAAAGAGCACGTGGCACCTATTGCACTTGGGCTGCTCTGGGTTCATTCTCAATGGGGCAGGGAATGTGGGAGCAGCAGCACTTCACTTTGCTTTTATCTGGGCACCCCGCAGGAGGAGAGGGAGCTTTTAGCCTCTGACTCTAACGAGGATGGAGTTAATCCTCTCACTGCCTCAAGCAAGGTTTGCAGGACCAGAGAGCTGAACCAGCTGTGGAGGTTTCATTTCTTGCAGCCTGCTGGAGATTATGGACTGCTGAGGTTAGTGACAGATACAGGCTCTCTACAGGATGCTGGGATAATCCTGAAAAGCCGGGGGGAGTGAATCCTTGCCTTTATATTTATATATATTTTAATAATTAGAATCAGCCACAGTTCATTTTTTGTCTTAATTATTGTTTTCGGTTTTGACTAAGGGGACTACTGATTTTTAAGAAGTAAAAGATGGGTCACTTTCATTTGTCCATGAGGTAGGAGCTCTGTCACACTGACTGCAGTATGAAAGAGTATGAGAAGTGTGTGTGAGTGCACAATTTTGCTGGCTGGAGCCACCTGTCCCGAGCTTTGTGTGGTGGGAAAGTGTGCAGTGGGATCAGCTCCAAACTTCAGAAGTGTGCTTATAAGCAAGTCTTCCCAAGGCCTCAAGGCATCCCCACACCCTGCTAATGTGCTGCTGGGCTTGCACCAAGTTCTTCCACAGCCTAAAAATGGGCATTATATCAGCACAGTGGCACCTCTCTCATCTTTGAGGCTTTTGGGTTAGAGCAGATGGTTTTTGGTACCCACATAAGGAAAGTAGCTCAGGTTGTTCCTACGGTAGTTGCACAGCAAACAAAGGGTTCAAATTGCTACACATTTGTGTTTCATTCCTCTCAAACACAACTGCTTTTGAAAAAAAAAAAAAGCCCAACACAAACAAAAAAATCAAACCAAAAAACCCTCATCAAATCATTTTCTGCAAGGGTGTATTTTTCATATTTTTAAATATTTACTAAGCAGCCATAAAGTCTTGCTTGTCCTGTAAAACAGAAGGATTTGATATCTTTCATGCCACGGTCCATACTTGTAAATTATAGTGGGCTCCAAGCCAACAGTGACAGTGGTGTTTTTTGATTTTGCTGGAGTCAGAAAGCACTGTACAGGATGAGACAAGAACTGGAACAGTAATTCAGAATAATTCATTGAATTATTTCTTGCTCCATTCTGCCCATTTCTATTAGCCTAAATATAGGCTGTGTTTTTGGTAATGAATGTCAGTTAATCTCAACTTTTTCTCAAACACACCCAAGGAAGAAGACAGAACTGAGCAGCAAACAGACTTTACCTCAGACTGTGTTTTCCTGGGAATATCTCTGCTCCACCCCAATAGTCTGTCTGAGCCAGTTGTTCATTATCACATGTAGCACTCACCAGAGAAGAGACTGAAGTTTCTGTACTCTGGGCATCATTTTCTGAGAAATCTAATTTTACAAAACACCTGTTGTTGGGTGTGTTGTAGGTTTAGGAAATGGGAAAAAAAAAAAAAGAAACAACAAAAAAAACCCACTTAATTTTTCCTTTTTTAGTCTCAGAGAAGAAAATCTACAGCATGGGAACATCACCCTAGCCAGGGAAATGCTTTCTCTCGCTTAACAGTAGGAAATGCTTGATCTCTGTGGGAGCTATCAGGGAATTTCTTCCAGCTCCCACACACTGCCATCCTAATATGTCCCTTTGGAACACCAGTAAATGCATTTAAGGAGTGAAAGCCTTTGTCTCCCTCATCTCTATTCATGTCCTTTACCATTTTCAGAGCCCACAAGCAGAGTTTTCACCTCGTATCTCTTCAGGGAGTTGTAGGACATATAAATATTTTGGTTGATGTTTGCTGGGGTCAGTAATTGCCTTTCATTTGTAATACAGAAAATATTCCTGGCTTGTGTGATGTGCTCACTTCAGACAGAGGGTTAAGATTTTCTCTTGGTGGGACAAAAAGTAAATCAATTGAGAGTGCAGGTAACTGGGAAAAAGCACTCACCTACAACTGCAGTGTTGCTAGTGGCAGAGCCTTGTCAACTTTATAAAGAATTTAATTAGTACAGATTCTTTTATAATCCATTATAATCTAATAGAGGGTGTCTTACACTGCCAGTACAACCAAAGAATGAATTTCCAGTCAATATTTCCTTATAGATAAGAGCATGCCTTTTAAAATCAAACCTGCTTAGCACTAGGTGGCACTCTGCTATAATCTAAATTAGTTTGCTTTAGATTTGAAGTTTGGTAAACATTTAAGCAATGACAACAACAAAAAGAGATTAAATTCATCAGCAAGTTGCCAGGATAGGCACCCATGTTGTGAAATGAGGGGAATTTTAACTAGATGGTTAAGCCTCTCTAATGTCCACTGGAGGAGAGGGCAGGGTGGAAATGAGATCCATGTACTTCTAATAGTGCCAGTCATTGCACTTGCAATTGAGAAACCAGTATGGAGTTTTGTGGGGTTAATTATATGGTGCTCCCTGAGGAAGTGGCATGGAGGTGTATAATTTAAAGCCTTGTCAGTAGAGAACAGAGTGGGGATTGTGGAACACCTCCTAAAAGAACAGCTCTTCAGCCCCACTTGTTCTTGGTCCATTTTGTATCATGGAGGCCAGGAGAGGGAAAGCTGCACTCTTCCTAATTTTCATTTATTTGCATTGCTAAGGTTTTCATATTTTTTTCAATGGACTGAATCCATGGGGTGTGAGAAGATTTAATAGAGAGGTGGTTTTTGGGTCAAATATTGCCTGAATGGCTATAGAACCAACTCTTTGTTCAAGGGGAGGATAGAGTTCTGTAGGTGGCTATGTTCTGTAGCTGTGGGCAAGTTTGCAGAGTGAATCCCTGGGGGAGGAAATGGAATTGAGGGACGTAGGACTGGAGTGTAGGGTTGGAACCCAGTTTCTAGCAGTAAACAATAACCTGGAAACCTTGGAGTTGCATTGCAGCTCATCCAAGCTCTTTACTGGATGAATACATATATTTGTATGAGTAAGTATTGAATTTGTATATGACATGGATTTGTATACATATGTATATTTATATGATGATTTTTTCTCATCCAGAAGAAATAGTCTTAGAAAAAATGAGGTTGTCAATGCTGTTAAGAAAAATGTATGGCTTGGAAAATGACTGTCAACCACTGATATGTCAGTGCTGTTTCTGGGCTGCTTCTGAGGAAGGGTGACCTGTGGCTTAGGACACGAACCCAGCCCTGGCATTGCTGCTCTGGCAATTGAAGTCTGACAATCCAGACTTCCTATGTGACCATAGGAAGGATGGATTCAGTCAAAGGATCATCTGCTACAGCCTCATTCATCCTCCAGCTGACAGAGCTGGGGATATGAGACTCTGCCACTGGTACATGATGAGAATTGAACATCTCTGCTGCTGACCAGAGAAGAGAGAGCATTGTTGGTAAAGCTGAGGTGTATGGGGGAATTTTGTGTGCTCAGCAGAGCTTAAAAGCATTTCTGAGGCTGCTGCAGGCACCTGTCCCCTTGGGAGCCAGAGACTGAGGACATGCCAGCAGAGAGGCAACTGAAGGGGTTTTCTGGGAACGTTGACCTGAACTCCCTGTTGTCCTAGGAAATGAGACTGGCAGAGAAGAAGGGCATGGGGTTTTCTGATCTAATTTAGGTATTAGACATCTTTACCTGGTATCTTGGGCTGTCTTTCTTCCTTGGCATGTGGGGATTTGCTGTTTGTCAGGAGAGAGCTCCAGGGCACCTGCAGTACCTGGCTGGGGGAGTTGCATGGCTTCCACCTCCTCCAGAGGTTCAGAATAGCAGGAAGGTTGAGTGAAAAGGGAGAGAGCCTGGCCCAGCTCCATGCTTTGGGCATTTGCTTGGGAGGGAGGTGTGGGCTTCAGGTGCCTCTAAATGCCAGGCTTTGTCAAAACATCAGGTGTGTTTCATATGAAGTGTGTGTGCCTCTGTGTGTGTGTGTGTTTCTTTCTGTGTGTCTGCGTGTTTCTTGCTGGAGAACGCTGACTTTTTAGTGCCTAGTCCGTGACCTTTGTGGTTTGGGTTCTGTCCCTAACATTAAAGGCTCCCTCCCCAAATACCTTTTCTTGTTCTCTATCACCCCAAGGGACTGGTGCCATTTTCCTTGGCTATCTGGGCATAACATCTGTTTCAGAGTTTTCTTCCAACAGTCGGTTTATTGGTTTGTTTTCTTTTTCCCTGAATTTTAGCCCGGCCCTTGTTTTGTCCTGTAAGGCAGCTCTGATATTTTGGAATGCCTTTGTTATTTGTTCCCCTTAAAATGTTTACAAATAATTAACTTAGGTTTTCGTTCCACAGCACATCTTTGGTAGTTGTGATGACAAAAAGGAACATAGTTTGTATATTTCTTCTAAGGGATAAGATCCAGACTTCTGTGTTTCTATCTGGAGGCATGTGTGCAAAGAAAGATAAAGGCACATGAGAGCAAATGTCTATCCATACACACTTATGTACAGGCTGGGGGTTTTCTCTGGTCTTTTCAGGAGCTATTGCTTACCTCCCTGTAAAGATTACATGACAAAATTTTCCTTATACATTCAAGTTCTTCTGAGGTGCTTCCTGGTGAAATGTGCCCCAATGAACAGGTTTTTTTTTGTGGAGAAATACAACTGCAGTTGGTGGTTTCAAATCAGTCCAACATGTGGTGGAGCCATGGTAAAACACACTAGGCAGCCTGTCTCCCAGTGTATATTTCTGCTGGCAGAGACCCTAGATCTCCCTGGCCAAGCATTTAGTGCTGGGATAAAATCTAGATTCCCAGCAAATTCTCAATTAAGTGCAAGATGTTTCTTGAGCACGGAGCCAGAGATCAAACTGAAATAAGGCTCACTCTGAGAAATATTTTGAAAACTGTTTGAATAACCTAGTGTATACAAATATTTTAGGTCAACTATCATATTCTCTCAAGACTTGTAGGCGTTTCTGTATGGGTGCCAGCAGCACTGCATCTCTAAAGAATGGAACCAATGCTGAATTCTTGCTTCCACTACTGTGTCAGTGAATCCACCCACGGCTTGATAATGTCAGTGCAATGTGATGGAAAGTTTTAATTATTGTTTGCCCCTTGTGTTGTTTTAGTGATATTTTTGCGTCAGCACTGCGAGGAAATGGAGAAGGTAGTAACCAGGGACAGGAAAGTAAACCATCCAACTCTTTGGAGAAAAACTCACCTCGTCTCCATTTGCAAAGTCGTGCTGAGAGGCAGCTTTTCATTTTTTCACCTTTAAAACCTTGGCCTTAAATTAGAGGATGAACAACCCTAGACAATTTTTTCTCCTTCGTTGCTGAATCTGAATTGTGCACACCCACTCAATGCCTTCCTAGGGCCACAGACATGTTTGGGTACTCTGTCAATGGCAGCAAATCTGACTGAGTGCGCCTTGTGCCAAGAGATGAGCCCAGACCCACAGCCTGTGCCTCTAACCAGTGACCAGCTTGGCTCCATTCTTGGGGCAGACAGAGCCTGAGCCCGTGTCTCGCTTCATTGCAGAAACCACTGTGCAGGCTGCTGACCAGCTACATTTAAGTATTTTGGCAGAATCCTGTTTAACTTTGGAAGGAATGCTTTTAATAGTCTGCATTTCTCCTGGAGGCCTGCATTAGGGATATAGTTGCCTCCCACGCACGCACAAGTCTGATTGGAAAGTGTGATATGGCATGGATGTGTATTGTGACCACGGGATGTCAGCAAGACAGATTTAAAGTACTGCTGGAGGAATGACAGAAGAAGGATGTGGATCTTTCAAGATCAGAGGCCAGATTCAGAGTTTTCATATATGAAAGCAGCAGCAACTTTGCTGAAGGCAGTGGTGTTACTGTTCTCTAATGCATGTGAGGAGATTGTGCATTATTCATTATGTGAACTGAAGCACATCTGTTCTTTGATGCCACTTTGATATTTGGTACATGGAGCTGTGAACCTCCTAAGGAGGCACTTGCCAGCTGCTGTTAGTTTTTACCCAGGAGAATTCATCTTATCCAGAATTTTTGCAGCAGCTGATGACAAATGCATTGTTGCTCTGCAGTCTGTGGTGTTGGAAAAGGGATGGGGCTTCCATACACCTCCAGTCAGGTTTTTGGGGTTGTTGAAAAGACACCTGGTCACCTTCAGAGTTATTTGCAGGTAGAAAGAGCTCTGTGCTTTGCTTGTGCAAAGCCTCAGATGTTTGCAAGTACTGTAATGGGGACATGTCAGCATCTGGGATAGATGAAAGGGTTGTCAGCCACAAGTATTCACAGCTTAAACATTAGTCTCTTCTCTCCCCGCCTCCCTTCCCCAGTTAAACTGCAGTGAGAATTTATTTTCATATTAAATACTTTGGCTTTTTCTTTTTTTTTTTTATTTTTCTGGCTTACAAAATGAAATGATGCTCACGAATTACACAATAATGGCTACTAGGACTCAAAACTGATTTTAAAAGACAAGTGACCCAAAGATGAAAGACAGAATCTTTCCAAAAGCTACTGATTCTTAAAGAGTCTTGAGGAAAATACCGACAAAGATTACATCACTATACAGAGGCAATTGATAGGACTTCAAGATGGTGTCCTTATTTTTATTATTTTAAAATTTTTTTTTGTGTAGAAGCTTAAGCATGAGCAAAATGAGCAGAGAGTCAATTATGCCTTGAGCAGAAATAACAATTTCCTGGAAAACAGTGATAAAGCAAAAACACTTGGAAAAGGGGATTTGTAAACTATGATCCTGTGCATCAGAATTTTGCTGAGCAGGGGAAGGCATATTCTACTTGGTGTGTAAGTAGTGCATCCTCCATGATACCTCCTTTTTCTCTGAAGGATTAGAGAAAACATGAGTCTGCTTGAGTTAGGTGATGTGGATCAAAGCGTGCTCTTCAAAGGGCAACTTTTATAGCAACTTAATATTTTGTGGCACTTCAATATTTTTCCAACACGCCCATAAACAATTAAGGAATCATACATCATATGCTGGTCAGTGCTGTGGATGTGAATTCTTGATATACAATTTCCCTATTAGTTGCTGAGGAATGAGGAATGTGAGGTTGTGAGGAATGTGAGTTGTGGTTGTCTCAACAAACCTGAGTGTTTTCAGACTGCTGACAAGCTTTTGTGTTGTCTGTATTGGTTATACGCTGATTGGTTTTTGGCAAAGCAGTTGTTGAGCATAAGAAGTTGTGTGAACATGTAGGTAGATGATTTCATCCTTAGGAGCCTTGGTAGGGAATTCTGCAGCACACCCACGCCTTTGACAGCAACTTTGTGAGGACAAGTGTTAGAAAGGATTTCCTGAGATGAAGTCTGTACAGCTACAGAGACTGACAGACCCACCTCTTGGAGCAGCAGTCGTGGGCCTGGCTGTGGCAGCAGCAGACATTGGCAGGTGCAAAGGAGGTTTGTTTTGAGAGAGGCTTATTTGTAGCTGGGATGTTGCACATGAAAAAACAGTCAAAAGAAAGTGAATTAGGATGAAAAAGTGTGTGTGAATAGACAACACAAGGTAGAATACATTTTTTTCACCTCTCACTTGATTCCTTTTCAGATTGATTTGAATAAGCTGATTATTCCTCTTATGCTGATGTTAACAAAAAATGCTTGGCGTAGAGATCTGTATAGCAAAACAATGCTGGGGAGTCTGATGTTGCAGCAAATGCTGAGGGGAAATTTACTTTTGAATAGCTCTAATCTGATCCTGTTGACTTGCTGCCCACTAGCACAATGTGTGCACTCCTGGAATGCATCACCCTGTTGCATCTGACACATTAGAAATTAATTGTGCATTCTGGGTCAGGAGCACAATCCTGACAAAAATCTCTTGGTTGATCCCACTCACTTCATTTTTAGTTTGCATCTCAGAAACATCTCACATGAGCACAGGATCACTCCAGATCACACAATTTATCCTCTCTCCCTCTTTTGGGAGAGCTGTGCCTCCTCATGTCTGCCCATGTGTCAGTCTGTCCTGCAGGAGGATTTGGGAAGCATGGCCAAGCTCCTCTGCTGTCTGCAGCTTGATTGTACAGAAGGGAGGGATTTCTCCAAGTAGGATTCCATCCCAGGCAATCCAAAGCAGGACCTTCTGGGTCTCGTCTGCTCAGTTTTAAGTATCAAATCATCACAAACGGAGTCAGAAAGGAAGATCAGAACAAATCTGCTTGATGTTTGCCATTTACTGCTCAAGCGTTCCTCTCAAAGCCCAGAGGGAAGACTCACCTGCTGGCAGCATGTTAGTCCCTATATTTTAGTGCTGAAAACTCCCATGCAGGTTCTTAAAAATCTTCTTTTTCATATCATTAAAAACCTGTGTGTTCACTTTATCACGGCATGGCTCCCTGTATTAGTAAGTCCTAAAACTGCCTTCCCTGCTCTCTGACTTTCCATTTTCAGCTTACATTTTTCCTATTCCTGTGGGAGGCTCCCCTCTTTCATTTCCATGCAGTGCTGAAACTGGGAATCCCATTAGCATTGTTCATATGACCTACGGAATGTGAGCAAACGTTTCATAGCCGTGTATCTTCTTGGCTGCTCTCCAGGGCCCGTAATTAACTCCACATATATTCCTCTATCCATCATGGGCCTTTAGATCTGTCCTAATAGAAACAGTGAAAGCTGGAATAGAAAGCAAAGCTTTACGGAAAAAAAAATCAAAGAAAGTGCTTTGCTTGCTGATAAGTCTTTAAGTATTTACTGTGCATGCTCTCCTTTTAACAAGATTTCACTCCCAGGAAAGCACTGCAAGTATAAAGCAGCCCTTTGAAAGGATCATATGACTTTCAGTGTGCAAGAGATGCTTGGGCATCCTTTAATTTTGTTAAGCTTGATGGTGAACACGTCACTTGTGAGTGGGTTGAATGAATACTTACGTGGGTAACAAAACTTTTTAATTTAATATGTCATTTAACTATCTTGTCATCCTGGCTAGAACAATTTTCAAAAGTAGTTGCTCTTTAAGTAATATTCTTGTCCTTCTTCCCTTTGCCTTCTATCATATATGCTTCTGAAAAACATTCATTGTCTCTGTATTTAATTATCTTACGAATTACATCAAGCTTTTGACAGGACTGTAATAATTCTAGACCTGGTGAGGAAAAAATTGGTAATATTTATAAAAGTAAGATACAGATACAATATGCATTCTTTTCTGGGATATCATTTAATTCTCAGCCTATACTGAGATTCAGGTCTTTTCTATGTAAATCTGGAGCAATAACACTGAAACAAGTGCACCAGCAGAGCACTTGGCCTTTTTGTTTTTAAGTACAATATTAGAATTTCAGATCTTTAATCCATTTTGTTTTCTGTTAGCTGAGTCTGTCTTCCATGTCTAATTATGTATATTTAAACCTGATTAGCATAACTGCTCAGAAACAAAGGTTCTCTTATGATTTTTAGGCTCAGGCTATTGGATCCTTAAGACATTGCTTGTAGAGAAAAGTTAGTGGCTCATCCGCCCTTGGTATCATATTCCTGTTGATGGTTTTTATGTATGTCATTCACCTGGAACAGATGTTTTCCCTTCCCGCTTTAACTTTTCCCCAAAAATATCTGAAAGGAATGTGAAAATACAATTAATATGCATGTCTATCCAATTAATTTAAATAAATTAGCATTAAAATTGATTCTAGATTTATTTAGACACTTTCTGCAGCAGCCAAAAATAATCTTGATGCAGGACTAAATCTTTTCAGATGCCTCAGTAAACAGCAGAGACTTTTGCTCAAAAGAGGAATCTTTATTATGAGGTGGTAATTCAGTCCTAGAGCTCTGCTTTTTGTGACCAGTGTGAACTCCTGGATTATGGTCTGCTGCAAAAATGATAGAGGAGAGCAATACCTTGGAGCAGTAGGACAGTCAGCTGAATCTGCTGAGGTTTTGGGAGAGGAGCAATGCAGAACAACTGTTGGTTTACAGTACGGACTACTTTAAAATTCTACACTGAGCACTAGTTAGTCCAGCAATTCCTAGGCTAGAGGTATTTCTAATAATCTGGCAATATGTATTGCAGGGTGTTGGAGGCTCAAGTATGGAGAATTGTCTGTCCAAGCTTAAAGGACTTCCCATCCAGGGTGTCAGATTGCTGAGCAGAATGAGGAAAGAGGATGGTGTTAAGGCATTTGAGGAGGATGTGCTTTCTTTGAGGAGCACTTTCTCCTGGTAGGAAGTTTAGCTAGGTACAGACGTTATTTCCTAGCTTCCCTAGCTCTCACTTTCCTTTGTTGCAAGGAGTGAATTAATTAAAAAATAAAATCTATCTTCTATACGGTACCTTTCAGCAGCTGCTCCTTCCATCCCCAGCGAGTTTGTCAGCTCCTCAGGAGACCATGGCCCAGCTGAGATGCCAGTGCAGTGGCAGGTTTGCAGAGCATCTCCTGTGAGCTATGTCAGATGCCAGCTCCAATCTTTTCCAGCCCAAGCTACACAAATACATTTTAAGGATTGGCCGTGATCCCATAATTAAATAGCTAACTGTGTTAGACTTTCCTGACCGTAGTCACATTTGAGGTGGAACATAAGTTTTCCCTGACTTTTAGGATTGACAAAGTTAGAAATGTCATGTCAGGCTGCAAACCAAGTAAAATACAGATACAAAGGCTTTTATCAGGGACATTTCAAACTCAGTCATAAGATGACAATAAAGTCTGACCACTAATATGTTGTCTACTCATAATGTGAAAAAATTCGGAAAGGCTGAAGGGGTTGAGAATAGAATTAGCTATACTTGGTTGCGTGGTGTTTTCACCTTCTCCAGATTGCTTTCTGAGGCTGAAGATTCACCCTCCAGACCAGGTACTGCAGTGTGAGAAGAGGGCTGGCAAAAGCAGGTTTATGGTGTGCCTTTGGCTCCTGGAGATATCAGTATCCCAGAGAATCAGCTGCTCCCAGCAATGCAGCAGGTCAGTTGGGAGCGTTGTCACCAAGGAAAGGGGCACTCAGGTTCTCTGCTGGGAGTCTTTCCTCTGACTCTTTCTCTATATTATATTTGCTCTTGTACATTAAATACTAAACCGTGAAACAAGTTGGGTTGGAAGCTCCCTCACTGTATATTCCAATAAAGCCTGTAAAAATAGCAAATAATAACAGGACATTTTTGAAGAAGGTACAAAATTATGATCATTTTCCCTTTCCTCCCCCAGAGTATCAGATGTTAATCTTGTTCCTCCCACAGGCTAATGATACAGGATGCTTCAAACAACAGGTGAAAGCAGAATATTAAAGAAAATGTACTCTGAGATAGTCATAAGCTTTTACTAAATAAAATTGAATCCGCTGTGTTTTCTCTTTTGATCTAAAGCCTTAGCTTAGTTAAAATGGTTAACATGACACTTGTATCCCACTGCAACAAAGTCAACATAAACATACCAAATACTCGTAATTTTTTTTAATGAAATGAAGAGAAAAATTAATTTTGCTGCCTTAATAAAGGTTTTGTCAGCATACCAGTGAAAAACAATATTTATATTTTGGTGTGAGCATGCCTTTTGAGGGTAGTTTATTACACTCCTATAAGCAACAAATTATTGGTAGACTTTTGGGAGTCTGCAAAAACAAACATATAAATGAGAAGGAGTCTTGATGTACTTGCTGGTTTACTTTCTTTTCTGAATGATTTAACGCTAGTTTTTTTTATGTGACTTGGCAGTTTATTGCTTTAAATGATAAAGCTTTTGAGCTGGGTAGGTGTGCGGGCAGGTGAGGGATGGGCACGTGGGATGCCAGTGCTGCTGCCTCCCCCACCCAGGACCCACTTGGTCAGGGTATGATGTGGCAGTCTGTCCTCACTCTGGCAAGGAATCAATATTAATATAATTGAGTATGAACTTACTGCAGTGATCTTGCAAAAACACTGCGTGATGGAGGTGGCCATCAAAATTACCTCTTTTCAATCTGGCACAGCCTTTCTCTTCTGAGGCTAAAATTTTGCTTGAGAAACTCAGCCCTTTTTCGTTGTTTAATAAATGTTGATGAGATGCCTGTGTTCTGTTCGTAAATGTAAAAAGTAAGAAAAAAGAAAACCAATATTTTTTCCCTTCGTGAAAACTTTTGAAAATTAATATTTGAATAGCTCATTTGAGAACTGACATTTGGCCAGGATTACAGCTTTCATTGGGAAGGACTTTGGAGAGTTTCAGTGGAAATTGGTTTTGATTTGGCCAGCTTTCTGAGCCTTTGAAAAATATAAAGTGGATAATGCCCAGTGTGTTTTTTCCACTAGGCTTGTATAGATATATTCATCATGCATTCCAGCGTGGATAACTAGCAGTGTTATGAAATAGGAAATGAAAATCCACAGAAACCCATGGCTCTGGGTTTCTGGTAAATCATCTGTTCCATGAGATGTGTACTACAGATTGCTGTGGTGAGGCACCTGGGAGCTCTTGGTGGGCAGACCTTCCTGAGCTCTGGAGATGTGCAGGGTCACAGGGCAGAGAAGGTTTTGCGGTGGAGCTTTAAGGGGGCAGCATGATGCTGTTTAGAGGCTTCACTCTCCATAGTGAATATTGGGCATGCAGTCCTTAAAACCTGCCAAACTGGGTGCAGTGACCTTAACTTTGAATGTTTTTAATACATGTGTTACATTCAGCTGCTTGACTGTACCTTTTTATGAGAAAATAAAAAAGATGTGGTAGCATGTGATTGTTACAGCAACTCTCATTTTCTGCTCTGTGCTCGGCTGTGCTGCACTTCATGTCCCAGTGCAAATACCATTTTGGTAACCTGGCCTGTGTTTCTGAACCTGTATAATTAGAATTATTTCCTAATATTCCATTTGCTACCTCTGTGACAAGTTTTTTGTTTTACTGAGAAGAAAGCACTTAGATCTGTTTTCAAAACACCCTTCTAAATGGCAACTAATGACAAATGCCATTATTATTCCCTCTGCCTTGACTTTTTTCAGCTGGTCATGCTGCTCTTCTCTTTTCTTGTATTTTGTCATAGTTCTTCTTTGCTCTCTGCAATCAGATCAGGTGGTCAGGTCAGCAGGAAAAACCTGTCCAAAGAAGTTTGGCAAGTAATAGCTGTGTGGGGAGCGTTCTCACACAACAAGTGTTAAGGCTGGAAGGAATCCACACAATGGTTTTTTTTCCAGTTTTTTCTTCAGGTTGTAGAAAATGGCCAGAGCAAGATAGGTGGAAGATCCATCCTCTGTCTCCTTCCCAAGCACGGCAGTGGCTGGTGAAGCATTCAAGATTGTAACAATAAGCTTGAACCTGACTGAGCAGCCCAGTGGCTTTTGCTTAGGAGCAGTAAACCATGGATTCCCATCCGTGTAACACTTTGCCTCTTTATGGAAAACACAGATGAGCTTCAGGAGTGGAAGCCAAAGCTGGACATTCTGCCATGTGTAACCTCAGCAGCTGGCAAGCAGGGCTGCAGCCTCCAGAAGTTTATTGAAATAATCTGCTGGCACATTCCACTGACACAAAACCTGGGGCTGCACGGAGGAACTGGAGACTGAGTAAAGGAGAGGGTAATTGCCTACCAGTTTTACATCTAGTGTGATGTTTCATGAGTGGTTGCAAGGCCAAAGTTGACAGGAAGCAGGGGGAAATCTCATTTCCCCTCCTCAGATGGGAGGAGATTGTGTAGAAGGACCTGTGCTAAAGATTTGCTCCCAATGTGTTGTGGTCTTCATTGGGAATAGCATTAATATCCCCTGGGAGTCAACATGCTTTTTCAATAAATGCTTCTCTCCTCTTTATGAGGAGGTAGAACTTCACAAAATCTATTTTTTTAAGACCCTCCAGTAAATGATGAATATAAAAGTTTTTATTCATATTTTTAAGCGTATCAAGAGAAGAATGTTCTCTAAAATATTTGGCAGACTTTCCACACTTCTTTCCATGAAGAAATTCTATTGTTCTCCATTAAATATCCCCAAAGACTTCAGTTGCTCTCATATAACAGTATAGAGCTTTTTGCATGTCAGGGGATAATTTATGTTTTGAATTAATGAATGTAATTTCATTGAGCTTAATATTTTAGCCAGGATTTATTATAGTGAAGTCTCTAATTTATGTTCAGCTCAGGTGAATAGTGCCTTCCATTTGTGATAATAATGATTGATTAGAGGTCTCATTACAAAGCAGTGGTGTGATGGCTCCCATTTTATTCTGAATAGGAGCAACGACAAAAAACACTGCTGTGTGTGTGACACTTCCTTGTCATTTTTTTCTGCACTCTCAGCTGAGGCAAACTGAATTGCAAGAAGTTATTTTCTTTATTTCTGAGGTTGTCTTTCAGGCCCAGTTTGAGGGAAGTGCATCAAATCTGGGACAGGCCCAACCAAAATTTGCATGTCTGGTGTCTGTGGTCTTTGGCTTTTAAACTTTTGGTTTTCTTGAGCCTAAACCTCACTGCTAGGTAGAGCACTAATCTTAGAAAATATTGTTATTTTTGTGCATTTGAAAAAGTAATTGCTCCTCTCTGCCATAAAAATTATCAAGGAAATAAAATATATCTTAATTGTATCGTTGTCTTTATATTTGTCGTATGACAGTAATTATCCTTATCTAACTAACTTTTCAAAAGAACAACAGAGTATATTCTGCAGTTATATTTTCTGTCTTTCTCAAGAGATATGGATTTTGGATTTTAAAGTATTTATGTCAGCTGTAGGAGTTAGGGTAGCTACAATTGAGATATTTAGTATTTGCAGTATGAATAATTAACAATTGACTGACAAAAGCTGCTTTGTTTGGCTGTGTAAATAGAGTAGAATGACTCTATTCTGAAAAGAAAGCAGACACCACAGACACAGGGAAGGATTAAAAATTGTCCCCCTGATGAACAAAAATACATTTAACTGTGCTCAATTACTCACAGCTCTCATGCATGCACACCAAAGACTGATTAAACTTCATAACTGTGCAGAGCATAAAAGTTAAACCCCAGTATCTCTTCTGGACCTGAAACAATCCCAAAACAACCATGGCTTCTACTGGGATCTAAAGCTTTCTACTGGGGTATTCTAAGAGCATAAGGTGCCTTTAGGCTAAATTGAATCTGAAAATCAAAACTCTTGAGGCCCTTGTTGCTGTTTTGCAATTTATCTTAGATTAAAGCCCTGTTACATAATCAAGGATTAAAAGCATTAAACCATCCTAAAGAAACATAAGGATGTAATTTTATCCAAGTTACCAGATGATAGATCTGAAAGCATTTTTTGATTGTTTGATTAGAACTTATTCTTCCTTTGGTTTGGACAGACTAACCAAGTAATTTAAAAAGAAATTATTAAAATCTGAGGGATTCTCTTCCTCCTGTGGAGTTTGGACCATTGAGAATATGTCATAGGCTGACCATCTTTAGGCTGTACTTAAGCTTCAATCAGCTCACTAAACTGCAGTGACATGCATGCCTCACTTGATCACATGAGAATTGTAGCTAGGGCTTAGCCTAGCCAGTAATAATCCCAGTGACTAAAATTAAACACCAAACTTTGGTAGTTATTTGTTCTGTATCAGAAAGCTGCCAGTAATTAGCATCACTCTAAACTTCCTTAGACTTGAAAATAATACTTTGAAATATTGAAATTTAATATTTAGTGCCTACCTTTAAAATTAAACTCTGCATTAAAGTTGTATTTAACAATTATTAGCACTGGTATTAAAAGAAAACAAAAAATACTACTCCATACATTCACAAAACAGAGCTAATTTTAAATAGCCTACATAATATACCCGAAGTGTTAGACTGAAATACAGAATTCATTTGGCTGGAGAGATTTTGTGGCAGGAGCTAAGGTTATCTAAAGTACAGATTTGGCAGAAAGTGTCTCAATAAGAGCTGAAACAGCTAATCATGGTTTGAGAGAGAGGCACACAGGACACGCTGAGCAAGAGAAGGCCTCTTGCTTTCCACTGTGGGGATTAAATCATTCCAGACCATGAACCAAGCTGTCAGAAACAGTGTGTGCTAAAAGGAGGTGTGTGGCACTGGCAGGGAACACAAGTCTCTGGTGGCAATCAGGAAAATGTGAAAAAGGGGATTCAGATATTAAATCCAGGGTCAAGTGCTGTGCTCAGCCTCCCCCAGGTATATGCTGGAAAAGACAGCCCATATGTTTTACATCCTAATTTCTAGTTGTATTCAAAGCTGGAAGAGTTCCTGGACCAATTTAGGCAGCCCATGGAGTTCTAAATTTTAAGATCTCCCCAAGTTTGTCATTGGCCTTCATTTTCACCATTGGGCTCACCTCTACTTTTTCCTCTGTGCTTTGTTAAGAACAGAGTGCAGCCAGCACCCCTGGGGTCTCCAGCTTTGGACAAGGACCACCAGGGAACACTGAAGCCTTTGCCTAAGATGACCACTGTTGTTTTCAAGTGGCATTCAGAAATGGAATAAAAATTAGACCACTTCTGAAGTGTAATATAAGCGATTGCAGGCAGGCAATTTCTCCCTTGTTGTCCAATTGCATTTTATTATTTTGTGGCTGTATTTTCCAGACTTCTCAATAATAGGGAATATTTACTTACCTTAGTACTCTCCAAGCCAATTTGGATGGCTGCTACCTTGCTTGTTGATGGCTACACCCACAGAGAGAGGAGGTGCTGTCCCTGAGGCATGAAGTTAAGATCCAAAGTGTCAACATAAAATTTGCTGTTCTCAGCAAACACTGTGATGTGCTCTTGTGCAAATAGAATTGCAAGATCTTTATTTCCACATATTTTCCAATCTTTGCTCCAGGAGTGCACTTAAATTAAGACCTGACTCCCAGAGACGTGGGATTTTTTTCACCAGGAGCTCTGAAAGAATGTAATTATTTTTCTGCAGGTGCTCTGCAGCTATTGGTGAAGTCACAGGTCAAAAAGACCTTATTTATAAAGAATTAACTGTTTATACTCGCCTTCTCAGCATATGACTCAAAGTACTTTGACTGGGCAAATCAAATTTCCTAGGGAACTGCAGATAAAGCAGCTGAGTATTGAACTGGTAGCAAATAGAAATTAATTTTCCTAGTTCCTGGCCACTAAATCACATGAGACTTGTAAAGACAGCTGCTGGCAAAGGATGAGAAAGATGTTTAAATTTTTATGATTGTGGATTTTCTGAAAGACATTTTAGAGGTGGGAGAGGGGAAAACCACCAACAAACCACCCCCACTGTGCTGTTCCATTTGGGGGCATTACATTGATAACTGGACTCTGTGTTCTGCTGGTAAAAACAATTTCCAACCCTGCAGCTTGACCATACCAGTATTTTCCTGTTCCCTTTCTCCTACCTCCATAAAGATCCAAGCTTTCCTAACTCCCTTCCTATTCCTCACCAGTTTTTCTTTTAGCCATCATAGACTGGTCTACTCTTCTCTTGGACAACCCCATCTTCTCTTGTGTCTTCTCTGATGTGTGGCTTTGGCTCAATTTGATCTTCATTCACAACTGTTCTTAGTGAGCCACCCTCTCCTTTTACTTGCCAGCTGTAGAGTAATTTTTTTTTCAAAAGACATGTATTGTATAAGTGCTCATGCATAATTTTGGATGTTGAATAATCCTGGTATTCCATATTTTTCTCTAGTTTGCCATCTGGTCCTTGAAGTCATGCTGCTGTAGTCCTTTGCTGATTATGCCTTACAAACTGGACCCTGCAAGCTGCATTCATCCTGTCTAATCTAAACAGAAAACATTATCTTCAAGAGTAAGTATTCTGATTTAGAATCCTGGGGTAAGTATTCAGTGTGGGAGTGTTTTCTAACTTTTTTGTCAGCAGCCCTGGCAAAAATCCCATAAGAAAAGATGTTACTCTGCCATCAGACCAGCTATCATCTTTGCCCTCAAGCTTACTGGTAAAATGATATTTTCGCCATGAAACATGCTAAAATATATTTAAATTATCTTACAGAGTCAAATGACTTCAAATTCATTGTGATCTATTGAAAAGCATGATTATTAAAAAAAAACGGAAAGCAGTTTGTATTTTTTAAGTGTTTAATTCTGTGAATATCAAGTGCAAGAGAGTGGGCTGCATTAGTCCCATGCTCCAACAAAGAAAGGGAGAGGAAAACACAGACTGATATCATTGTTCAACCTGTACTTTAAGTAATGTCATATTTGTGGTCAAGAGATAAGAAATGACTTGTCTGAGGTACTCTTAGGGAGCTGATAAGTAAACTACTGGAACACATGGAAGGAGGATTATGAGACTGGGAGGGAATAAAATTAAGACTGATAACATACGGAGTCTTGCAGCTATTTCTCCTAAAGATTAATTTTCGCTGATGATATTTTTGAGAGTGATTTAATAATGAACAGAAGGCTGTGGCTTAAAATACTGGCAAAGGGCAGATTTCAGCAAATCACTGCAAAATGGAGATCACGAGAGCTGAGGATTGTAATGGCAAATTTTTACTAAATAAATTTTCCTGAAAACTGGTGAGTGTTAAATGTATGGCTCAAAATGTAAACAATCAGTGAAGAAGAGGAGATACACACCATGATATGTTTGGTTATTGTCAAACACTTCTATTTATTTTTAAACTGTGGATAGAGGTCCTAGTACTTCTCTCCATGAGATGCTTACAAGAGGGTTTGTGCAGTGTGTGATTTCTGTGTAGCAGGAGATGCTGAACAAAGGGGTCCCTGAATGAAAATCATGTTGCTCAGAAGGGCAGATGATGACAGAAACTTTATAATATAACCATATAATATTGAACTGAACTGAGCTCAAACAAGCTTCAGACTTACTCATATGAACCACTTGGTTCAACTTCATTTGTCTACATATTATTCATATGACTTTTGTTTTTCTAAGGGGTCAAAATATATTGTATTTATTATGTTTTGTCTTCTTAGTGCATGTGGGAGGAATGGAGGGTAGGTGATCTTTGCTTCCAATGACAGACACTCCTGGCATCCCTGGTAGGTTGTGGCAGCGTTTGAATTGATGGGAGTGACCAAATCAGTCAGGAGAGTGAAGAGTTTAAAGTCTCAGGGGATGGAAAGAGGTGTTGGAAGATCTTGTTAATGGCTTGCTTGAACATTTTCTTGTACAGTATGGACTGAACCCCTCCTCCCATAATTTAAACTCCCACTATCTGCAGAATGAAGCTTCTGTGCCAATATCAGCTGAATGAAAGGGCAGAACAAAGGCTGATGTACCCAATTTAATTCTTTTGCTAGATTTACAATTCCAGAGTCTACCACTTTAAGAAATTTGTTGTAATCCTATTCCTCTGTTTGTAAAGCATGCTTATATAAAACCCCACTCACAGCAGTTAATCAAATGCCTTTGTGGACAGATGAATAAAGAAGAAGCAAAAGGAATATGTTAAAAGCAGTCATTAGTGTGTACCTCACATCAAATAAAAAAGTACTGCAATTAATCATAAGGACATAATTTTCCTTAACCCAGTTTCAGATTGCTGGTTTAAGTGCAATTTATGCCACACACCCACCCGTGTCTATTTTAATCAAACATTTTGTGCTGATGCGTGAATTAAAGTAATATAAGAACAGAGGGCTGAGAGATGTGATAGAACAAATAAAAAGCTGTTATGCTCCTCATTCCAGAACCTCAATGTACCAGGTAAAAGAGAAAAAGAAAAAAAAAAAAAAAAAAAAAAAAAAAAAAAGGCAATTTTTTAATCAAATAAAAAGATTTATGGATGTTCCAAATCTGCCTGACAAAAGGTCAGAGTAACATAATGTCTTTTCCATTAACCATTTGGTGTCACCAGAGCACCTACAAAACAGTGGAGAATTTCCATGATTCTCATGCTGACAGAAAGTGTTCTGATCACTGCTCATCTCTTGTAAACTTTACAGAAAAGGAAAAAGTCATTCCATTGAAATACAAACAGATTTTTTTAACTTACAGACTGTTCTTGTATAAACAAGACAGGGTCATTTGTGTCACTTATCAATGACATGGATCTATTGATGCTCTTGGTGCAGATCTACTGTGTGTTACCTGGATTTGGCTGCCTCTCTTTGCTTTGAACTCATTCTGATTGCAAAGAGGAAATTATCCAGATGAGCCACAGTAAAGCTGCAGAGAGAGTGTCTTGGCATCAAAAACTCAGCAAGCATTGCTGCGAGCTGCTTCATCATGTCACTATCCCTCAGACTGTTCCTTGTGCTTGAATTCCTTCTCAGTGAAATATCACCTGTGTGTACCTGCTGAAATCCCAAACTCTGCATCCACTGAACTTCTGTTAATGACCAAATGTTACTGCAAATTATTCTTGCTTTTGCCAAGAGTCTAACAAACCTCTCTGCCAAAATCAACAGGAACCATTTGTAAGTTAGTTCAGCCTGTGATATCCCCCCCACGATGGAACATACAGGGAAATTATTGTCAATATCTGTACTGTTGACACCGCAATATGGTGATGTAGCTCAGTCCTCCTGCTTCCCTTTTATTTCTTTTGGAAAATATTTGTTACACTCCTCTACAATGTTCTTTTCTGGTTCACTTCATTTCATCTCAGATATATGATTATCAAGGATCCTGCTTTTAATATAGTGGTAAATATATTCAAAGTTAGTCTAAAGTAAGTAGGCTAAGTTCTACAAGAATTGATGCAAAAATATTGCATAAAAAATATTGCATCAAAAAATATTGCAAAGCCACAGACTCAAAATATTTATTCTCTTGAAAGCATCAAGGTAAGTAATCTTCTAAATTAAAGACAAGGGGGGAAAAAGTGAGCTTTCCACTTGAAAAGAATTTATTTTTTGATTTTAAAACTGTGCTTCTGAATGAATAATGAATCTGTTTCAGGTTTCCCTCAACTACTACTCTAGAGTAGACGTGTCTCGCAAATGTCCATCTAATCCCATAGTCTTTGATGCAAATGGCAGCTAATGCTTAAAGAAAGGTATAAGAACAAGGGAGGCAGAGAGAGAAAAGCATACCTAACCGCCAGCCTTGAAAATCTGGCTGGTAACATCCTGAAATTACAGCAAACAAGGATTTCATGCTCATGTTAGTGCCCAGTAGATGTACCAAAACTGGTAGTTTGCAGAATTTGGCTCTTTTTTTCTTTTCTTTTCTTTTCTTTTTTTTTTTTT
>VYXF01005642.1:283100-359422 GCA_013397295.1 Polioptila caerulea
TTTTTTTTTTTTTTTTTTTTTTTTTTTTTTTTTTTTTTTTTTTTTTTTTTTTTTTTTTTTTTTTTTTTTTTTTTTTTTTTTTTTTTTTTTTTTTTTTGTGAGAAAAAGGGCTGGTATATCTATTCCAAACAATTGTGATGCTCAGATGCAGTCAGGAGTTGACTTTATAATGGTAGGAAGCCCCTATAAGATTCATGTCAATTATTATGATGAACTGAACCTACTTTGAAATCAAATTCTATCTAAATCTGAAACTGAGACTGTGATCCAAATTTACTAAATGTAGAACATCTATTGATATATCTGATTTAGAGTGGGAAAAATGTTGTTTGATCAATCTCTTGGTGCTGTGTCCTTTTATTTATTAGAAGCATTCTGAAGAGGCAGGAATCACAAGAGTGCAGCTTTTATTTGCTTGATCTAGAGAAATGGTCACAGTGAATAATTTTGCTTTTTAAGCTCTGGGATGAAATGTGGATATTTGAACTGTCATGTCCACTTATAAAATATCCAATTTATCAGAACTCAAAGCTTCCAGTGGCACTTGGACTGCTGCCTTCCTTGAGCTGTGTGTGATGGGATGCTACCCTTACCAATCAGTGGCTGGGTGTGGAGAGAGGTCTCATGAGCTGATCTGCATTGAGCTGTCTGCACTGTGTATTTCGCTGCAGGCACTGAGTCTGAGTTTCATTGGGCTCTAGTGAATCAGGTAATTCAATTTTGCCTGGAAGCTGACTACACCCAGGCTTGGTTAGGGAGTAAGTGGCTGCCACTTAATCCCGGAAGGTTATATCATGCTACTGGCTTGCAGAAAATACTATGTAATTACTAGAGAAAAGACTGGTCCCTGAACTGGGTTTAGAGAAATCCATGCTGCTTTGAAACTTGTGTACACAGATGTAGGTACATCTCTATTGTGTTGTTAAAATCCCTCTGGCAAAGTTTCTGCATGTAAGCCCTGTAATCAAGTCTTGCCTACTTCAAAAGATATATTCTAGTTCCTAAATCTTTTCCCCTGGTGAACTATTTCCATGATGCATCTCACCGGGAAGGGCTGGCCAGCAGGGGCTGTGGAGGGGAGGTCTTGTCTCCTCACCATGCTACTGAAAGCCACAGACTGTATTTGCAAAGTGGTAGGGGACAGTGAAATGAGTGATGGAATAGGCAAAATGAGACTGTAATCAAAAGCCATTGGCCAACAATTCGGTGCCTCAGACGACAAGGAGAACCTGGAAAAAGAAAATTGGTAGGAGAAACTGGATGGCTGCCAGAAAATTTTACTTGGAAACTCTGACTTGTAAGGAAAACAAAATAAATGTAGAGATCTAAAAACAGTGCTCTGGAAGCTCTACTATCTCCTCTTTGTCAAAATTTTTTAAAATGTCAGAACTCTTTTCAGGGCTACAGGAGATTTGTGCTCCCTCCTCAAACCTATCCAAGTGGATCTGACCCCAGATGTGCGCACACAAACAGAGGCATGTTCCCACTCCCTAAAATGAGAATTCAAACAAAACTCTTATTTTCCTTGCATCTCTGACAGCCTCCCTATCTTTGTGTTTCTTACAGAATTTTCTCTTCTTTGATCTTTTTGTTTAAGCTGTAGCAAGTTGGAGTTGCAGAGGTTTTTAGTTATGTTTTTGCAAAACTCCATTGGCTCCTTTATGTTACAGATGTTAGAAAGAATAGAAATGAAAACTTGTACCAAATATACTGAGATATCTTGATTAGCAGAACATTTTTCCATAAACAGGCTTATATTTTACAGCATTTGAAACCCATCTAATTACCCCAGAACAGCAGAATGAGTTCAGGATGTTGGGAGGATCTGGAAGGCTGTTGTTTTACAGTAAATGGCTTTAATCATCCTGATAACAGAGCAGTGCTTTATGCACAGAAAGTCCTGTTTCCCTTTTTTCCTCTCCACCAATGTGTTCCATATCAGCTTTCTCTCTCAGCTCAAGCCACAGAGGATGTGGACAGTCATGTTATATCCCATTTGCTCTGTCTGCTGATTAAACAGGAAAGATTAGGTTAACGTCATGTTACCCTTTAAAAAACCATTGCTCTTACAAGTACATGTTTTACGTTTTAAAGACATTTACCCTTTGAAAGAGAGAGGTTATGAGAGCATAAAATCAATGTAAAGAGCAGTTAGACTTGTGCATAGCCCACATTTTTATCTTTAAATCAAAAAATGCCTTCATATTGTATTGTAACTTGCATTTTCACCCAGCCATAGCTGGATGCTTTGGAACACATCATTTTTCATTGTCTCAGATGTGGATTTGGCAAGGAGCTTCTGTGCTGATCTGAATTCTGGGAAGTCTGAACACTGCTTGGTCTACTTCTGTCAGAAGGAAGACTTTCACAGATAACCTTAATTGTGATAAGCAATTTTCCGTAGCTATTGAAAGTCGGCTGGACAGACACTGAATACTTTTTTCTTATTTAATAGTAGTGACTCACAAAAGTCACTCACTAAGTTGATGTGAATTTCATAACCTTTCATTTCATTGGAATCTTGTCACCAGCCCGCATTTATGCAAAACCCAAAATACTTTCCCAACAAAGTTATGCCTTCCAGTGGAAAAGCCCATCTGCCCTGGGCTTTAAACCCCTTCATGCTGATCATCTCATGCACCCCAGTGGATGAGGAACTGGGGACCCCTGGGTCTCTGCAGGGAGCTGAGCCTCTGCTTTGGCTCAGGTCCTGCTGCTCAGCATGTGCTGAGCTCAAGGGAGGCTGAAAGTAATGTGAGAGGAAGAATTCTTGCACAAAAATCTCACATGCTAGGTGCTGGATAAACTATAACTTCATCCATGAAGAATGGAAGGCTTCCTTCATAAAGAATGCTCCTGTGACACCATTTTCTCTCATTGCTTACTCACTATTTCCATTATCACAGCTGCAACATTTTGAAACACACACAGGTAAGTCTGAGGGCAAATCCCAACAGATTTGCTTTGCCTTCATAACCTACTACTGTAAATAAATGTGCATGCTGGAATTGATTAATTGCTTCCTTTTCAGTGCAAGCACAATTAGCCATCAATTTGTTTTTGTCAGGCAAGTTCCAGGTCATTTTACAACTCTCAGCTTTTCCTAATGGACAAGGGAGGTTTACCACTCCTATGAATCACTTCACTTGGTGTTTAAGAGCATAAAGGCTGTGGGAGATGGAGGGTGTCAGGAGCAAGCACACTGCAGCTGGGGACACCTTTCTGGTGCAGAGCCCCAAGGGCTTGCTGATGGGCAGGCAGACAGAGAGGGCAAGGGCTGCTTCCTCTGCATTTGTTTGAGCTTTCTGGAGCTATTTAACAAAAAAAAAAAAACCAAAAAACAAACAAAAAAAAAACAACTATCAGTGAATGTCTGGTTAACGTTTCAATTTTCAGGTGCTCTTTTTCTCTGTGGATCAAGGTTGAAGTGTATAAGCAGACTGGTCTGGAGAGTACCCAGCTGTTCCCCTCGACCTCAGCAGGTTTTTTCCCAGTTGTCTCCATAGAAGCAAAACAGGCAAGAAATTTGAGATAGAAATCCAGCTTGTTGGCCAGCCATAACTGATACCAAATAGTCTCCATATTTTATTTTGTAATGATGTGTATATGACAAAAAATTTCTCTTTACAGGTGCTTAATTTGTTGAGGTTTTTTCAGCCATTGTTACAAGTGATGCAATGTTACATCTTTGGATGTTACAGATGGAATTTCCCATTTAGCCATCAAGTGTGTACCTATGACCTAAATCTCTATTAAGGAAGGATGATTTTAGTGTTCTTGTAAAAAATGTCCAAAAAACACAGCTGTTTGTTTCTAGCAACAAAGTTACAACTATCAGGAAACTCTGCCCAGTGTGAACAAATGCTAAATAATCATTGTGGTAATTCACTATTGTGTGAAGCTCAGTAGAACTGGATAGGACTTGATAAGGTGCCATGACTGATATCTTGAAATTGTTCTCTTGAAGTGGGTTCTAACTTAGGTTATGAATTACTTGCTTTATAAAGAGGTACAGGATGCTACACAGATTTTGTCACAAGGTTTTCCCAGAAGGCATATAGAACATCCTCCAAAGTTTTGGTACTGACCACATGAAGAATTCAAAAATTGGCAATACAGAGGTCTAGTAGTAAACTAGTTTACTATTAGACCTTTTACAGTTTGTTACTCCTGTTATTTTTATTTTTCTCAAGTATTTAAGAGGATCTCTGGGCCCCGAAGCCCAATGAGGCAAGGAAACTGATATTGCAGGTTGTGCTTCACAATACAGCCTGAGCAGGGGAGCTGGGGCTGTGTCTGAGCCTCTCAGGTGGGGGACATGCTTGGTACTGCTGGGATTTTGAGCACTAAAGGTGCTTCAACTACAGCACCTTTCACACATCCTATATACATTTAAGGAAAAATAGTGGAATGAAAAAAAAGGGGAAGAATTTCCTCTTGAGATAAATGTCTCTGCAAAGTCTCCCACCCACAGTGCAGCCATAGGCAGCTACAGCCAGCCCTGTCCATAGCAGCCTTAAAATGTGTGTCCAAACACAGCTGTGAATAATGTTCCAAGATATGCACAGGAAGATCAGCTATCCTGTGTTGTGTGACTGGAAGACTATGAAAGGTTCTGGGATGCCTCAGTAAATCCAGAAGGAATGGCTTCAGCACTGTGGAACATTAAAAGTTCCCAATATTTTAATATTTATATAATGCAGTGACAAAAAATATCATTCAGACTAGGCAGTCTTAATGGAAATATTTAGTCTTCTATCATGTGGGAAACAGACTGCAGCTCTTAAATTCTCTTCTGCAAATTCAGAGTCAAAGGGTAATGATTCTCCACATGGGCTAAAATTGATATATTGTATGCAGTTGCTGCAGGTAATGATCAGGGATTAGAAGATCTCGCGAGGCTGCTGAACTTCAACATTTTACTGTGTCAGTGATATTGCTTTAACAGAGATCATTTCATAAGTAAACCAATCCTGTCCCTAAAATGGACATTCTTCATTCTTTCCACTGCTTTGGACTTTCTCTTGCATTTGACATATCAGCCTAAATTCATCCTTGCCCTAAATTCACTGGTGTGACTGGAGCCGTGTGAAGGACGTCCCTGTGCCACTTTGCAGCCGTAGCACGTTGGGAAACCCTTGGCAGTGAGTAGAACTCTCTGAACTGAACAACCTCTGGTGATTTTCTGTAATCTCATCCTGTTTAAACTGAAGGCAGACAGTGGTGGGCAAGAAACCTCCTGTTTGGATGATTGTGCTTTTTGGATGTTCATTGCAAAAAAACTCCCACCCCACAACTATTAGGTGGAATTAGATAGTCTTAAATTAGGTGTGAAGTAATTTTACTTCAGATTAACAACAGGTATATGATAACATCTGTGCTAAATATAGAGATGGGAAGAGATCATACGAGACTTTAATAAACTGGAAAAGCTGCTCCTACATGTAAATCTTACCTCTCTCCTGCTGCCTAGAACCTGTCTTTGCTGCCCTGTTGCTTAGGTGGGTTGTTTTCTCCACTTGGGAACACAGCAGCCCAATTTTTGTGATAAATCCTCTCTGTATCTAGCAGGAATGCTTCTCTTCCAAACGTGCACCACTGGCCTTGGGGGAGAAGAAAGGACTAAATGACAGAAAATCTGCACATTACCCAAGGTGGCAGGAAAACAGGTGCTCCATGGTTGCTAGAAGGGGCCATGGGAGAGGATTGTGTGCAAATGAGTTTGGGGATGTCAAATCTCCAGGTGGTGACTGTGACAGGTGAGAGGAGAGAATTCAGCAGCCCTGCCTCGCAGTGAGCCCTGGCTTTTCTCACCCTGCTGAGTCACAGAAAATAATTCATTACCCAGCACTGCTCAGGGGCTGTCATAAAAGAGCCATGGGCTGGAAATTTTTTCATTCTTCTCTCCACCGAGGAGACTATATTTTGAGTATAATGAAAGTTTTGCATTACACCTTTTCTCTTAGGGTAAAAGGTCAAGATATTTGATTTTAATATGAATTTGTCTGTTCATATAGCAATATGAACAGACCTACCACATTGAAATATCAATATCACTTGAAGGAAAATCCATATACCACTACACAGAAAAATTTTTCACCTATGGTTTGGTCACTGAAAATATTTTAAGCCAAGTTTTATTTCCTGTGGCTTCACCTAGTTGTCTTTCCAGAACAAGGATGTGTCAAGACAGTGTAAGAGATTATTTTCTCTCTCAATAAATTAAAGTTTTGTAAGAAACTCCCTAAAAACTGCCTTTTATTGATNTATTTCCTGTGGCTTCACCTAGTTGTCTTTCCAGAACAAGGATGTGTCAAGAAAATGCAAGAGATTATTTTCCCTCTCAATAAATGTAAGAAGTTTTGTAAGAAACTCCCTAAAAACTGCCTTTTATTGATGTTTAATACCATAGATGAGCATGTGGAATGATAATTATTGTTCAAACAGAAAAAAGAGCGTGTACCCACTGACATGTCAAGACATTTACTGCATTTTGCTGCAATGATAGAGACATCTGGGTCATTTATTTTTTATTGACTGAATTGTGGGTTTAAATCCCTTATACTTGGAGGAGCAGTTTTTCCCAGATAAAGTAGGGAGATATCATACCAGTGATACCCTGGCTCGGTAATGAACAGCATTGAGAATTGTCCTGTTATGGTGCCACTGTGGTGTCCATAGGGAATATTTTCAAGTCTGTAAACTAGGAGCACCTGGGGAAATACTTTAACTATATAGTGGCATTTCATGCATCAGAGGCTGTGGATTTTTTTACCTCTTTCACCCTCCCCTGAATTCCTGAGAGATGAATATCGGAAAGTACGGAAAACTAAGATGAGAATACTTGGATTGAACTGTGTACTGAATTCTCATTCCAAAAAACCCCAATGATTATTGGGAGATAGACAGAAACTATTCCACCTGTTCTTATGGAGAAGAGCAATATTCTTTGTACTGTGCCAAAGGTGAACTATGGTGTTTCCAAGGGGCTAAACTACAGTCCTGGGTCTTGTTGACTAGAAAGGGGAAATTTTCCCCTCCCCACTAACTGCAGAATTCTCAGCCCCAAAATTTCCTTGAATCACACTGAAAATGAAAATCTAAAGCTTCTTCTCCTAAACTTTACTCTTGATTTTTGAGTGTGAGAAGAGTTAAGTTCTTGATTTTTCAAAGGGACCTCAGTTTGGCTCTGAAAATTTATTCTTGCTCTTTCATCTGCACACAATTATGTCTAGAAATGCATTTAATTTCTTTCACTGGTTGAAGGCGAAGTATGCATTTGTTGGCACAACCAAATAATTATCTATCCAAGTAATATAAAACAATTGTAAAGATATTTGCAGCTCCCTTCACTTTATTCACAATTACCATAAAACTAAGGGAATGTGAGGAATGAGGTCTGGATTCGTCTTTGAACAAAAGGGAGACTTCTAGAAAACAGACTTTAATTACATTCCTCCTCTTGCTGGAAAGGTTATACATCAGGAAAAGTCTTCTGAGTCTTTTTTGTGGCAGAAATGTAGCCACCACATAAAACCTGTAATAAGAATTGTCAAATATAACGATTTTATGATGTCTGTTCATCATCTGGGCAGTGAAGCTTTCCTTAATGAATGCATTGATCTGACAGATGAGGGCCAAGGAAGAAGCAGCACAAAGGCAGCACTACAGCTTCAAGAAAAAGCACAGAGGCAAACGTTTGAAAGTCAGGGGCACAAAGTTTTCCAGTTGTTTTGCCATTGCTGGTGGTGAGAGGCTGAATGTGGACGAAAGGTGTGAATTCAGCCAGGGGGATGGGGCAGGACTGAGACCTCAGCTCCTGTTGCCCAGAGACACCAAGGAGAGGGGTCTGAAGCACAGGTTATCAGATACCTTGGGGGGTGGTAAATCAAGTCACATGCTGTTCAAGTTTAGGTCTCTGGATTTGTTTCAGAAACAGTGAGATTGCAAGAGGCTCCTGTGGATCTATTTGTATAATTCTGAATAAAATGACAAGGATTTTGGAAAAGCACTCTCACTCTCCAAGCTAAAGAATAGCTTTAGCTTCTGTGTGAGTGGCTGAAAGAATCTCACAGTGTCAATAAATGATAGACAGCCTGCTTTTTGATTTTTTGCTTTTTTGCTTTTTTTTTTGTTTTTTTCTTTTTAAGCAAACTTTCCAGCGGCTTAGACACTTACTGAAACAGGCAGGACGTGACTGCTGCATGCTCCCACTGATATCAGTGCAGACCTGCCAAAGTGATGCTCCAGTAGGATCAGATCCTTTGGGCTGTCTCCAGTTGTTTACACAGGTATAAACTAAGTGTGAATCTACTGTGGCCAGCACAGGCATCAGCCATCATGTCAGCCTGTCAGAGTTGCCCTTAACCTTGCATGAACTCTCTGAGGGCCCTCCCTCCCTTCCCTATGATGAATGTGCCAGACCAAGAGTGATGTGGCACTAATGCCCATCTCACACCACAATGCCCCTTCCCAGGCATGGTCTGGGAGCTGCTGCCTCCAGCACCAGTGAGGCTTTAGGAAACTGCTCCATAGTTTGTGCTTTGGGACTGTGAGCTGCAGCATACTGGTTGTCACTTGTGTGGTTGGCCTGCCAAAGCTCTTTGCTAACACATGACCCCTTTCTCTCTCTCCCAGAGAATTCTTGTTTCAGATCTGGTAATACCAGCACTCAAGGGTCTGTGGCTCAGCTCGGAGCATGAAGCAGCATCTCCCAGGGACAAGTTAATTCAGCAACAGCTCTGAGGCAGTACTGACCCTGGAAGGAAACAATGCACCAGTTCCCTGGAAAGAAGCCTTAATGCCTGTTGTGAGTCAAGATTTACGTGTTAAGATGGACTACTAGCTACTGCAGTAAAGTACATGAAGGAATATGTTATGGATCCACAGGAAGATAGTAGGGGTTGTAAGAAGAATTTATTGTTGTGGCAGTCTGGTTCTTTTCTTTTTCATTGAATTGTAAAACAGAGTTTCATGTTGAGATAGACGCAGCTAGCTGAGCTTGTTCTTAACTATTTGTTATTGACATTAGCAATACAGATTATAAGATACGTCTGCAAGGTTTTGTTGATATTTTAATTTACAACAGGCAGTACTGGAAGTTCATACTGAAAAGTTGACTCTCAATGCTTGTAAACACACAAACAAACACAAAGGGAATTTATTTGCATTTAACTGGGTCCTCAGAGAATAGCTGCATTCCGTGTGTGTTTTTCTTTTTATGCTGGGTTATGCAAGGCTGCCTAAAACAAAGTAAAAGAATTACCTTTATCTAATAAGAGAGATTTCACTCTGAACTGATGATTCCATGGGTTTGGAATGTTCAGGATAAATAGTGTTTTATTATTATGTTTGGTGTTTCTAGGAAAGTGAACAAGGGCAAGGACACAAGGCTTTGCCTGGAGCAGACCATGACTTGTTCTCTGTGAGTTGGGATAGTTTGCAGCTGAGCTGTGGGAAGCAGGAATATCTGAGCCACACAACCAGTATGCAGGAACCCTCTCAGGATGCTGTGAGTGGGCCTGAGGCACTGACACTGTCACCGTGCACTGCCCAGGTGTGGGCTGAAAGCTCTCAGCAGGTGCCATCACAGAGATGGGCCCCGTCCATTCCTGTTTCCCATTTTCACATAAATATTGAAGAGGTTACACTGAATAAACAAAGCTGCGTATTTTGACCCATGCTCTCCATAAATATGATGTTTCATAGTTTTAGTCATGGAATACACTGCTTTGGGGAGATTTTGTTTCATACTAACAGAACTTTCTCAACTCAGAAGTTCTGGATTAAAGCAAGCATTTGGGAACAGAAAATGAATCACGCCAGTGGCACTATGAATAAGATTTTACATTCATAATTTAAGGCTCTTCACACATTTTCTTTGGAAAGCTCAAGTTTCTATTTTGAGGGCTGAATTTGTATTTTAATGAATCAGAAAGTGTGAAAGCAGTATGAAAATAAGTTGTTAAATCTTGGGGGGAACTTTAATTCAGAACTGTCTAGCAATAGAAAAGTGCTTTCAACAGGCTATATCTTTGCAAAATTTGAAGGGAAAAAGGACAGCTGGATTATAATCTACATAAACGTAGATGTTTTAAGACTGTAGAGTGCCTACCTTTGTCCTCAGAAAAGTGACATGAATGAAGTGTTAGTATTTTTTCTATCTATTTCTCAATTATAAAAATATAGAATGTACACTTACATATAAGTAATATAAATTTATGTGAAAAAATGAGGAAAAAAAAGTAATTTGAGTGACCAAAACACTCGTAAAGGAAATTGGAATTAAAACCTGATTTCTAACTGCCCAGGCAGAGGCCCTTTGGCATGCATCCATTCTGAAGCCTGGGATGCTACAGAGGGCTCACTACAAGCAACATTGATTTAGGAAGTTGTGGTGCTTTTTTACCCTCTGAACTTGGATGGACTGGAAGGATCTCTGTTTTGTTTTTCATTTTCCATCATGAATGTGTTAAAGGAGTGTTACCCAAATGGTTTTGCCCAAAGTATGATGTGACTGAGAGACAAACGTGGGCATTACTGTCTCCAAGCACTCACTTGGTCCAGAAGTTACAAAGACTTAAGCACATCTGCAGGAGTAAAACCAATGTTTAAACAGGCTAAGCAAGAATCTGTGGTGTGGTTTATCCAAGGGAGCCACATAGAAGAAAATACAAACGCAATTCATAGATGAAACTATTATGAGAAGTGGTGGCAGCATTAATGTTTTAATTTTTAAATGAAATTATAGATATTTTTCATCTGCTTTTTACAATAACCTTACTTCAGGCCCCAGAGTCCAGTGTTAAATACAAGACTTGGTCATTTGGTTACTCTGTGACATCTGAACAATACTGAGTTTGTGAGAAGTCTGTGGTTTTAAATTAGGTTTGCCAAGTGTTACATAAAACAATCAGACATGCACAAGTCAAAGCTGTTGAAATCCTGGATTACAGGGAGATAGACCTCAATGACCATTACTGCCAACAATAATCTGCCCTGTATCTGCCATCAGTATGGCGTTCCTGAGATATCTGGTGATGCATTTTAGGTAACAATATTGACTTAAAATAAAAAAATAACCCTGAATTTCCTGTGACTTGCAATCAGGAAAGACCACAGTATCACCAGCAATTTTTCAAAGGTAGACAGAAACTGTTTCATACTAACAATTTTATATGGGTTCATAACTCTGAGGTATAACAGCACTTTTCCTGTTACCAGACTCTAAACAAAATAGAAAAAGTATGTATTTTTATTTGCTTAACTTGAAAGTTCTACCGATTACTATTCTCTTATGGTGGAANTCAGTATGGAGTTCCTGAGATATCTGGTGATGCATTTTAGGTAACAATATTGACTTAAAATAAAAAAATAACCCTGAATATCCTGTGACTTGCAATCAGGAAAGACCACAGTATCACCAGCAATTTTTCAAAGGTAGACAGAAACTGTTTCATACTAACAATTTTATATGGGTTCATAACTCTGAGGTATAACAGCACTTTTCCTGTTACCAGACTCTAAACAAAATAGAAGAAGTGTGCATTTTTAAAAATCTTTGCTTAACTTGAAAGTTCTACTGATTACTATTCTCTTATGGTGGAAAAATAATTATGTCTTGCTGGAACTCCTGGTGGACTTTTCAAATATTTGCATTGAATTGCCAACATGCTTTGCTTTTGAGTTCTGCTTTTCTGGGTAACAAAATGCAATTCACTTTTAAGTTCAATCAGCTCAAATGCAGAGCAGACCAGTGGTGCTGGGCTTCCCAGCACAGCTAATATCAAGCAGCACTCTTGTGGTTTTAAATATGAATTAAATTTGCAGATCAAAATCAGGGGAACATGGGGGCCTGATTTATGGTTACATCTTATTCCTTGAGGTGGTATCTCATTGTTTTCCTCAGAACTGTGTTGGTTTAGACCAACCTGTGAGTTGGTTTAGACCAACTCAAAACAGATGAATTCCACTGAACAACTCAAGGGACATTGACAAAATAATGCTGGTGAGATCTTGGCTTCCTCTGGAAGACAGCAGGAATTTTGCCATTAACATTATCTGGGGCAGATTTCTTCCTTTTGCTTCTGATCCCTGGTGGAGTCTGCTTAATCCCCTCTTGGGCAAGTGAGATGGAGCAGCACAGAAGAAGGTGTGGTGATGTAAAGCATCAGGAATAAGTTATAAAAAGTTGTGTCCAAAAGGCTAGATAAGAATTACTATATCCTATGTCCAACTGCAAAAGGAAGAAGGACAAATGAATGTAGATCTTCTTTCCAGCACAGAGAGAAATAGTCCCTAGATTCTTGTAATCTCCAAGCGAAGTTTCTCAAAAATCCCCTTTCTGTTGTGGAATGACTTAAAAGTAGAGTAGAGGTTGTTTCTTAAAGAACAGCAAAAAAAAAAAAAAAAGGGGGGGGGGGGGAAAGCACAACTGTTTAACCTAAGAAGTCACCTGTTTATCATATAAATCAAATGAAAAATCTTCTATTTATTAATTTGCATGAGTGAAGATATACATATAGAAAAATCAAGTAAATTCAGTGAAGAAAATATTCCAGAATTGAATGTACTACAAATTGTTATGTCTGACTAAATTATCCTTCCTGGATTTACGTTTCAAAGGAGAGTTTTGGCAAACACAAATTTGTCATAACTGATCCTTAACAAAGGTAGTGCTTCAGTGAGGAGACCTGGCAAACCTGCTTCATTTGCCAATGTCCTTTCTGGGTTCAGGTTCAATCAGTATTTCCTACAACCCCACTCTGTCACTCCTTATTTAGGACTGATTTTCAATGTCCCTCTTTTTTTCAACTGAATTGAGCTATATCTGCCAGGGAAACAAATCTTAAAACTAAAACCAGAATTATTAGTAATAGGATATTTATAGAAGAGGTCATTTCGTGTCCCTTACAGGTCTATAAATAATAGTTAATGTAAAGATGCGTGTTTTGCTCTAATAAAAGAGCAGCAAATCAGGAGGAGAAAATGGTGTGTGGTAGGATAATGCATTCTGTATTGACTGCAAAGATCTGTCTTCATCCCTAAAAATCCAACAGTTTTGCTAAACTGACAAAATTAATGTTATATCCCATCAAACTGTAAAATTTTAAAAATATGTTTTGCATGAGCATCTAAATATAGTTTGGATTTTCATTCCCCAGGTGCAGACTGCACTGGCCTTAGTCCACATGTCCCCTCCCACCATCCAGTGTGTCAGCTTACATCCAGATATTGGTTTTGATGACTGCAATTGTCAGTGATGTTGTCCTCCATGCTGCTGTTTTAGGTGTGAATATTGCTGATAATTTCTCCTGATCACAGTGACATTTGGTATGTGATCAGTGAAAATATATGCCCTCAAGCCAATGTTATTATATCATCTAGAATCTTTATACAAACTGAAATTTCATTGCATCTCGGGCTCCCTCTGTCTCAGATTTATTGATTTCAAAGTGTAATAATGTAATTCAATGGAGGCTGAATTGATTGCAAAGTGTTTCCCAGCTGCATAGTACAGAAATTGGTCACTACTGACTTTCTAATTGGAATTCTGCCTGAGTCGATTCATATCCCCAGTCCAGACTGAAATAACTCCTAGATTGTATTTTTGAGATGATGCTCTATAAGCTCCCCTTACATGGTTCCTGTTGCATGGACAGACTTCCTGGCAGCTTAGGAGTCATCACAGACTGGTAACTGGTGGCCTGTGGAGGAAGGACTGGAGTTCAGTTCCTTTTCCAATTAATGCTTAACAAAAAAACCTAAACAAATTCTGAAGTGGTGACAGGGAGACAGGTTCCTACTGAAAAAAAATTTTCTCACTTTTTAATCATGCTCAAGATCATGCTCTGTCAAGAGGCTTATTTTAGTCTCTTGAAGTTGAACTGTTTCCAAAGAGACTAATAAATGTAATAAAGCAGTTACAGGTGTGGCTCAGCACAGGCATGCTGGGGCTGATACTTGAGGTGATAAATCAGGAGGGAGAAAAAGGAGATGGCAAGGATAAAGGTACAGAAATGGAGAGGCAAGCAGATGTAGAAGTTGGCAGTGAAGCCAGCCTATAAAAACAGACTACTCTGCTCCTCTTCCTTTCAGGGCCCAAGCCAGCAGATGTGCTTTGAGAATTCCCATCAGATCAGGCTTCACAGAAGAGCCAGAGCAGTAACAAGTTCATAGTTCCCAGCAGGGTTTAAGATCAAGCTGGAAGCTGTGCTGCTCTGGCTTGTCAGCTTGTGGATGCCCAGAAGCAAATCCTTTCCTTTCCCTTTCTCTCCAGAGCTTTGCTCTTCAAGTGCCTCGGGAAGAGGAACATGGGGCTTGAGGAATAAAATTTTCCTCTTTGATTCTTGGCTCAGCAGTTAGCCTAATTATTATTGTAAATGTGGCAGGCAAGTTGTCTGTCTAATATGTTCTTTCTCTTTTGAACTATCCATATAGATTGTGAAAAAAAAAAATCTGTACTTCTCTGAGATGCCAAAGTTCAGTTTTAAAATTAAAAAGCCCAGAATCCAGAAAGACCTTACTGTGCTGTCAAGTATAACCTCACCTCCTAAGCATTTGAAAGCCTGAAGGGATTGGAGAGAAGATGAAGAAGGGTATCTAACTTTCATGGAAACATGCATTTTTTTCCCTGGTCTCTTTATTTATTTTGGTAAGAAGTACACAGAAGAAAGGATAACAGTGTTGAAATTAATCATGTGGAACTGATTTCTGCAGGAGAGGCCATGAGATAGGTGGGGAAACTCAAGAAAAGTCCAAGTCCTGCCGCTGTGATGCACTCACATACAGAATCCTAATGACAAGAAATGACATGGGCTATGGGATTTATAGGATTGAGTTGCTGTTATTACACTGGGCGGGTTAAACATCAAATGGAAGGAAAAATCAAGGCCTCATGCAGTGAATCACACAAATAGAGAGGTGAGGTGCAGCTGTAAGGTGGTGTTCCAGCACCACCAAGAAATGTGAGTGGTACACACCACTTTCACATGACCCCCTGTGGAAAAACAACTGGCAGCCTCTGGGTGAGGAGGCTGCTAATATTTAAACATTTATACTGAATTTTTGTGCTGTGGCCATGACCAGAGAGAGAAATTCCAAGAGAGTTGGTGTTTGGTAGGTATAGGATAAATAGGCATATATAGTGGGTACAGGAAAAATATGAGGACCATGCTTTCAGCAAGCCAAGCGCTGAATCTTTGGGAAGATTTGCTCCCAGAAATAAGATGCTGTTGTGAAAAATACACAGCAATATAATCCATGACGCATGAGATTGAACTTTGAGAGTGAGATCTTCTAAAATAAATTGTTACCAGCAAGGTCTGTGCAATCCTGGAACATTTAGCTAAGTACAGTCTTTTTTTGATCCATAGGGGTGTAATTTGCATTTTGATTGAACTAGCCAAATATTTTGTCAAACAAAAGAATTTCTTAGAAAACATAATTATGCTTTTAGTCTTGATGGCCTTATTCTTGATAAAAAGACCTCCTGATTACCTTTTCTATTAATAAAAAGTTGATTAATGTAGTTGGATGAATTATTAAAGAGATAACTGAATTAATCATACTTAATGTAATAGCAGATAACTGGGAGCTTATAGATTGGTATCAGAATTTCCCTTCCTGTTATAGGCTAATATAAATAGATTTAATTCAAAGGGCCTATGTCCATTTTTTTTTTCTGGCCTTACTCATGAATTAACACTGCTCTTGTAAACTTCCTGGCATATAACAGGATAACACTTTGAATCAAATAAATTGTTTTTCAGCTGATCTGTGTCTTTCACTTCTTGCATTTAACCGAACCTGGAAATCTGTTCTGTTTGAAAATACAGATTTTAATTGTCACACACTAAAAAGAAGTCTTGTATTTATTCAAGGCATATTTGGAAATATTCCGACCTTGTGGCTGATAAACCAGTTTTGTGCTGCTCTATAGCTACCCAGTTGCTTGGTTAATAACTGTCCTGTTGGTGTGTTTCTTGAGATCTGAGACAGATCATGCAGCAGCTGGCTCTTGCACATTATTATGTTTGTATTGGAGAGAAAAGAAAGTAAATTCTGTTTTTTCTTTTCTTTTCTAGACCTTGCTATCAATAGCTGGGACACATGCAGAGGATGAACAAAGCCAGCAGGAGCCAGGTGACAATGTTTTTCCACTCTCTGGGAGTGTCTGATTCTTCTTGAGGAAGAGACTGTCTGAATCCATTGGACTCCTGCATAGCTCAGCCTATGATAGACGCAAAGTGCAATCACAGCCCTTGAGATACAATGAGCTCCCCATGTACAATCAAACAATTCCAGACATATGCATGTGACATGGGAAGAACTAGGTGCCAAAAAAATTCTCTTTTGCCAAAAAGGGTAAAAATATTCCTTCCAAAAGTTAAAATACAGTGAGCTTAATATATATATGTTTATATATCATCTTATTCTGTCATACTTCTGTTCACAGTCTTTTAAGCACCTTCAGAAAAAGGCTTTGGGTGTTTTTTTAAGAACCTCCTCCACTATTTAAAAGGCTGCTAAAAAAAAAAAAAAACAATGTAATTTGTAATCAATGTTGCAGGATGTATGTAAATCCAGAGTTGTAATGGACCTTTAATATGACCCAGCTCAGCAGATGGTGACAAGCAGAAAGTTCTATCCAGCTTATCTAGGACACATTGGTGGCTCCCATGTTCCTCATGAGCTTGTGGATGAGAGGGAAGACAAGGCACCACTCACCAAGCAGAGACTGAGTGGTGATGATACTGCACAGAGAGGACGGGAGCACAAAAAAGTGGGTGATGTTCAAAAGGAGTTTTACAATGAGCAGCCCAGGAGGTAAACTCAATTTCAACAGCTGGTTTGCTTGAACAGGGCTATAACCCATCCAAGAGACTCTATGGGGCCCTCTTTCCGTCTTCTTTTATCTTCTTGTCCCCTGAGAACGCCGAAGGGAATGAAATATCTCCCACTTGGGTGATGAAATGGTTGAGCTGTTGGAGGCAGCGTGACGGGTTGCAGGGAGAAGCCTGTAGGAGGGATGGTCAGATTGGCTCAGGCCAGGAATCTGTCTGGTTTAACATCTCATTTGTCATCAGAGCTAGCTTGGAGCATGTGAGGAAGGTGCAACACACACAGCAGAAAATTGAAGGAGGACAGTGAATCCAGCAATCCTTGTGGTTGTAATGGACCCCGTCATAGCAGACAGCCTCTGTTTAGTCCCTCATTATAATTTACCTTTCACATTATATGAAATATATGTTATATTTAATATAATTAATAATATCATTTTATCATTATAACCCTTGTTATTTTTCTTATCAGTTTAATGTTCAATTCTCTTTGAACTTACTTAGAAATTCTGAGAAAATGAGGTCTATAATCTAACCATGTGCACAGTGTGCGTGCTTTAATGGGAAAGGATGAGAGGTGCCTCTTTTACTGTTTTTGAAATTTATTAATTCTCATTTTAATGGAATTTAGAATTTCAGTTAGATCTGAAACTGTGCCTGGTGCTCTCCTTGCTTTAATTTCCACCTAATGCTTACAAATGCAAAGAGCAAATGCAGAGTAAACAAATGAAGGAACATCTTCTATTTGTGACATAACCATTTAAAACATCCCTGAGGTAAGTGTTTATTTATCAAAGACCTCTTGGAAACCACATTTGAATAGCTAAAAGAAAAAAAATCCTTACTTTTGTCTCCCAAAACCTTCTTTATATTTAGGTCCAGAATAGTCTAATACTTTCTGTCTGTAGAAAACAACAGAGTTCACATTTCCAAACCGGAATGGTTCTAAAAAGACCATGACACACTTCCATTTAAAAAAAAAATTGAGGTAATCTCAAGCTTAAAATTGCCTACAATCTGTTGAACAGCTTTCAAGACAGATATATAAGCATAAGAAAGGATGGTCTCTAGGGAGCTAATCTTGCAGCAAGTAATGCTTTGGGTTTTCAACCAAATAGGATTGGAGACCAGGTTTTCTATCAAGGGTGATTAAACTGTCTATATAAAGCTCAGATTAGGAATTAAAAAAAAAAAGTGTATGTGAAAAGGCTTTAGCAGAAAACTAAAATCTCACAAATCTCCTCTTTCACTAAAAGCAGTGCGACTCATTTCAATTGAAAAATTTCTCCTGTCCTCTCCTGTCCTGTCCTGTCCTGTCCTGTTCTCTCCTCAAGTCTCCTCTCCTTGAATCTCCTCTCCTTGAATCTCCGGTGGTCTCCTGCATCTTCTTATTTCCACATTCAGCCCCAAACATTAAAGTGAAATATGGCCATATGTTGTTTAACAATACCATGAAAGTGTAAAAATTGTTATCCAGGAGTGAAAGAAAATAAAAATGTACTTTTAAATCTCAAACAAACGCAGATTAGAACATTCAAGACCCAGTGGAAAATTCTGAGGATATCTCACTTAAGTCAAGCGGAGCAGCTTGAAATCTAACCTCTTATGATATAGAGAGTGGAAGAGCTATCATGAGGCCAAAAAAGTTGAGATAAAACCCTGTGACAAGTCTAATTTTGGGAAATTTCTGAATCAGAACTAAAAGGGTAAAGTAATTAAATGAATATTCATCCTCATAATCGTTATATATTTTGTGAATAACAATTAGTGTGAAATTGCATTGAATAAAACAGTACTCCATTCAGGATTAATGCAGTACTTTCCTGCCTCTCTCTGAATTGTTAACCCTTTACTGAAAATGGGAGTATTCTAGTTTTTATAGTTTCACCCTAGTGCTGATGGGAAAAGTGTCCAGTATTAAAAAAAAAAAAGAAATTATCAGAAATGTGATCAGAGCTCCAGGAATGGTATAAAATCTCTTTAATAAATTCAACAAAACAAAGCCATTTTATTCTTCTTATATTATCATATATCAACCAAAACAACATTGTAGACTCCACTTATAAAACAAATGTAATCAAAAAGGTTGGAAAGAAATATGTGAAGAAGATTAAGTAATATAGTGTATCTCATCCAGCTTCAACGTAGAAGCTGTCTTTGTTCTCTACCCTTCATACATGTATTTCTAAAGCCTAGTAAAATAGTAAAATCAATCAGTATTTTTTTGTTCAGTGTTCTTTCCCGTGGTGATTTTGTTATTGTTTTTGTATTAAGCAAGGAAATGTTTAACTGTGTAAATGTGTTAGTGGGAGCTGGGGGACAGAAGTGGAAATGCAAGTTAGGATGTCAGGATGGTGAGGCTGACTTGGACTAATGGAATCACAGAGGGCCTCCCCAGGAAGCAAAGCCATAGGAGGAGAAGAGACTGGCTCAGTTTAGGATGGAGTATGTTTGAGGGGCATATGGGGAGTGTAAGGATGGGGAATGGTTCAGGGTACTCCCTAGAAAGGTATGCTCAGACCAAGAAATAGAGCTGAACTGGAAGCTGATATGTATTTCAGGGTGTTGGATAATGATACTGGAGGAATCCACATGTATGAAGCCAAAATATTTCTTTATTTTTAAGTCAAATGCTTACATACTACAGACTTGTCCCATTATTCCCAGATGTTTCCAGTACACAGGCTGCTCAGATTTCCTCTAATCCCATCACACAACAATGCAAGGCTGCTTCTCCAATTTTCAAAAACATGGCAAAAAGTGGAACAAGTCTGGCTGAGCTGAGCACGTAGCAAGCCCAACATTTTCAGGTTCTGCCACCTTACACATAATGCATTAATATCTTCTCCAACAGGGATTTTTGATTGATTGAAGTGTCTTTACAAGACTAAGTTTTGGCATACTTTAATATATTTTTTAATCAGAGCCCTCCAGATGCTACTCTGTTCTCCTCATTCAAAAACATCAACAACCATATGCTACAGAACCAAAGGCTTAATTGCAAAGATGTATCTGGAATTCAACAGAGTTGGGGAGAGGAGAGGGAATTTCATTAGTAATCAGGCAAACAAACACAGGCATAAGTAACAAAGAAATATGCTCAGCATCCTCTCTATTGATGAAGTTTTCAAATACTTCCAGGTCCTACAAAGAGGGGAATGAAATTAGTGTCTAATGTACATGTAGGCATTCACCCCTTATTTCTTTAAATACCAACCAGGAATTCTTACAGGAGAGGTGAAATTAGGGAAGAAAATAAAATCTGAAGAAAACACATATCACTACAGTTGGGTGCTCCCTCAACACTGATTTTGGGAGGAGCCAACGTCTGTCCAGGTATGGAATTGCAATGAAGCCAGGTGACATCTGTGGATGGAGAAAAACTGATGCATAAAGATGAAAATGTATGAGGTTGTTGTAAGAATATGTGGTTATTTATAATGATCAAGTGGTTTTGATCAACAAGAGAAAGTAGCTGGGTCTGTCCCCTGTTGCAGAACATTGTTTGCCAGGGTCTGTGTTGTTGGTGCATTTCATGCATTGCCACTCTAGAATTACCTAGTTTAAATCAAACTAAAGACCTGGCTTCTGATGTGCAGCAGCTTTCCTCCTGCTATTCTAGTAATGTATTTGGGTACACATTGAGAGGAAAATTCACATGGATCCAGACTTGGTTTTTATTTTATACAGGCAAACATATAATACAAAGGAAATAAACTTCTAGCACTCCAAAATCTCACGATCAGCATACTATCCAATGGCAAGTAAAAAAATATTCCAAAATTTGCTTTATTTCCACTAGAGGTCAGTCAATAGATGGTAAATTTTCATGCTGTAGAAATGTATATTAACAGCTTTACCCACATAATTTCTGCAAACCTGCTGAAAAAGAGAACTATTGTATATAAAAATATTGTGCAAGAATAATGTTTTTAAATATTCGACAAATTCACCATCCATGGGAGTATTTGAAAGACAGGTAAATGTGGTATTAGGGACATGGTTTAGTGGTGGGCTTGGTGGTGCTCAGTTAACACTTGGGCTTGCTGAAGTTAAATGTCTTTTCTGACCTGAATGATCCTATGATTCTACCAGTGCCATCAAACAGAAAATGTGCATGAAGAATTGCTTTTCCACAGTTGCAGCCCAATCTGGATAGAGAGACTGTGTTATTGTGGAGTGTTTTGTAAATTACAGAAACTGATTGAAAATCTCTGTAAGCCTGTTACTAGGCTGAAAATGCAGTAAAACTACTGCTTGTTTTTTTTTTTAAGGCAATCTGTCTTAACATAAAACTTGAAAGTCTCAAGTGGCTTTAGCATGGCTCTCTGGTGTTAAAACTATTTGTAATTTCAAAAAAAAGTTTGCCCCAGCTATATTTACCACTGTCCTTATTTGCTACCTCCAAATGTGAAGTGTTCTCCATGTTGATTATTGAAGAGATGTGGCTGTTAAATTGCTTTATTTATTGTGATTTTATTTATTGCCTTTCCTGCAAACAGCATATTCACTCCTTGTAATTTTTTTCTGGATATTAAATTATCTTTTTTTTTTTTAATATAACAGCACTATTTATTGAGTTCTCTTGTCTCAGGACCTGAATAATGAGGTCCTTGCCCTCAGATGCTCTTTTTTGGTTCTAGCATACAGGTAGTGGGATTTCAATCCAGAAAGCAATTTTGTTGCACAAACTCTTAGAAACTGTTAAGCTGGACAATATCTACACTGATTACTATTTTTAGTTCTCAGTGAATATTTACCTAATATCTAAATTTAAATGCTTCCAGAATACTTGCAAAAAATCTCACATCTTCCACCAATGGTCACCAATTATTATGATTTGATCACACTCAAATGCACCTTCTTTTTGCCTCACCTCTGCTGCACCTGCATCAAGGCTGAGAAAAGGAATTTTGCCTAGGCATTCAGCACAACACTCTTCATGTGTGGATCAAGAACATTAAAAAGTGAGTAGCAGTAATCAGTCTGTTAAGGTATTACATATGTATCTATATGCCTTCATATCTTTGCTTGTCACACAAGCCCTACCTGGCATTACTCAGTTATAACACTAAAATAATTAAATATCCTGCTTCAGGAAACTGAAGTGCTAAGATAATAGTTCAGGAATCATTATCTGCCCACTGCCTCAAATTGTGTGATGAATGAGTACAAAAAATTTTTACATTCTTATGGTACTTTAAAGCAGTTTTATAAAATAAAATTTATATGCAGTTCCTGCTAGCCCCAAATTGCAGGTCACTGACTTCTTAACCAAGATTTGTGGAGTAGGAGTACCATTAGTACTGAAATTGTTCCACTTTAATTGAACTTGACAGCTAAGTACAGGACAAAAAAGCTCATTTCCGTGTAGCCCCTGGAGGAGCATTTTCAAAACCTCCTATTATTCCAAACACTACCTGTTTTATGGGGCCTCTCAGTATTAAGCTGAAATGTCACACACAGTTTTTGAGCACAGGTCAGAGGATTTTTGAATTCAGCAGCAGCACTTTCAAAACAAGTTATGTCATTTGCCCTGTTAACTACCCTTTTTCTGACACATGACATTTGAAAATTTATTTCTGGCTGTTTCAGCAAGGGAAGGATGATCTAGTAGAGCCCTTGAGTCCCTTTAAAATACATTTATTTTAATTTTTCTCTGCCAGGATGTTATAAAAGAAATGTGCTTTGCGAGAAACAAGTTAAGTTGAGATCTGATATCTCAAAATTATTTGGTTTATTAGTTCTTGGAGTTTTAGTCCTTAAAATTTCCTACTTCACTCCAAATCAAGATGACATTTTGATAGCATCTTGGTGAAAATGACCATGTAAATATATCCATGTTCTTGTTCATTTACAGTACCTAAAGATTTGGCAGTCATAACTTTGTTCCTTTTTCTNGAGTTTCAGTCCTTAAAATTTCCTACTTCACTCGGAATCAAGATGACATTTTGATAGCATCTTGGTGAAAATGACCATGTAAATATATCCATGTTCTTGTTCATTTACAGTACCTAAAGATTTGGCAGTCATAACTTTGTTCCTTTTTCCATGTCCTGCGGCAGAAGACTACCTTCTTGAACCTGGGAAACTGTGGCTTTGCCACATCCCTCTTGTGCTTGTGCTGTAACAGATAGCGCATGAGGGCTGGTGGGAGGACAGCAGAGCTGCACAAAGTGATGAACACACACAGAAAGCTGGGAAAAGAAACCCATTTTGCTTGCGTGTCAGAAGAGGTGGGATGCGCCCTAGGGAAGCAGATTTTTGGATGAAAGTTGCTGATCTTTTCCTCTGATGTGCAGAAGTGAGCACTTTGCATAATGGCTACTCTGGGAAATTTACCCTGGGGCTCTTTAGACAGCTGCTGACTACAACAAATGGAGAGAGATTTTTTTTTCCCTTGCCATGTGTGGCAAGTCTTCACTAAATCAGACTTTTCTGAAGATGGCAACACACTTTGCTTGTCTCTTGGATGGATTTACTGAGGAGGAACAGATCATGGCCTCCCTCACACCCCTGCTTGGTGCACTCACAGTGTCCTTGCAGTGGTAGGGAATAGCAGCTGCCTCGGGACTGCTGAAAGGCACAGTGCCACAGCTGGGGGGTGTTGGCTCATGATCCCAGTCCACATTAACACCTGGGATGTGCCCTCCTCCTCAAGGAAAATGCCCTAGGTTCTTCCAGACTGCACAGGCAAAGTGAGCTCCTGCAAAGACTTCATGTCTTTGTTCACTGCAAAAATTTCCTGGCAGCTATTAAGGTGCCTTTCTACAGGCACCAGTAATCCTGTAGCAGGGATTCCAGGTCCCTGCTGGGGACACAGCTCCAGTGATCTCAGCAGGGCTCTATCCATTTAGCCAGTCTGTGAACTCATTGTCTCCATGCAAATCCTGCGAGCAGGTAAGCTCCAGAAGGGTTAAATGTCTCTAGGAATAGCACCTTGCTGTGAATTTTGAATGAGCAAACCCACTTTGGGTTTATAACTCCTGAGAAGTTATGAACTGCTTCTCTCTCTCTCAGAATGAATAACCCTTGAAGGCTCTTCTAGTACTGATGAAAAAATGTTATGGAGACTTCAGACTTAAAATCATGTAGCTTCTATGACATAAGAACAATTTTATCATTTCATACCAGGCCTGCTTCAGTCTCCACCATCTGTAGTTCTAGTCCAGCAAAATTAATACAGGAAATGCTATCAATACCCTTGCTTATTTATAACTGGTGTTCAGACCCAAACTGGCCATTTATGTGCTTTTATTTGAGGACATATTAAAAATCACTTTGGGCACATAGACGATCGATCGATGTATGTACATATGTGTGAAGATACTCTAACTTTATCTGCTTAGCTACGTAGGTTCTGGATTGGATTAAATAGAGTGATGAGTACAGAAGAGTAAAAAAATATTGAAAGGAGAACTGAGGATTCATAACAAAAAACCAATGAAATTATTTTGGAGTGGATTTTAAGACTGAGAAGTACATGCTTTTTGCATGGTAGTTTTACTCTTAAGTTCAACATCCTCTAGTGAGCCCGGAAGGGCTGTAGACAACACTAAGTGCAGCTGTTAGAGTGCCAGGTAAAGCAAGGCTCTGGATACCATTTGTCATTGTATATCTCAGAACAAATTGATATCAAGAAAATACTTTGACAACAATACGTACAAGGGTGCAATACGAATAACAGAGTACATTAAAAGCTGATACAAGAAGACAGCTGCAAAATGCCATATGAAAAATCCACAGAGAAATAGAGAGATGAAAACAGACAGGACATATGATACTTGCTCTTGGCTGGGAATCCAAACCTCATCTGCTCAGCCATAATCAGCATCAGTCTGCTACCTGATCTTGAATCCCCGCGCACCCACGAGAGAGAAACTAAGAAGTGCTGAGACTCTGGATAGCTAGAGCTGCTCAGATGTGTTTGGGGAACAAAAAAACAGAAGAGATAATATGATGTTGTGAAATATTGTTTATTTTATGACTGGTGTACCGTATTTCCTCCTGCCAAATCAGTGACAATGTTGGGATGTGGGACCCCACAAAACTCAAACTCAGGTCCAAGGGTTTTGTCTCCTTTAGTCCTCCTGCATAACCAGGGGGCTGAAGGATATTGCGTAATTAATAGCTCACTCTTACAGTGAAGTTAGCTCAGCAAATAAAATAGTCAATGTTTGTCAGCTGAGCTGTGGCAATTGTTCATTCATGTGCTTGACACGTAAAATACCAAGTAATGTTATTTAACTCTCTTCCATTACATCAAATTGCTCCCAGTGTGCAGTGCGTTAGGAGTGCACATCGGGAGGGTTTTCAATTTAGATCTCTCTGTGTCTGAGCTGGTTGTCTAAGTTCAAACTGAAGTCAGTGGAAAGAAACAGGTGCATCTGGAGTGCCCTCGGTCTTCTCTTGGGATAGCTGTTCAAAACTGTGTGTTTGAGTCCTGCTGCAGTGAGACTAAACAGCATCTACATGATTAGCTCAGGTGTTACTCTCTGAGGTTAAGTGACACAAATGTTTGGAGAGCTACCACATCTCACTTCATGGGTGATCATCAATTCGAGCAGGAAAATACACCAGCTCATCTGGTATAGTCTTTCACTGATCATAGCAAGGAGAAATTCAGATTTTACTGAATATCTGTAAGAAAAGTCTCAGTCTAGCTATTTTCAAGCTTGATGTGGGGGTTTTCCAGTTTGTTAAAATCTCTGTACAGGCAGGTCACAGAGAAACTGGTCAAAGCTCACCTGCCATACTAAGTAGAGCTCTTTGTTTTTAGGTACATAGCAATTCCTCCCTTCTAATCTTGTTAATTTTAATCCTGCAGATATTGGATGATTTTTCATTTTGCAGAACAAACGGACTGCCACAGCAACCCAGTGAGGATGTGAATTCAAGCAGCACTAAAGGAAAAGTACAGCTCCTCATCCAGTATGATGACTCAATATTTTCAACAATTTACAGTCAGAAAAGCATTTACTGTGGTTTGACTTCAGTCTTCCTGAAAGAATGTAAGCCTTCATCCTCTCATGGGGTTTGGCAATTTTGTTCTTGCAGTAAACTTGAAAAATGACAGGAGATTTGGTTTTATTGTCCTATCCTAGTCACTTTTGCCCAAGAATGATTCCTATAGGATATGAAGAACCTCTTCTCCAACACCCCATCGCCTCTGCTTTGAGGTGGGAGTTGGTGGGGGACTTTGGGGAAAAGAGCTTCCCTGAGCTCTGTTTCATGAGTATTTGAAAAGATATCTGAGCATCTGGACGATAAAATCTAGGGCAACCTGCAGGTTGCTCTGGGATATAAGTACGAGCTAAGTGCTCTCAGACGGACCAGCTAAATCTGCCTTCAGTAATGTCTTTCCACTTACCTAATCTAGCTCAGTCTCTACCTCATTGCCTTTTGGTGATCCACATCAGTATTACAAATAACTTTTACTGCAATGTGCATTAAGCAGCTGCCACTTTGTTTCTGTCCCCTGTCAGGCTTTCCAGTCCAGTCATAGATCCTACCTTGTGCTGGCAAGAGATAGAGTAATAATAATAAAAACCCATAATATGCTCCAGGAATCCTTTTTTTCCCACATGTATCTGTCTTGCAGTGGAGCTGTTGAAGCACATGCTCCAATTCATCAGAAAAGAGGGAGGAAGGGGAGACAGCTGCTGAACACTTGGGTGCAGCCTCAGGACAAAGATGACGAAATTGTCTTGTTTCCCCCTCTAAAAATCAACAAACACTGGTGCAGGGGAGAACAAGTCATCCTTATTCCTGATAAAAATTGAGTTTAAATTCAGGATTGTGATGCTGACAAATTACAACAGGTTTAATGAAAAGAGACTGCATCAGAATACAATATTTAGCTTTCTTTCTAAAACTCTGCATTTTCTCTTTATGCAACGCTTTTAGGGCTTGTCTTTTACAACCCTTGCACTACTGCCTTCATTTATGGTATCTATTAGTTAATTAATCATAAGAAAGCTAAAACTAAGGTCAGTCCCATTTGGACTCAGATTCAATCAGAGAAACCCTGGTGACTGGCTTGCAGCACATTTTCCTCAGATACCTGTCATGTCTCTGGAGTGACTGGTGGCACTCTGGCCTTACAGCAGAACCATGAATGATCCCAGTTTAATTTCCTCCTCTCAGGACATGATATGGCTTTCCTAGCAGCCTCCTGTTGTGTACAGCCAGTCAAAATGAAGCCTGTTCTGAAGGGTATAAGATTGCAGTCTTGGACTTCAGCAGTGTCAAAACCTGGCTCCAGATTAGTCCCAGATTAGGCAGTCTTGTGATATTGTATGATATATCCCCTGTAACCTAACTGTGCTTTGTAAATTATGAGTAAATGTAGTTCAGGTATTTGGGAAGAGTTCATCAAATTCCAAAACATTAGCAGTACTCGATTTACTTGTGAAGTTCACACGGAGTATACTGGGGTGTGTTCAGAATCACTGACACTCAAGATTTCACTGCTTGCTTCTGTGGGCACAGGAAAAAAACCCAACAATTTCACTAGATTTTAGAGTGAGTTGCTGTCAGAACCCTGGACACAGAAGATTTCAGGCTTTCTGTGCTGACAGGGACTGATCCTCAAAAATACACCGCATTTGACCTGGGGCCATGGAAAAGGCTTCCAAAATTGAGTGATAGTACTGAGATTGTGAGTGTGTGGTTGAATAGAAGTGTTTTATATCACAGGGTGAAAAAATAATAATTTAATGGTTTTGGCATATAGAAATATATGTGTAACAAGATGGAGGGTTTAGGGCATAGGTTAGTTCTTCTTTTTCTTTTTCTTTTTCTTCACAAGTTTGGTGATTTGTGTGATTGATTGAAAAAATCATCAATGTGAACATGGGTGGTTAGTTATTGGGTAAAAAGTAAAAATATACTAGTTAGCATCTCAGAATTGGGTAGTTTAGGCTTAAGAAGACCTTAAAGACAGAACTCTGTACTCCATTTCTACTCTGTTAACTTCGCATGTAGAAGCACTCACGGTCAGTGAGGCTGTAAACTCGATAAGAAATAATAAACATCCAAGTCCGAACAAGAATTCTGTCTCTCATTATTTTAATCCTGAGCAAGAGAAGAAGAACCAGATAAAGCAAGGGGTTCACCACAAGTTGCTTAGGGCTTAGTCTCTGTTCCTTCACCCTCTCTTTATGTCTGCAGTGAGGTCAGGCAAACATTTGCTATTCCTTTATCTATTTCATTCTTTTCTTGCAGAGACATTTCCCCTCTCCTCTGTGTTATGGCAGATGTTGGGATGATGGTCTGGTCCTTGGTGAGCACCAATTGCTTTGCAAGTATTGATGTGTCCTGTCATGATTAGCACTGGCTCATTCAAATGTTAATCTCTCTTGTTTTATACATTCCATTATGCTGCTTTTCAATGCAAAAGAGTACACCTTCTTTGGTGGAATACAACATAAAATATGCAGAGTTTGAAAGTCAGGCTGACTTCTTCCTCTGAACTGTGAGTTTGAGGAGCAAACAGCTTATGACAGCTTTGCAGCTCTTCCTTCTTCTGAGAGATGGGGGTTTTCTACTTTTCCACTTAGAGCAAGAAGGAATAATAATTTCTTAATTAGTTTCATCATTTAACATGAGATGTTCACTGCTTATAAATATAAAAGAGCTTGTTTACATTTCTGCATCACAGAGTAGAACTCTAGTGTTATGGAGTATTTACCAGCCATGTTGGTTTTTTCAGCTTCATTCCAGAAATACAGAGTACTTTCATGGCTGAAAAAAAGGAGAGCAAGGAGAAGGTATTCAATATGAGATTCTTCCTGTTTTTTACTTGTTGCTTTTCTACCCAAATAATTCCTCCAGTATTGGACTCTAACCTAAATTGATTTTTAGAGAGATTTGTTAGCTTTACACTTTGATTCTGCAGATGAGACTTTTGGAAAGTGTAGGTTGTGAGTGTAAGAAAAGTGGCTGTGGTAAGCCTGTTTCCACGCTGTCTGAGAGGGTGTTATGTGAGACACTGGCCTCAAATATTTGTGCTTGCACAGATGATTGACTTAAAACCCCAGCACCTGTGATCTCTGCAGTGTTCAATCTATTTGTGCAGCTGTCCCTGTGAGACAGTTACATGCAGTAATTGATTAGTTCAGCGGTCCTGCTACGGCACTCTGGTGTTATGAAAGCTGGTGAATCAAACAAGATTTCAGCAGTACTTCCCCTCATCCTGCATGACACTTCTTGGGTACCAGTATTTTGCTGTAGGAGCACTACTTTTCCAAAATGGTTAGTACACCTAAAAATACTGATTTTAAGAGGTAAAAACATCTGTTTTCACCACTTCCTTTACTGAAGTCAAACACTCTTTCTATTTCATTTAGTGAAGAACTGATGAAGATAATATTCTTAAAAAGAGGACTGGGAGGCAGAGAGCATGAAGTAAATTGAGTGCAGAACAAGCAACCAAGATACCTTGTCTGTATTCCTTGTCTGAAGGGAAAACCTAATGTTTGAAATTAAAAAGATTATAGAATTTAACCATACTTAGAGAAGTAGTAAAATGTTATTATTTCTGAAGTACTGATATGGTTCAAAAAAAAAGATCCAAATAATCTCCTCCTAAGTTGCATAACTGTAAGAGAAGAGTCCTTTAATTCACCCACATGTAGAATAAGAATAATCTCTCCTACAATACCAGGTTTAAAACAACACTGTCACATAGTCTGTTGAGATTAAAAGGGAAAATAATGCAGTTCATGCCCACTCCCATTCTGCTGTGCACAGTTAAGTTTATTTTTCAGACTAACATTTTTCTAGGAGTACCTCACCAAATGATAATCAAGCTGTGTAAAAAGCACCGCATGAATTACAGATTTTATGTAAATGTGTATAGAGAATTGTATTTACTGTGCTCCCATGAACCTAACACACACTGTGGTATGGGTTTCACACGAACCTTCTTGAGTTCAAGTTCTCCAGAGTAAGAGTTGATTTAGGTCTAAAACATTTTTATATCTGGCAAGTCCCATGGGTTCTGACAGGGTACAGTTTATAGATACAAGCAGAAATGAGCTTTATTCTTTCAAAATAAGGATAGTTTTTGCCCATCTACTGTTGATGTTTTTAATGTATGCTTGGGGATTTTTTTGGTGGCAGTAGTTAATTGTAGGTACAAATCTTATGGTTTGTGTCACTCACTGGGTCATAGTCCTGCAAAACACTAGATGTTAGGTGTGCAGTGCAGAGGATGGATATGAGCCCAAATGTTTTGTTACATCACTTATTTATGAAGTCAGAGTCTTTGTAATTCGTATTTATGAAAGGAATGCATGTCTAGATAAGGGAATAGCCAAGTGATGTTTAGGAGAATCTTGATTTAGATAAATAAAATTTCTTGTGTAGGTGTAGACACAAAACAAGGTCAGTGGAGTGAGAGACTGAGGTTATTTTGTAAATCTGGGTTGAGGTACTGAAAGACTGAAAATCAAGTGCTCACAAATTACATTGAAAAATAAAAGGAAAAAAACATCATGAGGACATATCACTGTGAAATTATAATATAAAATTGGTGTAAGAGAAAGTAAAGGTGGAATTGCTTTAGATTTTTTTGAGCTTTTTCACTTAACCAAATGGAGAAAAGACATACATGTTGCTAAAATCTAGCATGTAGTAATATAACTGTGGCAACAGGGTGGTGACAGCATTCTCCTGTCATGTGTGAGATATGAAACAAAGCCTGCCAAGGTGTGAGGAAACATCTAAAACTTACCCAAACCCTGTCATTATCACAGATCACAGTCTTTTTCCTGTCATGCTTTTGTAAATCAACCCAATGCATTCTGGCATGATTTACAGCTATTCTGGGTTTATAAATGGGTGTAATGGGTTTTAAAAAATGAATGCTTGTTTTAGGAATAGGCTGGTGTTAAGCTACATGCTCTTATGTAGGTCTCTTCAAAGTGACAAAGGATAGTCCAGGAAGACATGGAAGATGAGGCCTAATTAAAAGTTTTTATATTAATTCTGGTCTTTCAGTAAAGTAAAAGTAGCTCATTAGGAGCTTAAGACTTGAGCTGCATGGTCAAGGAATTTCTGTCAGTTTGTTCCATGTATTCTTGCTGATATAAACCATGCAAAATTCCTTACAGCAAAATAAGAACAGGATATCTTAGAACCCAACAAAGAGAAGTAAATTTCAACATTTTGAAGTTAAGTTGCTTTTGATACAAGAAGAAAATATCTATTGTTCTTTGTCTTGTGACCAGTCCTGAACTTTTGAAGATAATTCATTAAGATTTTGAATATCAGTGTTACAAAAGCAATTCTCACTCTTATTTCTGAGTCAGATTACATTGCAAAGGTCTTCTCCATTTTAGAATTATAAAGTTGTAAAGAGGAACTGTACCCATCCCTTACTTATTTATTTTAAGTGAGAAGTAGTGTTCTCATAAAATCTTTGGGATGATGAGCTTAGGTCTTCAAGTCATTGAATCCATTGAAAGTCTTCATAAAGTTCTGAGCTGGCAGGAGTTATGATAGATATCTGGGACTGCTTTTGAAAACAATATGTGAAAATTCATAAGAAAAATATAGATGTATTGAAAACTGTGATGAAAAAGCCCTCAAAACATGAAACACAGAGTTTGACAAATGGAGAACTGCAACATATCTTTTGACAATTTTGCCTTCTTGCTCTGAGGTCACATTGAAATGTTGTTTAGCAAATATTTACCTGGCATGTTATTAAAAACCTCCAGCTTAATTTCCATGACCTTCGTAGGCATTCCTGTAGAACTTTGCTGTCCTTGTGACTAAATAAGAAGTTGCTTTAAACTTCAGTCTAGCCTCTAACCTTTCCCTGCTGTGAAACAAACCAATTATTCTTTGTTTCACTCTTTACAACCTTGGAGAATAGCTAACCTCTACACCCCTTTTGAACAACTTTGGAATACATGACAACTGCTGTGTCTACTAACCACCCTTTAGGTACTTACAAATTGATCATTTAACATTTGCTCTGGCATCTTCCAGGATGTGAAGTAAGCTGATATATGATTCCCTGGACTCTCTCTGTGCTAAGGAGAGCTTGCCTTTCACCAGCTCTCTGTGACTTCTCAAGGATAATGATTCAGAGATTTCTTTGGCTTTAGGGTACATTTGAGCATGCTCCATTGACTTTAATAGAGTCAAATTGTCCATTTTCTGCTGTGGCCTTTCACTGTTTTGCCCTGCTCTGTCCCTACCTGCTGATATTAATTGTGTTAAGTGCCCTGCCCTTTTGCACTGGCATGCACAAAATTGGCAACAATTCAGCCTTGCCTTAGTCATCCCTAGATGTGCTCACTCCCTGCTCCCTCAGGGGCAGCTCCTCAGGCTGCTGAAGGGATTCCTCCCTCTGCAGCATTCCATGGCTCCTGCTCTCCTGTCCCACACCTGTGCAGGGCTGCCACCCCTCAAACCCTCACCCACCAGGATTCCCTGCCCTGGCACAGAGTGCTGTTGCTCACAAAGTGTGTCATTCAAAGTGAAGCATTCTGTCTCGAGGATCTCAGGCATTTCCTGCCTATTTGTCAGCACTGAACGAAAAGTAACTGCCCCCCTAATTGTTCCTTCTAACTTTAAATACATAAACAAAGTAATAAATCTGACGACATCTGTGCCCTGCTGTATTACATTTCCTGTGGCTTTCAAGCCAGGTATAGCCTTCATTACCAAGTTTGTTATGAGGAAACCTGCCCTTGATTGTGTTGCTGCCTGTTAGAAAACTCACAACAACTTTTGAAAATGCAAAATTAGATTTATGTCCTTTCAGGTTCAACATTTTGAATAGACTGTCATGAAGTTAATACAAAGGCTAATGCAGGATTATTATCCTAGAAGAGAAATGAAATTCTTAAACAAGATGTCTTCAAAAGGTAGAGCTTTCAGAAAGATATTGGAAAACCCAGATGGTTGGGTAATTACAAAAATCAACACCCCACTAAGACAATGTAAGTAATTTCCCTGATTTCAGACAGATAAAGCAAAAGCAACCACCTTAGTGGTCATAATAATACTTCAGATGCTGTAAGAAAATATATGGGATTTTTTCCACTTCTGTGGAGAAGTGATAAAATGGAATTTATTTAAATTCTGAAGCTGCTATTCTGAAAAAAATATCTTTAAGAAGGGATGTGCAATCAGAGTCAATCCTGCATTTAATAATATATTCTAGTGTTGCTCAGGATAGATTTCAATCACTGTTTTCTGAAGCTTGAAAAAATTTTCTTGTGCCTTTGACAGCAAGTCTACTTCTTTCCTATCAGAAACAGCCCAAGTCCACATGTTACACTATCAGTTTAGCTTCAGATTAAACGCAGAAATTCTTTAAGACACAGCGGCTTCTTGTTCACTTCCATTTGTATTTATGTCAGATCTTTTTAGACTGGTGTGTGTTAGAGAGATAAACAGAGGAAAAGAGCAGACAGGCTGTGGAGATACCAAATCATACATCAGGCACTTAGAATGATGGAGGGTGAGCAGAACGTAAAAAATAAATTCAAACCATAGACCTGGGTGCAGGTGCTTGGCAAATTAATGTGTTATTACCTTTTTTACTGCTGGACTGTGATTGTGTGGCAGACCAGAATATAGTAAAAGAATGGAAGAGAAGTTAGGAAAAAAACCTGCCATTCATCTCCTCCAGTCCTTTAAGAGCGTGGTGAACTCCTGTGTGCTTCACAGGTGTTTTTTGTAAGGATTCCCTTCCCTCTTGCACTTCATCAAAACCTGTACCTTAGCAGTCATGATCTGTAGCCTCTTCATGTGCATAGCAATTGCTCATCTTGTATCTCCTCCTGATTGCCTCATTTATCTGTCTTTCAAGCACTCAAGTTAATTAATTTAACTTAATATCTTTCCAAAAGAAAATGTTTTATAAATACTCATAGCCTTTGTGGGACTTATCTGAAGTATTAGTCTAAATGATGGCATTTTATTACCTTTTCGTAATATTCTACTGCTTGTGAAATAAAAATCAGTTTAAATGTAGTTTAGCACTGTCTGCCCAGTGATAATGAATATTTCTGAAATAAATCCAAATACATTAGCAGCCTGTTCAATAGACTTCAGACTCCTATCTAGAAATCTTATTAATTTCCATGTGTTGGAATATTTCACATTCTCCTTTGTACATTGTACAGATAAAAGTGTCAACACCATGATATCTATCAAGGGAATGCAAGAGTTGCTGATTAAGCCAAGGTGTGTACATTTCACCTACAATTAACCTATACTTCTCCAGCATGTCCTTTCCTGATTTGAAGCAAAATTTAAGGGCATGGCAATTCACAGTCATGCAGAAAGGCTTTTTTTCTTTTCTCTTTACACAGCTTTAAATTGTTAAAAAACCAACAGCACACAGGTACCTTGATATGAAATGTTTATACATAGGTATTATGCATTTTAAAAATGGTGTATAAACAGGTACACCAAAAATGAAAACAATTCGCTACCTGCCAAAAAGAAGGAACAAAATTTCATGTGTTATTCTGGTCAGCCTGTGATCAGCAGCACCTCAGACCAGGTAAAGAAACCACCAAGATGCTTCCATCCAGGACAAAGATCTCCCCACCACCTCATTGACAGTGCCCAGTGGGCTCCCATCTTAGGAAGAACAGCGTTATATACTGGCCCAAGTGCCATTTTACTTCTCCAAGTTGCTTCCAACTCTGTGGTAACTGTGAAAAAGAATGCCATACACCTTCTGAGGATGCTTTTATGGCAGTAAAGGAAGATAAATACTGATGTACTGCTGATGACAATGTCCTTAGGATTCATTTTCCACATTTCAAGAGAAGCAGAATACTTTGCTAAAAACTGTAGGATAGAAACCTCTGCATCTGACCTTCTTTTCTCCTGAATTCAAGCAGCCTTTCACATTCTGGGAAGACTGAAATGTCTGCCATGTTCTCTGAAATCTCCTGTTCCATGAGTTCAAGCCATGTATTTGACCAGCACTCGGGAGAACTTGATTTAACTTATTTACAGCTCAAAAGCAAGAAGAGAGAGATGTTTTTTGTGTAGCAGGATGGAAAAGCCTTCATGAACCATGCTTCTCCTCCTGAAATAGCATTCGCTTTTGGAACGGGGGAGGACAAAGGGATGCCAAGTAGTCCCAAAATGCCATCCATTCCTAGAAATGTTTCAGTGCAGATGGTGCTGAGAAAACTGAACTATTCCAGAGATTCTAAAGTGGCAGATGGAAGAACCCGAGCCTGTGTGAGCAGACAGCTGCCTCCTCTCTGCTCTGACTGGGCACAAACCACACTGCCCAAGTGATTACAAAAGGGAAGTGGTGCCCAATTACCAGATCCTTATGTTCAATACACCCTGCTGTGTCACCTTGCCCACATAAATTAAAGGAACTCCATTAAAAAGCTGTTATGACAACTTCGAGTTGGTAACTGGCTATGTGAAGGAGGCAGCCAAGGAATTATCTCTGGATCTTACTAAACAAGGTAAATATATTTCTCTACTGTATTTACATTATTCAGACTACAGCAGTTAAAGGTGCCATCAGCTTTCTCAAGTCAGTAAAAAAAGGACTGCAGACCAATCTATCTTTTTCTTTTAAGTGCATTCTGATGTCATTTCTTGGTCAGTAACTTTTGTGCCCTCTCAGCTCCTGCAGACACAAACTCTTAAATCTTTAACAGAGTCCTCAGAATTATGCTGACACTCTAAGAATTTCTCTTGCATTATGTAGTGGTACTTTTAACACATGGGGTATTCAGTCTTCAGGTGAAGTGTCATCAGCTTTTTATAAATTGGGTTCTAAGCCAGTTTGGATACAGTGTGAGAGCTGACTCTATCACAATCAGTTTAGAGATATATTTTTCTCTTTGCTAATAGATCAAAGAAAATATAGCTCCTAATAAAGAGATACAGAATTTTTCTACTTTTCAAAACTGTCCCAGTGGTCCATATGCAAGAAATTTGACATTGCATTCATAGGTAAAAAGGGGTAGACACTGAATGTTCCTTACACCCATCTATAAAGCACTGAAAAATAGAAAATATTTTTGACTAAAATAAACTTGCAGGAAATGCTGAAGTGCAAACAGAAGATAAAGATGTAGTTCTAAGTTACAGAGGCAAACACAGGAGAGCCCCTAGAGGCAACAGCATGCAGTCCTCTGGCTCTTTCTCAAGGAAAGCATTCCTAAATATTTATGTCTGTTTATGTTTTCATCACAGACTTACGAGATTGTGGACAACATACTTTGTCTTCTCTTGCTCTGCAGCTTGGAGATAGCACTTGTGTCTCTTTATCAAGGGCTGACAATCCCAAGGGAGAAGAAGCTGTAACTAAATCACCTCTTTATGTTCTCTCCTCCATGCTTGTCCCGTAACTTACATCCAAGTTTTATGAAGATCTTCTCTTTTTGTTCTTGAAGGGTGCTAGGGAAGGTTATCAGGCAATAAAAATGTTTGCCTCAACTATTGTTTGTTCTGCAGGATGCATTTCCAGTTGAAAACACCTTCCAGGGAAAAAAGGTCAAAGTCTTGAATGGTAAGAAAGCCTCAAAATGGATCTGTATCAGCTCATATTTGATAGCTATGTCCTGCAGTCTACTGCCCTTCCAAGGCACTAAAAATCAAGCAAGTTTTGTACTTCCTACAAAAACAAACAAAAAGGAAACAAAACCCCAAACCACACTACATTTATTGCAGGAGTCAATAATTTAGAAATTATTTCATAATTTCTGTAATTTTATAACATCAAAAGGAGAATATATTTGTCATGTTTTTAGAGCCTGTAATTTCACTGATTTGAGAAAGACACTATAAGGCCTGAGGTGACTCTACAAATATTGAGTTCTGTGGAGTTCAGAGGAAGCAATCACATACAGAAAAGTCATACCTGACTGAAGGAGGAGACTGCTTGCAGGGAACACATGGGAAAAAAGGAGAGGTTGTGATGAATCCCATGCACAGCTGGAAGGAAGCTATGAGAGGAAGGCAGGCTGTCTTGGAGAATCCTTTTTCCTATACAAGTAAATTTTCTGTCTCATTATAGTAAGGAACAGCATTGTTTAACTTTCAGAAATTAAACCAGGAACAAGCTCTGAGCAGACTATCTGCCTCAAGCTCTGTAAAAGAACATTTTTCAGCTCTCCTGTACAAATCACATTACATGTAATGGGTATAGTTATGATCATGGTAGACAGAAAGGGAGGAATCAAGACTTTTCCTGACAAGGATAATTTTACTTGATCACCTGATACAAAGGTGAGTCCACAGTAGGCACAGGAAGAAAACATAGAAGAAAACATAGAAGAAAACATTAACCTGGCCGTAGAATTTAACAAGGGAGGCCCCCACAGCACAGTGTTGGGGAATCTGATGGGATTTGTTCCTATTTCTAGCAGCACTCAGGTTCCTGGCTCTCTGGTGGGGAACACCTGAGACCTACAGCAAGCACACCCAGGGTTTATTTATAGACTCTAAGACTCTGTTAGCAGAACTCACAGGAAAATGGTCACCAGAAATATTAAAATAGCTCAATTCCTTGATCAAAACAAATGAAAATTGCACCAAGCTACGGTTCCTGAGGTCTATCCTTTCCATAATACCTATTTGGATAAAAGGGATGGACAAGAGGTTAACCCAGTAAGCCCACAAAGCAGTAAATTATTTTCTTTGGTCTTCCCTCTTCCTGTAATGGGTGGGGATACTACTTTGCTTACTTCTCTGCTGTTTGTGACACTGTGGTGATCCAGAAAGCAAAAGAAGCTGAATTTCTATGGCTGTTTCTGTGTGGAGCTCTCCATGACCTCACAGTATTCTCATTCTGGGGACCAACATGTGGAAAAAAACCCATGGTATGCCAATATTTAGGCAGTATATCTGGATGCTTAGTCTATGTCTTATAGTTGCTGTATTTCCTAAAATCTCTCTCTGGATAAAAAGTAAGCTAGCCAGAGCATGGTCATCTATAACCATCAGAAAAATTTAAATGAAGAAAAGTTTCTAACTCCAGTAAAATTTCTTTGAAACATAGATATTTTCTAATTCAGTGTCTGATAAATAATGCTAAAGAAGACAGAAAAAAATCCTCAGCAGTTTGGTGAAATGTTCCTTTTCATATGAGATTAACTGTAAAATGCTACTGAAGGTTAATAGTTTGAAACTGTGAGGACACATAATAATCTATCAATTAATATCAGTATCCAGCAGCTGTCATGTACAAAACAGTTCATACAGCTAAACAAAACAACAGATTCATTGGCTTTTAAAACATTAATGCAAAGAATTAACTAAATGGCATCCTATCATCCATGGTTTGCCTGCAGGGCCTACTTCATCATTTTTTTCAGAGATTAAGATGAAAAGAACACAGTTGTTATTCAAACAGAACTGTTCCCTGCCTGAGCTACTTGCTCTTTCTCACAGCATCACAGCAAATTATTTGTATGAGTCCAGTGTATTAACTGAAATTGATAGCCTCACATTCAGCAATGCTCATTCCCTCTCGTGGCCCAGGGTTGTTCCTCTGCTCTTGTACATTCAGTCTCTGAAGCAGTCTGCGGTCTTGCCCAGATTAATCCAGAGGTGCTCTGTACACGCAGCCCATCTGCTTCCCTCCACCCCCAAATGTATAGGGGCAATCAAATCCAGGGAACTCAGCCCTGGTGAGCACATGTGGAGTGAGTGCTGTGTCCAGTTCTGGGCTCCTCAGTACGAGGTGGAACATGGAGTAGGTCCAGCTGGAGCATCTCTCTTAGGAGGAAAGGCTGAGGGAGCTGGGCCTGCTCAGCCTCTAGAAGAGACAGCTGAGAGGGAACCTCAGCCATGTCTGTCAGTGTCTGAAGGGGGGGTCAGAGGATGGAGCCGGGCTCTGCTCAGTGCTGGTGGGTGACAGGACATGAGGCAGTGGGCAGAAACTGATGCACAGGGAGTTCCACCTGAACATGAGAATTTCTTTACTGTGCAGTGACCGAGCACTGGAACAGATTGCCCCAAGAGGGTGTGGAGGCTCCCTCACCGGAGGTATTCAGGAACCATCTGGACACAATCCTGTGCCAAGTGCTCTGGGATGGCCCTGCTGGAGCAGGCAGGTTGGACCAGATGGCCCACTGTGGTCACTTCCAGTCTTACCCATCTTGTGATTCTGTGGGAGTGGAAAAATCAGGCAGTACAGGGGTGTTCCATAAGATACAGGTTCACTGTGTGAAGTCAACAAGCCTTGCTCCAAAATAGAAAAGAAAAATGATTGCACAAACTGGCCCACAAAGCAGAACTGGTGGATTCTGTTTAAGATTTTATTACTTTCTCACTGTATTCCTTTTGATTATTGCAAAAAAACAGAAAGGGCAATCTGGTTTAGTCATCAGCAATCACAATGCTTCTTTTAAACCTTCCATAGACAGAAAGGGACTTCTACAAAAATATTATTCTATATTTATTTGGTTTAAAGAGAAAAAAGTTATTTAGTTATTTTTTTTGTTTAAATTTTCTATGCAGTTTGTGTGTCACAGTCTATTCTACCTCCTCCATAGCTTGCTGAATTTTAGCAAGAGTTGTATTAATTTGATATCCCCATATCCTACTGTGAGTACTGCAAGAATTTTCCAACATGGAGAACATTATGGGAAGAGTCTTTGTATTTTTACACAGAAGTTTATATTGGTAGAAAGAAGCAAAGTTGGTTTATAAATGACCAGAGCAACATAATTTCATTTTTGTGGATGAATCTTTGTTCTCAATGCTCTTCAGGGGATTGGGACACCCTTACCCTGAACTCAGAAGCAAGTTGAGACTTCAGGTGACACTGGCAGCTATTATTTGTGTGAACAATTCATTTATGCACCAAAAGACAAAACCAAAGCATTTAAAAAAAAAGATCCCACTATGTAATCTGAGCCCCCATGGTTTTTTCCAGGAAGGAGCATTCTCTATCTTTCAAGCTCTGACCACCAAAATTTCCTAGTGATGGCTGTGGTGCCTTATACCTGGAACCTAGTTTGGTGTGTGTGGTACTTTGTAGCTTCCAACTCATCTTACTCTTAAAATTCAGCACCAACAGGACAAACAAGATACTTTAGATACTTGATTTTTTGTTCCTTAAAGAAGATGAGTTGCCTTTGAGTGTTAGGTTTCTTTCGTATGTTTTTATTCTGTCTCTATTTTAAAGAAATGGTTGGTATGCCAATGCTGTTTTCTTGTTCAGTGACTAATGAAGCTTGGCTGGAAGAAAGGAAACACAGTTCTGGTGAAGAAAATCTGTTTACACTGAAATTAAGCCTGGTCTGCTTTGCTTCATGGTAGTTAAACAAAAATTGTTTGCTTTCTTAGCACTGATTCAAAATTTGAAACTCCTTGGTCTCTGATGTCGGAAGGAGAGGATTTTCTACCACTTTAGTGCTGGAAATAAACAACTGCCAAAGCACCAGTGGTCTCCTCTTCTTAAAATTTACACATGATGCAACAGAGATGGCACCTTACCATTATGTTTTTGGTATTTCATAGTTAGACATTTCCTTGAAGAAAAAGTAAGTTTCTTCAGACAAATAGGTTTGTCTTCAGACAAACATGGAATTTATTTCCTAAAAGGTATTATAAACACATCCTTGTTTACAGTTGAACAGTTCTGAGCACAGACTTGTATTTGAGACTGGGGAAAGCACACTCAAGCATCTAGTCAACAGCTACAAATTAATCAGGAAATGTTTGGAAGTCTCTATTTCTAACCAAGTTGATTTCAGTGTTTGTGTTAGAAGAGCTGATTTTCTCTGAAGTGTTTTTGGTGTCCTTACAAAACCTTGCTTTAGCAATCCACCCATGCCCGTGCCTCTGCCCTTTATGTTCAGATCTGTTTCTGTTCCTAGGTTTTGTGCCAAGAAAACTAAACAGACTATTGGAAATCTTGATGGCATTGGTACATGGGGTGTCTGCTTTCATGATTTGTTTATTTTACAATGTAATTTGGTTATGAGAATAATATCAATTTTTGAATGTTAATGAAACAAACAGTCAAACAGTGGTTGTTCGAGGTTTTTTCCCCCACTAATTTTTAGCCAGCTCTTCTCAGATCTGTGCGAGAGTTGGAGCCTTAACCTTGCAATTCAGCTTCTTCAATAATTCATAGTACAATAACCATGCAAGGGCTAAAACAATGGGATTCCCCTGCTTGTGGAAAACAGGTCTTCCAGCTATATTTAATATTTAAACACTCTCAAGCTATTAGTCATTGGAACTGGGAAAGAGTGGGAAATCACTATTCAGACACGCTGATCAATAAAATATAAGAAACAATTTATACGCATTGGTTATTATCAGTTGCTCCTTTTGAAGCTGTAAATTGACTCAGTCTTCAGAAGGAAGTAGCTGCCAGCAGAGCTGATTTCACATCATTCTTGCATTCAACAAAACTGGGTAACTCCTTATTTATCTGTTTTAAAATTCATTACAGCAAGGCTTTAAGTAAAAAGGGTCTCCCTGGAATGTCATCAACGATTGGCTTTTTGAAGAAAGTTCATGGTGCAATTTAAAGAGCAAAACATGGTCTGTATATCACAAAATACTTAGGGGTAAGACAGCTGATAGCAACTGCTGCTGCCAAAAGCACTCCCCCTAATGGATTCCAAAGCCATGAGGCTCTGCGTGTGTGTGCAGTGTCTCCATCCTCATCTTCAGCTTCTGTTCTACAGGTGAGAACCCTATTTGTGCGTGTATTATATAGGCCTTGTTGTTAATCTTGCTGTCTTTTGAGATGTCAGGGGCTGTAGGGAACATTTATGGAATTGCTAATTATGATTACAGTGTCAAAAGAAAGGGAAATTCCTAACAGTGAACAAAACGTAACCAACACTGGGTAATATTTAAATATATTTTTATCTTGTGGTTTGGATGACATCTGCCTAATGCCTTATCCAAGTCTTATGCAAAGAAGAAAAAGATGTTAAGTTGAAAAGAGCAAGGCAAGCAACAGGATAATTACTACAGGGAAGGGTAAGAAAAGACTGAACAAAACAGTCATCTTGCAGGAGTAAAAAGGATTAACAGAGTCAGAGATTCAGAAAGCTTCTTTGGTTTGATTTGGTTTTGATTTGTTTGTTTTTGTCATGATCTTAAAGGAATAGCACAGAAGATGCTTCTGCTGGCTCGGGAGGAGCTGTCCCTTTGTTTCCTGGCTTATTACAGGGGCCCTGTGTGCCATCTTACCTCTTTGGCATTGCCAAAGTCTTGGAGACAGATTGCCACTGAAATCTGTGTAATGAGCCAGAGCATCCAGGCCCTAATATGCTCTGAAGGCATTAACTGCTTAAATCAATATTATATTTTCAGTCTGTAGTAGAATTGGTGCAGGGAGTGTGAGGAGGGCAGTTTTTAACATACTTCAAGACTGAAAAAAGCTGAGCCAGGATGTATGGGTCAATCATAGTATAAAAAAAATCTGGAATTAAGAATTAATTGATTTTTGTTGTCCAAATAAGGTAAAATAGAATTACAGACCTTTATTTCTTTTGTTCATTATGAAATGGCTTTTAGCCAGTCTCTCAGTTATAACATTTCACATTTAGATAACAACAGAAGCAACACATAAAAGCATGGGTCTCGCAGACTGATTCCCCAAAAGGCTCCTAGAATAATTGGAGGTCCTAAATTAATGGGACATCCATCAAATCCTTGTACCTGTCTCTGAATATTATTTTCTATGCAGTGGTAGTAGTGGACTTGGTTTTTGTTTTGTAATAAGTGGTCACAGAAAGGAGGCCCTGTGGTGCCATAGCTGGCAGGTGGCCTATCAAACTATGTCTGGTGGAGATAAAGGTTCATTTTCAGCACCAGACCTACCTGAGTATTTAATCCTTTCTTCACTGCCACCACAGAGGGAGAAGCATGGGAATGGACAATGTAAAGGGAGTGCATTTAGGACATACTTACTGTCTGACATTTTTTGATTTAACAAGTGACTGGCAATTCTTAGTGATGGGGAAAACAAGTTCTGTCTTTACATCTTGCCAGGGGAGGGATTGTATTGCAAGAGGAGTAGAGCTTTATTGAAGTAGAAGTGAATATCTGAGCAGCAGGACAGGCCAGCTTTAATTCACTCCTTGCTGGGCTATAAATCCTAGTTCTCCTTCCACATGGGTTGAACAGTGTTACAGAAATAGCTTTTTTAGACAGGTGTGGGTTTTTCTTTGGGCATGAAAGCCGTAAAAGTCAGAGCACAAAGGAAAACTATTTGAACTCCTCATCTAGCAAGTGTATTAATAAAGTCTGGGATATTGGCAAAGTGCTGCTAACTCTCTTCATTTCAAAATCAGCAGGGTAAGCTGAAATAACTGTCCCATAAAATGAAATCATTGCAAGAAAGTAAAAAGAACTCTTGCCTGAAATTTTCCAATACTTTTTGACACTGTTTGCCGGTAGGCAAGCAACACTTTCTCATATGCAGCAAACTGTACAGGTGCTATAAACCTCAAGATTCTCAGAATACAAATTAACCCAAAACTGGGTTGCATGGCAAAAACTGGTGTCATTATGCAGGAGAGAAACTAAGAGGGAAGGCATTGGAAGATAAGAATCAAGGCATCTAAAGGTGTTCTTTCCATATATCAGGATCAGGATATCAGGATCAAGAAAACATGACATATCTTATCCCCAGCATTTTCTGAAATACACAAAGACCAACTGAGGAAGCCTAAACTTTCTGCAGAAGCTGCTGTGACTAACAGCCAGTGCCAAAGAAGACTTTGACACTCACAAATATTGGGACCACAGATGTCATCAACCATTACTAGTATTGTTAAATGGAGTTCTGCCAATAGATGAAAGGGAACGAAGGCAGGAACATCAAAGATGACATAATGTTCAGAAAATTCTGAACTAGTCAATTAACAAGAGGAAAACAAGCTATATAATCCTAGATCAAAAGTAACAAATTGAGACCTCTAGATATAATTAGCCAAGTTGTGTTGGGATTTCTTTAACAACTGTCATGGAATCTTTTTATATCATCAGAAAGTTGCCCACTTTTGACTCCTTTGAATTTGCTCTCTCTTCTCTAAGCTTGCTAATTAGCAGCAAAAATGCAAAGGAAGTGGGAGACTTTTGCATTCAGTAAGAGAAAAGTAAGTAAACTTGTCATGTCTGCATTCAGCGACATAGATAAAGTTCTGGTTTAAATCCTTGCTTAACTTCTGGATGAGGCCTTGCTGTCTCTCTTTTGGATGTAAAATTATGTCAACAAAGCTGGTTTTACTCATGGTTTTCTTTACTCATCATCCAGGACCTACTGACTAGACGTCGACGTAGATTTCAAGGCGATCATGGGCATTGTGCACCTTCTACCCCTTCGTGACATTCCAACTAAGGAAAACGTGTCTTTAGTTGAAGAAAAAAAACCTTAGACTAGTTTAAGGATAAGGATATGCTTACCTGTCACCTTCCACTGCAGGTGACCTTCAGGTGCAGGGCAGTACCCTCAGCTGAAATCACCTCGTGTGGATCTGAGTGGTGTTTTTAGGTGGTTAATGAAGTCTCCTTTGTACAGTAGTGTCGCCTTGATTCTTTCAGGTTTTTTAGTGAACTTTCTAACCCAATGTTTGGTAGTTCCTAGTTCACTTTCTCATGAATCGATGTTATTATTAGAAGCTTGTTTATGCTAAGACAAGGTCGCTGGAAATTCCTTCTCTTGGGAGTGGAAAGTGACTAATTAACATTTGTCTTGATCAGTGTGATGGGAGAGGTGTCCAGCTTCTCCTCCAATCCCTGGTCCTTGTGAAAATACTATAAAATGGAGTCAGATGTTTTAATAAAAGCTTTTCAGCCTTCTCTTGAGAACGTGTCCTGTGTGTCCTTGGGGAGTGACCCACAGCGACACAGTAGGGATCAGTGGACAGAGGAGGCACATCAGGCTTCTTGTCTCTGAACTACCCTGAGCAGCACCACAACAATTCTTTACATGTTATCAGATAGAGGAGAAAGACTGCCTCAGAATTTTCCTAATTGGAGACCAAATACCATTAACTCCTGCCTCAGGGAAAGCTGTAAAGGGTCTGCTATGTAATTTCCACCAGTTCCTGGAAGTGTCAAGCACACCAGTTTACTATGTAAATCAGAAGGCTAAGATGCTATCTTGGATCCTTCCCTCATGCTGATAGGGCCTCTGAGGTGGGTCCAGAGTTGCTTTTCCTACAACAGGGATTATAGTCATGATATTGAAATAAAGTACTCGGTTTTTCAGGAGCCTCCGGCTGTATTCAAAATGTTCCAAATTAGCACAACCTGCAATTATCTTCTGAAATCACAAATATATCATCCCATAATAGATACCTTTTATCAGTCTGTATGAATGCTTTAAAAATAAAATATAATTCCACTTCAACTACCTCTTCTCAAATTAATCTCTGTGGGGCCAAGAATTTAGGCTACTAAATTGTAGTGCTATGGATTGGCTTGTATACCTCATTCACCAAATGTGTTTTTCTGACTTATATTCTTTTTAATTCAGAAAAAAATTAAAAAGACCCATTAGTAAGACCCTTTCATTTTGTAGCAACAGTACTGAGCAGTTTCCATGGAAATATCATTTGTGGAAGCAGAAAGTGTTCATTTTACAATTAAATGATAGGAAGCAGTTAAATTTTTGATCAAACCCATATTAGAGCATGGAGAATTCCCAGCCAAGTGCTTCACACTGTTAAAAATAGGAGAGGCACTTCAGCAGCCATGTAGTGCTGTCTGGAGTAACGTGTGGAGAGAGGGGGGAAATGCAGAAACTAAAAGAGTGTCTACAATTTCCACCAGTGAAAGACTCCAGTTTTTGGTTCCCATATGGCAAGGATTGAGAGATGGCTGGGTTTGGCTCATGCTTTCAGGCTGACCTCAGCTGCACTCCTTGGCTCATTAGCCAGGAGAACCAACGTAGGACGTGGTGACTGCAGTGTTTTACAATTATCTGATTGTTGGGCAGTGAAATTATAATTAAGTCCTGAAGGTCTGCTTGCACTGTGGTTGCTGCTATGCCACCTTTACCTCCCACAGCCCATGTGGGTTTTGGAGCACTGTTTACAGTGAGCTACATGTTGTGGCACAGCCACACAGATAATGCTGCACAGGATGATCAGATGCCTGGAAATTTAGTTAATATAGGCAACTAAATTAAGTGGAAGACTCTATATTGCTGCAAGTAGGGTGCTAGTGATACTACAGTTATTTTAAGCTGAAATCAGGCTTATATGTCCCAAAAGGGTATATACATGGCCTAGTAAATTTTTTGGGGAGAAAGTGTGGAAAAGCTCGAAGCTGTGCTGAAGGGAAGAGACTCAGCAATGGGAAAAAAAAAGCAGTAAGTGGAAAGCTGCTGTGGGTGTACTGCTATAAAGGAGAATGTGTACAGACTCTTGAACTAACATAGAAAAGATCCAGAGACAGAAGAGGGCAGGGGTGAGGTTCCTTGCCGTGGGGAAGAAGCAAGTACAGGATGATCCCTCGGGGCAGAGATTCTGGCCCAAGCAGTGGGAAGGACTAGTGGAGGTGGTGGCAGCCTTCTGAACATATATAAACCTAAGGCAACATCTTGGAGCAGAAAGTGCAAGATCTGATGACAGATTTACAGAGATATTATCAGCAGCATGGGTGTGTGTGCCCACAGAAGGTGTCAAGAAACCTTCTGGTCCTTACCTTTCAAGAGGAGCCTGCCTTCTGCTTAGTGTTTGGATCAATGTGTCCTTGCAACTTTGTCTTTTCCTGATCTAGTTATCCCACAAAAAAACTTAAATCACTGCACAAGCCAGTGCTAGGTAGTTGGCATGTTTCTGCTTTTTTAAAAGAAACAAAAGAAATGTGGAATTACTGTTAATAGACATGGAATCCAAGTGCTATAGGAACTCCTTTCTTATCTAAAAGTTTTAATCATCTTCCTTGTAACATACTGCAATGGATGAGTTGCTGCTCTTCAGGAATCATGACTCTGACTTGTCATTTTCCAAATCATAAAACTGAAAAAGAAAGAATTGATAGTTTTTCTTGAAAGGCTCTTTTCTTAGCTATTATGATATTTATATAAGTACTGGAATTTCTATTTCTCTGAAATAAAATTTGAGAATTTTAGGTATGTTGGATCTTTAAAGATTGCACTATCATAAGAATCATGATAATAGTGTAAGTTTAGGGTACAAAAGTTAAAGTCTACAACACAAAATAATTAGGAACCTAAACTTTTTTTTTATAGCACAGCCTTAGTCAACCTGGCTTTAAGTCAGCTTGATTCTTGTAGTGGTGAAAATTCTTGGTATCATTTGTATCTCTACAATATGTTGGTGTGAAAAGAAACTGGATTGAGCACTCTTTCATGCACATTTCTGCATATTAGTGAGCCTATGACCTGGGAAGTGACAAGGAAAAATCCCCTAACTTTTGGGGTTTAAGCAAGACTCTGATTATGTTGAGTCTGGATAACCAGAATACCAGAAATAAGCCAGAGTTTTGTCTTCAGAGACTGTAAAAAAGCTTTAGTATCTGTTCTTTCCCACTGTAAATTATAGCATGATCATTTTAGTACCATTTGCAACAGTCTGCCTCAGCAGTGTGGCGTGGTATCACTAAGTGTTTTGTGAAATGACCTCCCTGTGTGAGATAAAAATTGCATGAAAAATGTGAACGATCATCAGAACTGCATATCAGAAACCCATTTTTCTAATGGGTTCTTCATGATTTCCTGCTGGGCATCAAGTGCAGATGTGTTAATTCCACATTTATTTACAAGTAGAAAATCGAGTTTGCTTGTGAAATTCTAACTTCTAACTTTTAGACATAGTACCCTCTGCCATTGAAACACCTCTAGAAAATAAACTCTTCTGAAGGTACAGAGATGGAATTTTCAGACACTGGTATTTTGAATACATGGAGCCATCCACACAATAAGTGGATGTGGGAAGGCCACATTTTCAAGAAGTGGGGAAGACCATAGTGTTAGTGATTCTTTTGCTGTTTCTGGTGCTGCTTCAGAACTTATTTTGTAGGTTAAACTATGATTGCTCCAGGGTGGACATTTAAAGACATTGCTTTCCACGGGGATTTTCTTTTGGGTTTTATCTCTTAATTTTTGGAGTTTTGAATGAAAGGGGAGTTGAGCAGATTTTGAGCCTTCCTTGGTCTTTTGCAGTAGTATGGACAACATGCTGAGAGGAAATTACCTTGTAAATAAGAGTACTTCAGGAAAAATGGCAGTTTCTTTAATAGCAAGGCATCATGGTTCCCCCAGGAATACATGTTATTACTGCTGGTAGCTGTCAGGGGACACTGAGCAAACATTACCACATAATAATAAGGCTTGACTTATGGTCAACAAAGACTAAATTTCTCTCATTAAGAGAAAGAAATTATTCAAAAATCAATTAAGTCTGGCTTAAGCCATGTGCCATATTGCTACTATACTGGCAAGAATTCACATGGAAGACAGGAAAAGGACTGAAAAACACATGATGAAGGCAAAGAATCAGTTTTACCATCTTCCTTGCTCTTTCTGAAAATGGGATGAAGAAGAAAAAGAAGTTTCTAGATATACAGGAGAAAATCCCCACATAGATTTGCTGACTGAAGAAGGGAACACACAATGTTTTTGCTTTATAAAGAAAGTTAACACAGTTCAGCTGCGTTAAACTTCTCAGCCTGAGGTTGGGAATGAGGAGCCCCAGCTCTGTGAGGAACTGTCCCTGGAGCAGAGATTTCCAGAAGTCATGTAGAAGGACTTCAAATAAACTTATAGGCTGTCAGGCAAGAGTCTTTGTACTTTCCTTACAACATTTTTAGGTGCATCAATGGTTATTCAAAGTAACTAAATACAACTGAGCTTCTCCAGGTGTGTTTCCAGTTTCTAAGAGATGTTTGATTTTTGTCACAGCTTGCATATTTGATTGACAAATCAAAATCATCATCATCATGATCATCAGATCTCTGCTGGATACTCATAAATTATTTGGCATGGTGCTGTGCAATACATGTCAGGGACAGTGTTTCAGCAATGCTTTGCTGCACAGGAAAGTTGGTGATTGAAACCAGAACATAAAACTATCCAATACACACATTTTTTTTTGGTGAACATGAAGTGTAAACATCTTTCACAAAGACCTGAAGCTGAAATGGTCCTATTCTTTCAGAGTATGGAGTTATGTATACTTTTTTAATATTTAATTACTCACAGATACCTCTTGCTGGGTTTGAATTTCCAATTGAATTCTATAAATTGGTTCTAAAACCTTATTGCTAATAGTTTTTTATTCTATTCTATATAAGTTAGGAGAACAAAAGCATGAAATGGATAGAGTTTTAAAATTACTGTTATTTGCCTAGAGTGAAAGCACAAGTATTTCCGAAAGCCTGTTAACACTGTAAAGAATATAATAACTGGTGAAAATTTATAGATGTTCTAAAATTTGTTTTCTGCAGGAATTTTCATCTTGCATGATAGTGAATATGAACAATGGCAATTTTGTAAAACAGTCAGAGTTTTATTCTTTAATCTATAGTGATAAATATTTTATTTAGCTAAGAGGAGGAAAACTGCTGAAAGGAACAAAAGCTGCTTCAAGTGCAGATACCATTTAAAAATCTTTCTACATATAAGCATATACATATATATTTAATATATTTTAATTTTTATGTTTTATATTTTAATTTATATATTTATATATTTTATATTTTAAATTTTAAAAATATTTTTTGTAATAGATTTTACCAGAAAGGTCTCCTTAGGGGAAAGATCTGGTTCTCAAAAGCAATGGTTGATGCCAAGTGCTTCCATGAAAGGGCTACTCCCCTTCATGGCTATCCCATGGAAAAGCACAGAATAACTTTAAAGTTCTCCTAATAGAATAGACTAACCATGGTTAAGTATGATGAGACACTGGAGGTTACAAGAAAAAAAGTTTCAAGAAATTTGTGGCCTCCTATGAGGGACAATTGTCTGTGATGGACACCTTTAAAAGTCTTCTTTTCATATAAATTAAACAAGTTAATTCTCTTGTGACAGTTTACTACTGAGTGGGTAGAGCAAGACTCACTGTGAAAATTTTATTGAATACCAAAAACACCTCCAAGAGTAATCTAATAATTCATAGTCATTGTAACATCTGCCTAGATAAAATATTATTTTTCTTCTGTTTGCATTTTTATAGTCTCTCTACATCTATACCAGATGTCACTTTGAAATTGCTGACAACTTCCACCTCCATAAAGAGACTGTAGAGGCTGTTTAAATTTTCCTGCTTTTTATGGGGAACACATATAAAGCTCCTATAGTTCATTTATACCTTTCTCTTGGTAATTGGAAATCCAGCAGTGAATAATTGGGATCAATCTTGCTGGGCTGCGAGACAGAGTTATCACACAGAGTGAGATTATAAAATCTTAGACTTGTTCAGAGAGGGAAAGGATGTGTGTCTGTGTGCATGGGGTTACCCACTAACCTGGCAGGTCTCGCCACAGGGAAAAGGGAAAGGAGGAATGTAAGGGTGAGAACCACCTTCTTTCCATGGCACGTTGGTATTACTTCCTGAGAAAGATACTGGCTGCTCAACTGAACTGAGACAGGTAGACAAAAAAAGGAGTTTATGGATGAAATATTTGTGGTCTTTCAGCTGAGGTGTTACTGGAATTTGTATGCTTATCCATTAAGCTGACCAAATCATCTGCTACTGTTTTTGTGAGCCAGTGGTCCTCTCCTGTCCAGGTCTGCAGGACAACCTTGAGAAACAGCCTTTCTGAAACAGAACTATATCCTTCCTCTAACCTTTCCTGCATAGCAGTTAAATGTGTCTCCTGGAAAATAAACAAATGTCCAGTGGTAATGTACCAAAAACTCTTTCTCCTTAGCAGACATGCGAAGATAATCAAGGTCAGAGGATGACAGAGAAGAGAGGGGAGAAAAAACAAAGAGAAAGAACAGGACAGAAATTGAAAAGGAAAGGAGAGTTTGAAGAAGAGGGCTGAGATCCAGGAGACCAAAAGAAGAACCTCAGAAGACAGTTTCTCTGAGTCTTGAGCAATAAAATTCAAATGGAAAAGTAAGAAGGAATTCAGGGAAAGGAATAGAGATGTATGTGAAAATGAAAGGAAAGGGGCCAGATGACAATTGAAACAAAATCCATAGAGAAAAATCTAGCAAGGAAAGTAGTCTGGAAATAGGATAAAGGATCAAACATATGGGAGCTGGTTGGACAGGGAGCTGGAAAAGGCAGATGGATGTGGCTTTGCCAGGACAACATGTGCACATTTATGAGGAGACGTCTGTCTCCTCATAAGTGAATTGAAGGTCTTCATAAGACTTCTCTGAGATTTGTAAATCTTGGGTTTTGCTGAAGCTGGCAGATGTCTCCCAGAAATATTAATGGTATACTAGTCTTTTTGAAGCACTATTACCCTGGGGTTTGGCCCCAAAAAATGTATTAGGACATTTTTTGCTATCACCTTTGTGTCTTAAAGTCTGCACTTCACATAACAGCTTTATAATATTAACAACCTGATGACAGCTCATTATACATTATTAGACAAAGATTTTATTGTTGTAGGTGAGGAATATTCACATTATTCATAGGTATCAAGGGCATAGTTGTGTTGGGCAAATAATTTTAAGTAAGTGTTGATAAAGTGACATGTCCTCGTGAATTTTGCTACTCCATATTTCAGAGAAATTTGTGCAACCTTGGGGAGTTGAAGTTCTACCAGTAATGTGACATGTAATTTCTCTTCTCTATCTTAGCAAAACATTATTGCATTATTTAATCCTGGGGTTTCTTTGTATAGAGAGTTTAAAACACATTTGGAAAATCTTTTATGCACTTGAGGTCAAATAGTTAAACCATTGTGTAGCACCATACATCTCTGGACACTCATAATCTAAAGACATCAGACAGACATTTTTTTGACCCAGGAAAGAGCAGGATGACTTCATACTGAAGCCAAAACTACGCTTTTATTAGCTTGTCTTTAAACCAAATTTTATTTTAAAAGAATGAGCCTTGGCAAAAAGAATAAATCTGTGTGATAATGTCTACAACTAAAAAAAATTCAAACCCCCAACCCCCCAAACAACTAAAAATAAGCAAACAAGCAAGAAGAGGATGAAGATACAACTAACTGTTCTACATGCACAGTATTTCCTCCTAAAACAGCTTTTAGAAGCATGCTTAACACATTAATGTTGGCTCTGATTTTTACCTCAACATGAGAGTTGGCTGGTGTGGTGCTACAAACATTCTAGGAAGAGGGTCTTTCGAAGTCATCAGACTCCTTATGACAATTTTTGTACTTCATAAATATCCAATCTATTGTAGAAATTACTTCATTGTCACTTGGTTTTCAGTGGTGAATGATGATATAATCAGCACTTATTTAAATCATGGGTAGTAAAATCTGATTTCTGCAGCATGATGAAGACTTCTTTCAGCCAGCAAAGCATTAGCTTCAACATCACTTTACAGCAGTTCAGCTGATCAGGAGCCAGCTTCAGGGCATGGCTCACATTTTGTGGGATGAGCATATTATCTCACATTCAGTTACTAAGGAAGATAAAAAATGGAAGTTCTTAAATAAGGGATGTTTTAAGATGAAATGCTCCAAACATACACAACTGAACATAGCACCTTTTTTGAGATCAGTGAACTGTAGTGATTACCACTAGCAACCTTGCAACCCATCTACTTCTTAGGTTAAAAGTCTCAGCTAAACCATGGTATTCAAGAATTTGAGATGTCAATAATAGATCCAGTTTAGATTATTAATAAAAAATATGACCTAGATGTCTAAAATATGAGAAGGTGGGATTAACAAAATATTCACAATTTAAAAAGCTGTGAGAATGTTTTGTGATTTTTGTATAAGTGTATAAAGGTTTGGTGTGTGCTTCAAGCTCTAGGTGCAAATTTAGAAGAGCACAACAGATACTCAACATTAGACCAAATTCTTGTGTGCTTTTACAGGTGAGCACGATTAAGAAAAAACTGGTTTAATGTGCTTAATGTTGGAGTCAAAATATTGTGAAGGATTCTTTATGAGAGGCTTTATAAAGGGTTAATAAACATCTTAGCTTAAACCATGCATTGTCCTTTAGAGTCCTATTCAGTCATCCTTTTTCTCCAAGATAATAGCTGTGATTGGCAAAGAACTACTATTACTCTACTCATTATGGATCCCACATATTTCAGATTGCATTATTTTTCTTATCAAAGCGGTGGTGTCCCTGAAGAGGTATAAATGAGATGACAAATATCTGCATGCTACAATGTGGAAAGTCACTACCAGTTTCATCTTGTTCTGTGCAAAGGCAAATGATGCAAAATCTTCATCTCTGGGGGAAAAAAAATATCCTTGTGTGCCAAGGCACTTAGAGATCAAAGGTATCACTCCAGTGTCTCTGTGTTTACTGAGATTTGTGGCCTCAGAAGATAAGATAACACGATGGAGTATTTTTCTAGTAATTTTTATGTGTTCCCAAGGAAGTAAAGCTGCTTCCTACTTCTGATCTCCATGATGTTAGCCATCTGCAGGAAATATTTTACCAATGACTGTCTAAACTGTGAGAACCAGTCTCTGAAGGTCCTTCTACCAGCCTCTGGAAGGAGGATGTCCACTGGCGCAGCACAAGAGAGTGCCATTGGCTTTCCCCTGGGCAGGTTGATGCAGTGAGGTGGGTTTTGGTGGGAACTACTCTGCCATGAGATGTGGGTGTTTGGCCAGGCACGGGGATCTGGGCAGCAGTGATGAAGTGGCTGCCCTTGGATGAAGCTGCTCCTCGCGCTGCGCAGGTTGGCAGACAGATGTGAAGAGTGGTGCCACATTCTGCCTGAGCTGTGCCTGTTATTAGCTCCTTACTTTCACAAAGGCTCAATTACAGCAGGGATTGCTTTCAAATAATTAGCAGCAAATTTCCTCCTTGTAACAGCAGAAATCTAATCTAAGCAAGAGCCAGAAGCCCCACTTCCTCTCTCCCTGAAAGACACTGCCAGGCTCAGATCAGACACTCCTCTCCTCAGATGCTCACTGAAACCAGAGATTGAAAGCAGAGCTGCTGTGCTCCCTAAGCAACACTGAATTTCCTCCTCCTCAGAGGCTTTTGTCTCACCAAAATCACTGGGAAGGTTGCAGGTTTTCTCTCTTTTCAGCACACATATAAAGCTCATGGAAGCAGTTGCTGAGTGTGGGGTTGTTTCTTTCAATCCACTGTCTCGATGGTCACTGGATTTCTAAAAGATACTGTGAGTAGGCACTGACTTCTGCTCAGCCTTAGGATCTTGTGGGGCTGAAATTGGGGTGCACAGGTTCTAGGTGCAAAGACAGATCTTGGCTCTTGTTCAGAGAATGTTCTGGCTGAATGACCTTTTAATTCTTTTCACTAGTACCTTTTCCTCTATTTCCTTTACATTGTACTGCAAATTTTCAGCTTTTCACTTATCAAAAATGGGTCATCTGGTCTTAAGGGAGTCAAGATGAAAAAGCAGAAGTTAAGATGAAAAAAGTCTCTTTACACCATGACAGGCAGTGATGCCTGCCAGTATTGCAGATGAGTTAGATGTCAGACTGCCAAAATGTTTTCTTTCCTAAGAGGAGAGGCCAACATTCTCCCATGCTATTTCCTGAGAGGACCTGCAGAGATCAGCTCCTCACCTTGTCCTTGCTGCCTACGATTGTCATGGCTGTGAAGCCCCGCAGAAGGACAGACAGGCTGAGCACAACTTAAGGGTGGCTCTCAAGTCCAGCAGTGTTCACCTAAGAAAAAGGCATCTGTATTTTCAATCTGATCTATCTTTATTCTCACAGTAGGGATTTTTCCTTACTATATCTTTATGAAGTTTGGAAACAGCCTTTACAGACTAGGAGACCCTCTCTTTCCTGTTGTGTTAACAAAAGGAGAAAGAAGGTGATTTTCTCTGGCCTGCACTCTTCCTCATCTTTCTTTTTCCTGTTTTATTATGATGTGTTCATACTATCTCAAGATTAAAATTAGCCCACCTCAGCTTTTCCAGATAGTTTTAATTATGGGTTTAATCAGTGTTTGCAACACATGTAGCCATGATTCTTATTTATATGCATAGAAGCCATTCTGATTCATTACCAAGGCAGACTTGAGGTTATCATCTATTGTTGGCAGGCTTAAACTTTTGACACAAGCTATTATTTTACTAAACATTTAAATAATTAAATGAAAGAATAATATGACAATGTGACAAATAAAGTCCCTGGAAAATTACTTTTTTTCTACTTAATATGATTTTAAATAAGCAAATAACTCTTAATCAAATCTTTCATCCCAAACTTCTAAGTTCAGCACCTCATAAACGGAGATGTTCACACCACCTGCGGCACATGTAACACAATTTATGGTGTGTCTAATAGATGCTGTCTCTTCTTCAGCTAGGTAAGGATTAAAGGCTCTCAGGCTCTGAGTACCAGAATGGGTAATCAGCTGTGAAGATAAATCCTCCCTCTACATACTTTGCTATCCCCCAGTGGGCCCTTCAGTTTGTTTGCAGAGCACACAAAGCTGGATGGGAATGTCAGTCTGCTGGAGAGCAGGAACAGTTTACAGATGGATCTGGACAGGCTGGACTGATGGGCCAAGGCCAGTTGTATGAGGTTCAACAAGGCCAAGTGTCAAGTGCTGCCCTTGGGTCACCACAAACACAGGCAGCACTACTGGCTTGGGGAAGAGTGGCTGGAAACTGCACACGGGATTTGGGAGTGCTGGTGACAGTGACTGAACACGACCCAGGTGTGTGTCCAGGTGGCCAAGAAGGCCGGTGGCATCCTGGCTTGTACCAGCAACAGTGTGACCAGCAGAACCAGGGCAGGGATTGTCCCCCTGTACTCAACAATGTTGAGTGCTGTGTTCAGTTCCGGGCCCCTCACTGCAAGAGAGACACTGAGGGGCTGGAGTGAGTCTGGAGAAGGGCAGGGGAGCTGGGGAAGGGTCTGGAGCACAAATCCTGTGAGGAGCAGCTGGGGGAGCTGGGGGGGCTCAGCCTGACTGGCTCAGAACAGAGCTTATTTCCCTCTGCAAGAAGCCAAAAGGAGGCTGTAGTTGTCATGAAGAGGGTTGGTCACTCCTCCTAAGTAATAAGGGAAAGGATGAGAGGAAATGGCCTCAAGTTGTGCTAGGAGAGGTTTAGATTAGATTTTAGGATAAGCTTCTTCACAAAAGGGGTTGTCAAGCCCTGGAACAGGCTGCCCAGGGAAATGGGGAGTCATGATCCCTGAAGGTATTTAAAAGCTGTTTAGATGTGGTGCTTAGGGACGTGGTTTGTGGACATGGCAGTGGTAACTTACTGTGTGAATTAGATGATGTCTTTTCCAACCTTGGCAATGCTCTGGGTCTGTGTTTCTGCGATCATTATTGCTGAGCACTGGGCTCAGAAGTAGGATCAGTAATTGGCTAAATAGGAGTTCTTAGGGGTATGGATCAGTACTGCATCCTGCTGAAAGTACTTCTTTCTAACAGGGAGCTTTTCCAAGAGGTTTTTACTATGAAAATGAAAAGCTAATAGAAGCTGTTTTTAAACAGTTGTAGTAAAGAGAGCAAGCTTAAGGGAATTGCCTCATGGCTTATTTTTTTAAAGAAGCTGGAATTATGAAGCAATTTTTTCTGGTTTTAGTTCTGAGTAGAGATATCACTAAACAGATGGGTGTTTTTATTTTTTATGGCAGTCTTCTAAATTAATTTTAATATCTTGAATGTAAACAGTGATACATAAGCAAAAGTGCCTCAAGGTTAACAAATGCTTAAGAGCTTGTGCCAGTTCAGATGGTTTTGTGTTGGGCCTTCAGAGTAAGCAATTAATTCTAAAAGCCTGTATCAGCTACCAAGAACTGCAAAAAGAAAAAGAGAATTATTTGGTTTGCCAGTATGCCTTGACAGAAACTCTGCGGCTTAGCAATGCAAATAATACCATGAAAAGAAAACTGCACAACAAAAGAAAGCAAACTCAATCACAAGAAAGAGTATTTACTGTTCAGTTCAAAAAAAGGTCTCTGCAAATAGTCTGAACCTGGAATGAAGCTGACACTGTTGTTATAATATGTGTAAGGCAACAATACAACATATTCAGCAATTTCTCAATCCTCTAGGCTCCACTAGAGTTTTAAATCACAAAGTGTTATGAATTACAATCTGATACAAATTTTTCAGGTTTAGCTTCTTCTGGGACAAGTAGAATTGGTCTGTTGGAAAAAAAATATTTAAACAATTTTTTTTAAAAGTGTCAAAGTCCATATATCCTCCCATCAAGGCAGAGGAGATGCAAAGAAGAGCTAATACCCTGTTGAATACACTCCAAATTCAATGTCATGTTCCAACTAATGGGCCAAAAAATCTTATTTAAACAGTATAGCTTTCTCATCACAGTAAATCCTCCTTGCCACTACTCATTAAATTCAAGGCCAATTTAAGCCCTGTGGGGGGGTCTTCCTTGTATTTTTTGTGCTTTGGGAGAAAACCATACCACATAAACAGCATCATAGTTTCTAACAGAGCTAAAAGGTGACTGAAAGCTTTAAAATACAGTCAGTAGCAGAAATACATAAACAAGAAAATAAGGATTGTACAATGGCCTGGGAATATCTATTGCAGTTGATAACTGTTGTACAGAGCACTCAGTAAGGAATGCAATGAGCTGTCATCTGAACTATAAAATCAGTTTATAGTTTCAGTTAAATTAATTTATAACTGCTATCAATCCTGTTAATTGGTCAGCATGGAATATGAGGAACAGCAACACCTCTGCACTTGAGAGTTAACATTTTATAGAGGATTTAATTTTAGTGTGACAGTGAGTATAAAATTATCCACTGACCATGAAGAAAAATTTATAACACTGTTGGGTTCCTTATTCAAATAGATCTCCAAAGTGTGTAACAATTAATCATTTTGATCGTACAGACAATGAAGCATGCAGCAATCTCATGTAATTGCAGCATAAACTTAGATTTGTTCTTGTTCAAATCATAGGCCTAATATAATTTCAGGCCTAATATTACAATCATTTGTCTGAGCATGTAATTTTGTACCCTAATGGTCCTTCCATTGCTTTATGTAGAATCAATCACTTTGTATAACACAAATTCTGCTGAGCTTTTAGTTGAAATAATCTGAGGTACACAAAATATTTAGGAACCTTTTATTTTAAGATATACTTTGCTTAACATGACAGAAACAGAATGAGACGCTGAGGTCCAGAATGGATGTAATGACTCTTCCAGCTGATCATTTCCCTGCTACTGACAGAAGTTTAAAATCCATAAATGGCTGTGAGCATTGCCCAGTGTCACCCAGCTATGACACAGCTAAGGAATGTTGAGTGTCCTGCTGGCATCCTAAAATGGGCCTTTCCTTTGGGATGTGGGTGAGGGAGATCCCCTGGTCCTCTGAGACCTTTCTGGCAAGACTCCATGGGAAGCCTGTGGCCTTCAGGAAAGTCTGGGATCTTGCAAATTTTGTGGTGCCTATGGCAGGTAAGAAGTGCACAGAAGTCCCACGTTTGGTTTTACAATTTTATTGCCACAGAGGGGAACATAGAGAAAATAACTATGGACTGTAGAATGCAATTTTAACAAAGGAAGTTTCAAATTATTTGAAGGTCAGGTACCCTCTTCTAATGGGAAACATAAAGATTCTATACCCTTTCATGTAAACTGAATGGCAAGTTACAGTGACAGAACAGAAAAAAAATCCCCCCCAAAAATAATCAACACCCTTCATCTCCACCCCAAAATCTCCCACAAAACCTCCCATGAACTCTGGGGCTTTGGCTTTGTGTCTGAATGATGCTGACAATTCCAGCCCTGCACTCTGAGCTCTTGCGTCAGTTTGCAGTTAACAAGAAAAGGATTAGATTAAAAAGCAGAGAATTAAAACCAAAATGCATTAACAGATGATTGCTTTCACCATGAAAACCAGCTTGGCTTTATTCAGTAATGTTTTTTACTTTCTTTTACCATTGCTTTTGCATTAATTTTGGATATTGTTACTTCCTAGAAAGTAATTATCCTGCCTACGTATTTTCTTGATTCAATGACTAGATAAAAGTCAAAATTGTTAAGAATAAATTTAGACATCTGACAGAACCAAATGCTCAATATTGGTTTTGTGTAAGAGTTTCTAAAGATTGAAGCTTTTATTTGTAACCAAGTAATCTGCAATTGTTTGACAGGTCTTGTGAAAAGATGCTTGTTAAAGCCATAAACCATAATTTTGGATAGAGTGCAATTATCCCAAAGGCTGCTGTCTCTATAATACTTCTATAGCTAAAGGTGTATAAAGCTGTGGAGTATATTCAGAATATTCAGCATAAAAATCTTAATAAAGACCCATGGCATAAAGGAAGCTCCTTTTGCTAGAGGAGCATGGAAGGGTGAGATGATGAGGATGGCGTGGGCTGGGGAGAGCTGTCACTGACTGCAGCTCTGCCTCTCTTCTGCCATGTGGCAACTCATAAATTGTAGCTTCAGCTTGGTAAAACAAAAAATTATTTCAAAGTCTCTAAGTTATGTGCATATTTCCCAGCTTTGCTGTAGTTTGTCTCTAAGACATACACAGAAAGATAAATCTTTCCTTCTCCGACTGCTGTAAAACCCGAAGTGTTTGCACAGTATGAGATGAACACTGTACCTTACCCACTGGGGTAAGGAAAGTAAAGGGATGTGGCATCTTGTGACACAGTAAAGCATTGAATTCACTCAGTGCTGGTGAGAAAATGCATCTTTGAACTATTTCATGTCGCTAGGTATGATGAACACATGTCCCTGTGTTGTGGGAGACCCTCCTGGTGAGTGTGTGAACAGCACAGGAACTCACCTCCTGCAAGGGTGCAGGGTTTTATGAGTCAGTGTTGCAAAGTATGAGAAAAATTATTGCAGTAGGATGCAGAAGAGCAGCTGGTGGAGGGATAAGGGAAGGGCAAAAAGCCCAGGGAATAGGAGAATTTGACCATTGTCTTCAAAGACCGAGAGCAGCAGGGTTTCTGTTGTAGCCTTAGGATGGTGGGAGTTTTGATGATATCCTGGGGGTTTCTGCTGGTCCCTCTATTGATTGTGTCTTACAGGGCATAAGGTTTCACCTACAGACATTCAGGTAGTTTATAGGAAACTAGCTCATGTAGTTTATAAGGAAAAATAGGCCAAAATTTATAAGAACTATTTATAAGAGCATCCCTCCAGTGCTGCTTTGTCTCTCACAAGCTTTTTCAGGGTCATCTTAAAAATTCTCTAGAATAAACATGCAAGACCTTCAAGTGTGAAATTACCACTATATACTCATGAATAACATTTCTGTTTTTCCTTTAGTTTTCTCTCCTTTTAGAGAAAAATACAAATGTAGCAGGTGGAGGACATCATCTTCACTATCAGCATCTCACCTGTTTTGCTCCTCCATTGAATTAAATTACAAATAGGAGGGGCTCACCTAGTAAGCTGGGATGGCAGTTTTCTTGGGAGTGAGTTGTGTGTCCTGTGCTTGGACACGCTGGATTACTACCTGCTGACCAGACCTTGTTGAACTCAGCCAGTGGACATCAGCAAAAAGAGAGTAATCCTGTACAGCAACACAGCACCAGCACAAATCCAGGCATCAGCAGGAAGGATTGTTCCAAGGACTGTCCTTGAAAAGAGATTGCTCACTGAATGAGGGCTAAAAAGGTTTTAATTACTCTCAGAAAATGTTTTGTTTCTCTGGAAATGGTCATTTTTGTGGCATCCAAGGTAGATTGCAAGTACCAAGTCAGTTAAAAGTTAAGTGTAGCTGCTCACAATTCATAATGTGCTGTTATAAATAATGCAGCACAGGGTATAGAAACATAAACAGAATTATGAATAATGTTATGGAAATTTCTGAAGGAGAGAGATTCAACCTATTTAAAAAAAAAAAAAAAAACCTGAAATGCTGTAACTTGGGGCTTCTAGGCTTTGGACTGCCAAACTGAAAGAGTTTATTTGGGGCTTTAAAACATTTTTTCCGTGGGGTCTATGAACTCTTAAGACCTCCTTGCTCTTTCCCGATACTATGCTCAGTGGGAGTAGATGTTTACTCATTTTGGTTTACTTCCTGGCACTGTTAAATTTTTGCATAAATCATTTTACAAAGAACGGTGTTGTGGGCTCCTTCTGCCTGTGCCAGCACATTGGCATGCTCTGTCTGATCAAAGAATGAGTCTGCCTCACACTGGGATGAATATATTCTCATCCCTGCTACACCAGGGAGAACATTCTGGTTAAAAAAATCCATCTTGAAAGTAGGAGGTGTGTGCACATTGCTGTATCCGTGAGAAGTTTGAAGAAGTTTGTTACAAGTGTTGGCAATGCTATGGCTTTTTCCAGATGTTGCACTCCAATACTCCAATCTTAGATCTATCTTGTGTCCATGGGTTTTCCTTCTAAATATGTAAATATCGGGTAAAATCCTAGAGAAAACAGAAATAAAACTGAAACAGAGGTTTTAAAAATCAAAGTACTAAATATTATATTGATAAATTTGGTTACTGTGAGTTTTCTGTCTCACAATTAACACAGAGATTAATTATACAAATTATTTTAAAAGATTTGTTAGGAAGGTCTTTTAGCATTCTGTAAAGATGCTTTAACCTTGAATTATATTTGTTCCCAATGCCTGGGGCTATACTTCCAGTAGCACTCTGCTTTTAACACCTCTGCAATGTCACTGTCTCCTTTTTTAAAAGTTAAAGTTTAAAAATAGCAAAACTCTTAAATATGTCCTAGAATTATTACTGGATTACACTTCCTCCTGGACACCTGCACTCTATACAGCCATTTTAACTGAGACTAAGGAGTAGCAGGAAATGGTCTGGATTTTTACTTTCAAGAACATTATTAATTTCTCCATTGCAGAGTGAAAATTAATGGTGGTTTTGGACATAACTGACAAACAGAGGGTTTTCCTCCTAGGCTTGTGTGCTGGGCTCAGCAGAATGAGTTCTGCTGAAGGTTGGCTGTGACAAATTTGTGCTCTCGTGTCCCTGTGATGCTGACTGTGGCAAGGGGGAAATGCTGCTTTCCTACCGTTTGCAGTGGCAGATCCTGTTTGTCTCCTGGTGGAAGTGGGCAGAAGGAAGGGCTGGAGCAAACATGGACTAGATCTTAGGGTCTGAATTTCCACACCACTTTCTTCCTAAGTGTCTTTGGATGCTGTGATAGATGGATGTTTTATTTACACTTGGATTACAATTAGAATAATGCACATCACTGGTTCTATTCTTGGCCTCTACTTTCCACTAAGAAGATGATTCAGTTGTAGGGATTTCTGAATTGGGCCTGCACTGAAAGGGACAGAAGAAAATATTTAAAGTTAGATTTGAATTCATTTGGAATTTTAAAAAGTGTCTTTAACAAAAAGCCATTTGGTCATGGCAAGTTTTGGTCCAGTTCAGATGACATTCACTAAAAATTTATCCATTTATGCCAGTGTGAAACTTGATTCTTTGCTTGAGAGAAACCCACTTATTTTCAAAGAGCTCTTTTGACTATGTGGATTTAACTTCTTTACAAGTAATTAAATGCTAAACATGCAGCATTTCAACCATGGCAAGTTCTTATGTCTCCAGCTTGAAACAAAAATCTATATTTTAGGACAATGTTTTGCTGAAGTTGTTAAAAAATTTTGAATATATTTTTGAATAAAAAATATAGTTTATTGCCTACAAATAGTTGATCAGTATTTCCACAAGCAATTATTCTTCAGCTTTATTTTATAACTACAAATAACCAAAAATTACCTTAGTCACTACTCAATAAAGTTGGAAGCTAACATATAATAGATACATACATATTTTAAATAGTTATTTCCTTGGAATAATTTATAATGGAAATCACCAGGCAACCCAATGATTAATTATCACATAATTTACTATTTCTAGATCCTACGATCCTATTTAGAAGAGTTATCTCAGGGTAATTGACTCCTGATTACATGGTACAGTAATTCTCTTAGACATCTTGTTATGTTGCATAAAAATGTCTTGTGGGTTTTGGGAATTTGAAGGCAGAGGAGTCTGGTGACCACAATGCCCTTCCCAGGGCCTGTTCTATGAATCTGAATTTATCAGGTCTTAAAAGTCTTCATAATTTTTGCTAGTCTTCAGTTGGTCTCATGAATGTTTGTTTGTTCCAATCTTGAGAATACTCCTTTCCCTTCTATAATAATCTTCACTGTTTCTTTTATCAAAACGTGGAAATAACTTTTTATTCATGACTGGTTTGTATAATGTACCCCATTTTGAGTTTTTTATCTACAATTTTATATAAATATAGTAGCTATTTATATTTTAAATAGCTATTTAAAACACTTTGTTCACTAGATCTGCTGAGAGCTAAACTTGCCCATTTGTATTTGATGCTATATTTACAATACTGAAGTAATTTCAACCACTTTACAATTTTTTTGATCACACAACAGACATCAAAATATCTATCTTTGTATATTTAATTTGATTTCCCTAAATAAATAACTGAATATTTAAAATTTTTTCAGTAGAGATACTTTGTTTCTGAATTTATTTCTACTGGTAATTGTTATAGCCTAGGAAAATACTTACATGCTGTAAAAATATTTTAATAATGCAGTATTTCTATGTACTATCCCAGGGATGTTGTCTTCCTTTCTCTATGCAAGATTTGCAATGTTCTAAAACTGAGCATTACAACTGCCAGTTCTAAGGCTGCTGCTCATTTCTATTGAGTATTACTTTGTACTGTGTGGCACATCAGTATTCAGTTCACTTTATCAATTTAGTTCATGTCAGTAACCAAAATCTGATCTACAGCATTCTTCCTTATAAAAATTTTAATTCTGTTTACTAGAAGAAGCATTTGGGTTGTACAAAGCCAAAAGAGAAATCAATGTTTTCTTGTATTCTCTAGTCTGTTATTAAGCCAGTAACAATTTGGCTACTGTCAAATGTAATGTAAAACAAGTAGTCTTAGCCTCTGGAATACAAGGATACAACTGGGTTATCTTACAGGTGGCCCCTCTCTCTAGAAATGCACTTCTTACAGTCTAATGAAAGTAAATCTTGACATGATTGTGAAATTGTTCATGACCTTCAGATATTTTCCCTAAGCTAGATGACACCAATAAATTTTGGGAGGGGTTACCCATCTTCATGTGCAGCCCTGCCAGTGGCAGATGTGCTCCTGTCCTTCCCGTGTTCACGTGCATCCAAGGGGAGATGCTGAGTGCAAGCTGATGTGGAGGTTCCTGCAGCAGGCACAAGGGCATGCTTTTGGAAGCTCCTGCTTGCATGTGCATGCAACATGAATCTTGTAGTCTCCTGCTTAAATTATAGTTCCTCTCGATTGCTTTGTAGAGAGAAGTACAGCCGTGATAGCATCACCACAATAAAGCAGTAGGGTTATGAAGGATGCGGACTTGTGAAGAAATTTCCTCTGTCCGTGTGCTTTTTCTTTATTTGAGCTTCCAAGATAAATGTCTGCCATTGACTTGTAGTGCCTTCTGTCTCTGTTATGAGGAATATTGCTGCTTTTCTGGCAGTGCATACATACTCCATCACAAATCAGGGTGGCATGGTAGAGAGGTAATCACTGTACAAGTTAGGTTGTTTTGGGTTCTAACAGTTAGAAACTCATCTAAAAGCTCCTCTGAAAAGGAAACTAGGCCTAAGGGTCCTGGATTTTCAACAGTATTTGTGCTCCTAGTGAAAACCCTACCCTTCAGATGATTTTGGCATCCTCTAGCATCAGCTGTTGAACTCCAGAAATGCCTGAATTCCCTGAGCACATCACGCCTGCAAAAACAGACCTTGCCTGAAGCAGAGGTTCAAAGTCATGCTGAAGTCCTTGTGGCACCTCAGTGGGTTGAAGCTAGAGATACCCCTCCTTTCTTTGCTGATAATGCCAAGTCATTCATTTGTGCTGTGACTTCATCTGCCTCTACTGTTCCTGCATAAGTCTGTCTCTCTTTAGGAACTTCTGTGAGGCAGTCCTGTCAGAAGTTTTTAGAATTAAGCAAATAGTAAGGAAAAATAAAGGCCAGAGGTAGGCAAATCTGAGGCCAAACTGCAAGCACTTCAGATTCTTCATCTGACAGGCAGGGAGATTTGACCACAGGGAGGTAAAGGGTTAAGGCTTTGAGATGGAATTCAAATAAAATTTTTTGAGAGTTGCAAAAAAAAAAAAAATGCCACTAACTTCTAGAGGATTTTATGGCCACTATAGGTCAAAAAAATTATGATCTCTCTACAGTGAGAACAAGCTGGAAAAAATGTAAAATTTTAGTACAGGCATGGAGCTTTTGGGTTTTTTGCTGGTAAGTAGCAGTAGTGAGATTGCAAACAACTTAAAACACAGAAGGGATGAATGCTTAAATAAACATCCACAAACACTGTTCTTGTAGTTCAAGCCACATAATAGTAGGAAGAATCAGTTGAGGGGGTTGATGTCTTTTTTTAATTCTATCCCATTTACCATTTGGTTTTGGTCCTAGGAATTTTTAAACAAGAAATCATACTCCGAACTTGTTATTTAGGTTATTTCCTGCTTCAGTTCCTTCTTGAATCTTGGATCAATATCCTCTGTCATGATGAACCTGTTTGTAAACTTCTTCTGAACTTCAGTTGAATGAAGGACCATTGAGATACCATTTATTTAAAAAAAAAAATATGTGCTTGTGTGGTGGGGACAAAGCACATTTCTGATGAGAGAATTTTCTGAACTCCTCTACATTCACTGTGTATAAAAATTCATTTCATTTATCTGCTCTGGTCTTATCTTCAGAATGCCTCTTTTGTGCCTTTACCATTTATCGTTGTATAGCCTTTCTACAGAGCCTTGATGGCTCTGAAAAAGCTTTTATTATTACTTTTTTTATCTTTTGTAATTTTTTTTCTTTAAACTCTTTGGCCTGCCTTGTGTTTTTTTACCTGCCAGAGCTCATTCTCCTTTATTTTCCTCATTTGAACACAATGTCAGCTTTTTAAAGGTCACTTTCTCCCTTCTGAAACCTGGTCTGGAGCACATGTGACTGATCAAAGCAATGATGCAGTGAGTTAAAGGTGAAGCCACTGCTGGTCAGTGAAAGCTGCAGTGTTAATGAGATATCCAGACAGGCAGGGAGGGCTGTGGGGTGGTCAGTAATTGAGCTCTAGAGGACTCAGAAAGAAGTTCTAAACCTCTTTTTTGCCTCTCTGTGACAGCTCCTGCCTAGAAATATGAACAAGCTGCTGATGCTCTTTGTTGTCCCAAATACAGGAGGGAAAGAAATGACAATTTAAATGAACAGAATTGTGTCAAAGAGTCTTTACTCAGTTTTTCCTCCTAATGGACCCAAGATCCCCAAAACTGGGCAGTCCATTTGGATCAAAAAAGAAAATATTAAAACTCTTGAGTGACATTAATGTCAAGCTTAGAGAGATACTGGTATAAAATAGAGTGAAGGGATACTGATTTTGCCATGCAATAGTCTTGCATCAAGGAGCAAATATAAATAAAACAGTTATTATACTATTAATAATTAAGACCTGTTGCTCAATATGCTGAAAAACTTGAAAGCAGAGCATGCACATTAAAAATTACCACAAAGAAGTTCACCTGAGATAAATACAGAAAACAATTAATTTTTGTTTTTAATTCCAAAACTCTAGCAAGAGCACTTAAAAATAAAGCAGGATTTGTTTAAAGGAACAATGTTTGATGAATCTTCATAAAAGAAAACAAACGTGTTGATGTGAAAGGGCACCTGTCTCTGCAGCATTTGCTTAATTTTGACCTCCCTTAGGAACATATAAAATAACATCTAGATTTTATTTTCAAATATTTTGAAAATCTGTAAATACATACTTGCACATGCTTAGTGCAGATGGGGCATTGCTTCACTTTAAATAACCAAAACAGAGTAACCAGAAATACCTCTCATACAAGCAGGGTTTAAGGGCTTGGTCTCTTACAGCCAAGAATTTCAGCCAATTATTTCTCTGTGACTACAAATTGGAATAAATATGTTCTATACTGTGCTGTATACAGGGGTTTCTTTCCTTTTTATTTTCTTTACTTTTTATTCCTTTGTTTGCTTTACTTTTTATTCCTTTCCCTATCCCAGCTTCAGGCTGGCCTGTAAAATTCACTTCTATGCATTGTTGTGGGATATGATGGGATTTCCACAGATTTGCAAATCCCCTTGCAATAGCACCTGGGTGATAATTAAGTTATGTGACTCTGCCAATTGCCTTTATTGCTTGAGAAATAGCACAGACTTTTTGGCATCACGACTGAAAGTAGATAAAATTTTGGAGTTGCAGCAGTGACATAAGATGGTGGCTCTACTGTCATTTAAAACATTACACTCATATTAATTGTGATCTTTTCCAACAATGTGAAGCCTTTGCTTTTATAGTTCTGCTCCTTATGGCTCCTTGTAGTTTCAAAGGCATAGCAGTCACTGGATCTGTTGCTTTTAACAAAATCAGTATTGATTGGTGGTAAGAGGAACAAAACAATGACAGAATGCCATTGGACAGCTGATGCAAAAGTATTCTTTTGCTCTTATTACCGATGCTGTCAGGAACTAATTCTGCATTAAATATGCTGTGCCAAGTTCCCCATCAGTCATCAAGGAACTGCAGGCACTTACTGATGCCCTCAAGACCTAGATATAAAACAACACACTTTGGAGACAGCGTTAATACAGGAAGAAATAGAGAGGCTGCTCTTTGATTGAACACTTCCAGGGACAGGTATGGAAAAATGCCCAGCCCACACAGGGTGAATAGAGTTTTATAAGTTTAAAAAATAAGCATAATTGACAAAAAATCCCAATTAGAAGTACAAGTAATGAAGTAATTCCCCCCCTTGGTTCCACCTCTTCTGGCATGCCCCTGTCTTGCTTCTAGCTGTACTTTGTTTATGAGAAAGTGTCTTGAGTAGCTCATCCTGGCTTCCCAGAGGAAGAAGCAAGACAGGATTTGGGCTCGTGAAATGTGTTTTGTCTTTCTGTCTATCAGTACGGAGCTTATCTAGGAATGATATTACTATACAATAATAGTCAACAGAGCTACAATTATATATGAAGAAAATATAAAAGTAAAAACCAGTTTGGCATCCTTACAACCTGTGGTGGAACTCTGCTCTGCAAATTCAATGGTTTATAGCAGTGATGTGATTAATATTGTAGGGAATTAGCACCAAAAAAATCAATGTGAGACACTATGATAGGAGAATGTGATAGCTACTTTAAACAGAACCAATCTTGCTCCCTTGTACTTGGATTTCATCCTTTGCCAAGACATGTACCCATGTGGCTTGGCCTGGATGAGGAGTGCTGACTATTGCATCCTCATCTCTCTGGTTTCTTTTGAGACTAACAGCAGTCAACCATATTTTGAATGTTTATGCCCCATAGGTGTGGATGACGTCTGGATTTCTTTCAGTTCAGTATTTTGCTAAAGACCTTTTAAGCCTTGGGCAAAATTTTTGTGTTTCCTTGTTCTTTTTGCCTTACCTTTTCTTCATCACCTTGTCCTCTAACCATTAGGCTGCCCTATTATTTGTATCTGGTCATTCAAATGAAATCACACAGGTAGTGCTCTGTAGCAATTACTGTGTATCACTTTCACACTCACATTTCCACTCGTGCTTTTTCCAGTTGATACTTCTGTTAGGAATTCCCACTGTCTAGCTCAAGGCATCAGCTGTTTCTCAGGGAATAGCAGAGCTGGAGAAACATGGCACCCCACCTAAACCTTTCCAAAGAAGGGGTGCAGAGGAGCTAGGGATTAAAAAAACCCCAAATCACAAATCAGTTAAGGATTTCTGTACATTCAAGCAGGAATTACCTGAAGGGCTACCACTCTGAAATTGTCCTTTCAGTGTCAGTACCAGGGTGGTTTAGCTTTTCTGTCAGAAACACATCCATGTTTCTACACACTTTTTTTTTTCTGTTTTTATAATAATTCTGGTCAGGGCTGGGATCATTTTCCTGACATATGCCTTAGTTCCACTTCTCCCCCAAGACTTCTCTACCTCTTTAGCCTCTTGTAAAAATGCTGTCTCTTCCAAAGTGCTGCTGTTAAATGTACATTCCTTTGAAGTCCTGACTCCTGTGTTCCTACATTTCTTACAAGACTCTCTGCCTCTCCTGTCTAGACCCTTGTCTCTCTTAACACAATTTGTAAAGTAACACATTCTAGAAGCACAAGGAAATAGTATTTTTTAACACAATTAAATGGCCCTTTTAAGCATATTTTAAACTATATAGAGCCAAAACCTTCACCAGAACTAAACTTCAGAGCTTACTGGCTCCAGCTCAGTTTACTTTTACTTCACAGCTCTTACAATTTCAGTAGCTGTCAGCTTGAAGTCCCAGTTTGAGCTCTCTACTTAGTTTGCTGGCCAAGTTCCCCTAAGGGTGATTGTAAGTGATGGAACGATTAATCAAAAATTTGCAAAGAAACAAAAATCGAGCAATTCAGAATGAACATGAATACAACTCTGCATAAAATGTTCCATGTGTAGTTCCTAGGGAATCTAGAAGCATTCAGATCTTGTAATAAGATATTTAATCATCAAGTGAGGTTTAAATATTTTTTTAAATGAAACATTTTCATAATGTATTTTGCCTTAGCTAAGCAATTCTTGTTTTGGGAAAGCAACTGCAAAAGGCTAAAGTCAGTTCTATTAAACATTCTCAAAGCAGAAAATTAAAAACATAGCAGTTATATAGGGCTATTTCTTCTTGGATCCAATTAATGAAATTGATTATTTTAAAGGATAAAGAGGAGACCATCAAGTGTGTAACCACATGCATGATTTTGATGTGTTCTAACCAGAAAACAATCATGTAAATAGCAGCTTGGACCTAAAAATCTTAACCTGGAACCTTCTATCTCTAAACCTGAGATTTTTTGAAAGTTTTTCTTTCGACCTTTGTGAAAAAAGAACACACTAGGTAGAGATGGCCCCTGTTATTTCATTTACTTTATTATACATTGGGCTTGTTTAAAAGACTGATTTATGCTTTAACACTCCTCTTTAAACCTCAACCACAGCAGAGTTCATCCCTAGGTTTCATGCAATTCTTTAATTAATTTTTTCACTTTATTGCCAAACAGCCATGGATGGTATGAATTATCTTGATTAATGCAATGGTATTAATGTAATATAGATACAGTTCATTTTTAGTTCCATATCTCAGCTGGGGCACTAGAATATGTAGCTTTACACCATCAAACAACCACAGCCTCACCAGAGCCTTTTAAGGTGGAAAGCTTAGCACTGCATGGTTACAACAGTTTAAGAAAGGTACTCCTTTCAGTGATCTACTGTCTTTGTAGCAAAGACACTGCCTTCTGCCCTGGTTGTTGGCCATGTGCAGTCATGTTGTTTCTTGGCACAGGTGTTATGTGTCAAATTGACCACAGGAAATGTTTTGGCTCTTGTCTGTGTCAGACTTAGGCTGCATAAGAGATCTCATACAAGCCATGTGGGGCCAACACTTTAGGCAAAGCTTCCTAAGCCTTTCCTCTGCTAGGATGTCAAAACTTTTTGAAAATCACCTATCAAGCCTGCCGAGTCTGCAGGCAGAACTGAAGAACTGCTGTACTCCTAAAGCTGCCAGAGTATATTGTTTTGGGGCTACAAAATTGAATAATCTGACAAAAGTTGTGCAGCAGCCTAAGGATTAGCTCTGCTTCTGTCCCTATCTATAGATTACCAGAAATGTTTTTCTATTGACTTTCTCATGCAGTAGAAATCCTGTTGGTCACGTGATTCTTCTCCCAAACCCAAATAAAAGCAAGGCAATGAACCCCATTCATTTTTCAGCTGGTATAACTACCTGAGCCAGCTTAGCAAATAGTTTACAAGGGCCATCCTGGCAGAAAGAAGAGCAGGGATAAGCACTTGAGGATTTAGTATGGGGAGTCAGCACTTTCACTAGGATAAAAATGTTACTTTTGGAAAGAAGCAAAGCTTTTGAAATGGTGGTTTTCATGCTTTAGTGTGGCAGCCCTGTTTCAGTATTGTTTGCTCTTCTGTACATTCTTTCTGAATAACTTCAAAAACAAACATCTATGTGAATTTTCATTGATAAACATTCAGATGATGTCACTGTTATGGTAATATTTCCTTCAGTTTTACTGGCCTCCTGTAAGTGAAAGCTTCAGGCCTCAGCCAAAAAAACATAGGCAGAGGTCTGCAATTTTTCATCTGGCAGGGTTTCACTTGGTTCCCTTCAGGTCTTTGTCTGGGATGCCTATGAGCAAAGCAGGGGTACTAATTGTGGCACCTTGCAGATGTGCTGCAGAGAGAGTCAGCTGCAGCTCTGGAAGAATTTTTGCACTATGACCTATGAAACAGAATGCTAACAACTAATCAGGGGCAACAATCATTGATGCTCTGAGCAGTAAGAAGGTGAAATTTGCCAAACTACTGCAGACTCAGCTGCAATGCCTTCAGTCAGAAACTAGCAACTAGGAAATTAAATGTGTGGTGGAGAAGCTCATCCAACTCGCCCTGAAAAAAGCATTTAAGCTTCAAGTAGGGAAGAGAGGTGCGTGTGACCAGGGTGATAGTAGCTCTTCTTGCTCCTATCCTCTGCTATTCCTTCATTCATGATGTGTCTCTGTATTTGGTCCTTGACTGTCTTCCAACGCAAAGCAATAAACAAAGTAAGCAGAAACTAAACTCTCTCAGACTTGCAACAACATCCTCTGCAAGAACTGTAGAAACGTGATACAGAACTGTATCTAAATTTTGTTTAATACATTCAAAAGGCCAATATATGAAATGGAGATGATACAACAGAGTAAACTTATGCTTTATTTCATTAGAAGAAATGTTGTATCTTAACTCTTTTTGGTTATAAGAAGTCTGGGAGCCTTGGGGTTAAATCTGATGCAAAACCAGTTTTCTGATAGAGTTCCGTAAGAGGACTTTCTGCTTCCAAAATATCCATTTTTCTCAGGAAAAATTGGAATCAGAAGGTCATTTTTTTCCCTCAGCTATAAAGAAGCATCCAAATTCTTCTTAGTAATTTGCTTTTTAGAACGAGAATTCACATTTTTTTTAAATCTGGAAAGCTAAGATGCTGAGTTTGTCCTTAGTGCTAGCAAACCTTAGTAGCACTGAATATTTTTGGCTTATCCTGCCAGATGAGAAGCAGTAGTTGGAAAGTGTTCTGACAACTGCTTTTGCTTCCCATTGGCACTCCAGTAGACTCCAAATGGGGGATGTTGAGCCATGAGCCTTGTGATTGCTCTTTCTTTCAACCTTCTCCTCAGTATTGAATTCTTCAGGGAAACTGTTAGTTAATCATCTTGAGATCTCCTTTTGTTTCAAGCCAAGAATCCTCTGAGTGGAAACCTGTACCTGGCTATTCACTTCAGTGCAGAGAATTCATTTGCTCACCCTGTTGTTCTCCATCCTGGAAACATCCTCCTCTTGTGATATATTTGCTCTGACAGATGTGACCATCAAAAGGCTAATTTGACTAAGCTGACTTAACTTCATCCCAGAGTTATCATTCCAAAACTAAAGCTGACAAAAAAGCCAGACATTCTTCCCTCCTCTCTAGGTCTGGCCTCCTAATCTGTCCTTCCAAGGCTCTAGTACAGAACACTTTTATCTATTTCCCTAGTAATTTTATTTGTCTTCTTTTAAGGTTTTCCTTTCCTGATCCTTACTGGATTTGCTGTCTATAACTGAAAAATCTCTTCTGCTAGCAAAGCCACAACCAATTCACTCCTGAATAAGGGACATGAATAAGGGATCCAAATATAACAAAGAATATAAAATATTATATATTTGATATATATATATGCTAGGTATATATAAAAATATCAATATAACAAATACAGATATTTTAAAAAATACAGTGATAGCTCACACTTGTAAAATATTGGTCCAGATAGTCAGTAACTCATTGACTGAATGCTGTGACCATATCTCACCTGGTGTCTCAGAAGTTCTCCTGAACACCTATCTAATGTTCTCCTATCAAATTAACTTAGCTGCTGCAGAACAGTGGCTGCATGGCCTCATTCCCTCAGGATGCTCATGGAAAAGCTGACCAGATGAGATAGTGAGCCTTGACTCTGACCTGTTCTCATGATTTTCTGAAAGAATGGCTTTTACGGTGCTGGATTGTCTTATTTATTACTCCTAGTGCAAATTTGGGGTGTTTTACTCTGTCCTAGAATGCTGATGCTCAAAGTAAAAGTTCAGAGAGCATAAATGAAGGTGTGAGATTGCAGTGCTGGAATGCTGTGTTTTTACCTTGAGAAAATTACCCCTGGTGCCATATGTATTTGTCAACCTTGAAACACAGCCCTGAGATGGGAGCTGTTTCCATGTTTGGAGAGCCATTTTTTCCCCAAGTGAAAGAAGTAAAAGCTGTTTTTCTTTAGGTGATTTCTCAGCTCTGTACAGAGGGAAGAAATCTCCCTGATTTATGTAAAGAAAATCACCTGGCATGCCCATGTGCTCAGGTTTCCTTCTTACTGAGGAGGTGAATTACCAGTCATCAATCCAAGTGACTGATGGAAAAGAGTGTTCTTCTTATGCTTGCGTGAGCCACTCCAGTTCCAAGTCCCAAAGCAGTTTGTCTGCCCAGTAGATATGTGTTTGATTTAGAGGCACTACTCCAAGGGTAGGAGGGAGTTAGGTTTCCACAGAGCAGGGTTCTCAACTGTGATGTTGTATTGCTGAAAACATCCTCCTTAAAAAAAGCCAGTGAAAGCACTTGAGCCCCTCTGTGTAGGGGAGGAAAGTGACTTATAGCCAATAACTAATAACTGTGATTCCTTTGCTTCTTAATGCTTCCATTATCCAAATTTACTTGCCAAATAACTGATACAACTAATATTCAGTCTGTAGATTTTTCCAATAATTTCCAGTAATAAAATCACTCAATTTTTAGCTTTTATTAAATACAGAGGTTGCATGGCATTCACATTCTCTCTCCAGTTACACATAACTTTTAGAAATAGGCTGCCATTCCTAAGGTTTCTGATTACAAAACCTATTGTGCCCATCTATTCTGCTTGAAAGTAAATGTGTAACATTTGCTCCCTCTCTAGTTGTAATCAGGAACATTCCAAATCTCCCACTAGCATTGTGGGATCTATAAGGAGGACCAACATTGCTGAGCAGAGAGCTTTAAACATTCTGAAAGGTTATTCTTGAAATGTGTTTAACTACATTTGATCATTTGGTGATCAAATGAAGGATGCTATCAAATACAAGATGGTAGATAAATGAGCAAGGGGAAAAGGATACTGAAGTGATAATTAACTGTTCCACTTTGAATAGAAAAACAAAATGAACATATGCTAAGCGAAATTAGAGAATTTCTGATTCCTGCTGACCCAGCAGATTGATGCAATCACCTTTGCTTCTGTCCTTTGACAGTATTTCTGAGTTCCTCATGGACCTTGAGGTTTTCCTACAGAATTGCAGCAGCTGCTGAAGTGGGGGCTGAAGGCAGAGCTGCCCTGTCTCGCAGCCAGACCTGAGCATCTGCTGCTGTGCAGGCTGCAGGGGCTGCACCCCCAGTCCAGCCAGGAGCACCCGTCTGCCTGGGCTGCTCCTGGGCGCCTCATCTCTCAGCAGCTGCCTTTTCTTCAAGACTTTTGGCAAAAGGACTTCTCCTCATGTAACGCTGCATGATTTTGAAGTAATTTAAATGACTTTATACCATTTGAGGCTTAAAAACCACTAAAAGTTAAAAAATTATTTCAGGCACACAGTCATAAGTCAACCTAAAACATCAAATGCACATCAAACAGAGAGCACATTTTGTATAAAATCTGTACTTTTAAAAGAAAATGAAATCAGGTCTGTTTCTTCATGGTTGAACTTCTATGTGATAAGATACACCTTTTTTTTCAGTGTACAGTAAACTCTCCAGTCTGTACACTAGCGATTAAAATATCTACAGTATGATGAAATGTGATCTCATATCCTATTTGAGTGGCCAAGTTAAATTAGAGGCAATTAGGACTAATTTTGCTTCTTCCTGAAACCATAAATGTGCACATGAAAGCTCTGATTAGAGGACAGGGGAGTGTAGCTTTATTTGATTTTTAGCTTTGAATGGCTAATGTGTTCTTACCTTTGAAGAGCTGAATTACTGAAGTAACAGCAAAGTAATAAAAACATCAAAGTTAAATTGATTTTTAAAGATTAAATGGTTGAATTAAAGTGAAGAGGTATAGATTTTGTAAGCAACTGGGAAAACCTATTGGTGTTCCAAAATATATGAATATTATACCTTTTGTAACTATGCTTGGTGGCAAAAAATGAGTGAAACAGAAAATTCCTGAAGTTTCAGGTCTTGCTTTTACAACCTGAGGGAGCAAAATAACTCTGTTTTTAACTGAGGTCACTATAAATCAATGAAAAATTCCTTCTATCCCTATGCCCCTGAGATTAATTGTATTTTTATCTTGAAGAACAATGTCAGTCTGACTTTTTCAGCTCTAGACTTCATAGCTCTATATTCCCAAGCATTTGTTCACCGAGCAAAATACAGACATTCCTTTTGATCTCATTATGAAAATAGGTTTACACACAGGGATAACTTATTAAAATAATTGTTTCTATTCTTCAAAGGCGAGTTATTCCCATGTTCCCAAATAGACAATATTTGTGTATGTATACTTGCATATATGAGATGCCTGAGTCCTGTAGGCAGAACACAGTGAGATCTTGTACATGCCATCTAACCAGAGACCAGAAAAAGAATGTAATATTTATAAATGTGTGGCTCTTCATTGTGGAAAAAACGTGTCACAAAAAAAAAAAAAAAAAACAAACCAACAAACAAAACACTTACATAAAATTTCATGGTCCAGTGTTGGAGTTAAATGGCAAGTTCCTGCCTTTTGAGCAGGTTAACTGTTTAAGGTGAAAGCATTTCTTTATATATTTTTTTCCAAAACCAGATTGACTGAAATGGCCCAACCCTTAGGTCTCCAGGTGTTCAGATGAACTGCTGGTCTTTCAAAGAATTTTGACTTGTGTCCTTCCTGTCACCTATAGTGACATAGTGCCCAAGTGATATATATCTATATAGATATAGGTATATAGAGAGATGTATAACAAAGAGATAGAGAGATATATAGAAGAGATAAAGAGATATATAACAAAATTGTGAAGTCTGACTTCAAATGCCTTTGACATCTAGCAAAAGAATATATCTTTGTTAGACAAACCAAGAAGCAAATATAATTTACTTTTCAAAAAGAAAAATTGTTCGGTAGCCCAAGAATTGATTTAGCAGGGAGGCCATGAANTAATTGTATTTTATCTTGAAGAACAATGTCAGTCTGACTTTTTCAGCTCTAGACTTCATAGCTCTATATTCCCAAGCATTTGTTCACCGAACAAAATACAGACATTCCTTTTGATCTCATTATGAAAATAGGTTTACACACAGGGATAACTTATTAAAATAATTGTTTCTATTCTTCAAAGGCGAGTTATTCCCATGTTCCCAAATAGACAATATTTGTG
>VYXF01005643.1:0-21708 GCA_013397295.1 Polioptila caerulea
ATGAGCTGGATTTTACAGCAAGAAAAGCTGTCATGATGAAGAAATGATGCAATACATCGATGCATTTATTTATTTTACACTCTGTATAGTTCTCTACATATTTCTATGTATATAGAAATGATTTGTAGCACATCAAAAAAAAGGCTAGCAGCGAAATTCTGAAGAATTAATACACTTACAAGCCAAGAGAATACAAATGGCATATCCATATTTAGGTTCCTTATTTTGTTGGATAACCAGATGGTAGATAATCACATCTGCACAATGGCACAAACCACTGAGCAGAAAATGGCACTCTTGTTTCAAGAGCATCCCTATAAAGACAGGGAGAAACATACATTCTTCTGTCCTTTTTGTACACATATACAGAAACCTGCTTAGAATCATTAAATCATTTAGGTTAGAAAAGTCCTTTAAGATGATCAAGTCCAACCATTACCCAGCACTGCTAAACCAACCACTAAACCATGTCCCTAAACACCACATCTTCACGTTCTTTAAATTCCTTCAGGGATGGTAACTGAGCCACTTCCCTGGGCAGCCTTTTCCAATGCTTGGCAATGCTTTCAGTGAATATATTTTTCCTAGTAACCAGTCTAAACCTCCCCTGGCACAACCTGAGGCCACTTCCTCATGTCCTGTCACTTGGGAGAAGTGATCGACCTGACCTCCACCTTGCCACAACGTCCTCTCAGGTAGTTGCAGGGAGCAACAAGGTCTCCCCTCAGCAGTAAATCCTGACAAACCAACAACCTGCAAAACCTGAAGAGCAACTTGTGTAAGATGTGTTGCAGATGTACAGTCAGCACAGAGAAGAATGTGTACTTATCTTGTCCTGTCCTGGGTGACCTCACCTTCAAGGGTGTTACAGCATAGCATCAACCCAAGGTCTACACTTCCATCATTTATAACACAGAAAAGTAGATTAACACCCCTAATGAAGTCAAAATGCACCATGAAGAAAACAAATGTTTTTTTGAGGGGGGGCCTAAAAAATGCCTTGTCTCAAATGCCCCCAATAAAAAAAAAAAAAAAAAGCAAACAGACTGCAAAGAGAGTATTGCAGCCTTCCTACTGTTCAAATAAGAGCAGAAAACTCTTACTTGCAAATAATACTGTCCTTCAACAACATGTAGCCCATCAAAGGCATCCAGGACATAAATTTCATCTTGCTGCTTCTTTACCTTCTTGTAACTCAGATGGCAACAGAGGCTCTGCTGGTAAATGGCTCGATATCCCTCAGATTCAGTGAGTTCCGTGAAGGAGAAGAGACCATGATAAACGACACCACTGAAAGAGCATTTGTTTGATGGAAACTGTTTGATCTGGCTGGCATACAATGTCCAGTGAACAGCAGCAGGATAGTCAGGAGAGAATTCTGTCGCCAAACAGTGACCATTATCTATTTCAGTATTGTAGTAATATTCTCTTGGACCATCTGGGGCATAAATACCACTCCCTGCAAACACATAACACCAGAAATTTTCTAGTCTGAAAGCAAATATATGGGACAGGTTTAATTATATATGTGCAAAATTTAATTCTAACATTCACCAGACTGTTTTGAAACTAAATTGAGCCTTCACTTACTACAATCTTAACCTAATTGTTTTTTGCCATCAAAAGAAAGTAGATAAAACTCTGATGTTTCATGTATTGTAAATGAAAATAATGTAAAAGATTAATGTCCTGATTATATATGATTTAAGTGGCTGAATGTTTGTGTCCTTCTTTGAGTTTAACTGCATTAAAAATCAGTTATTCTGATTTAAATGTGTGTAACACTATCCAGTGAAAAAGTTTTGTAGGGAAAAGATATTACCAAAATTCACATCTTTATGCAAGTGCTTTACATAAATAGAGCAATCTTTAAAGCCCAGAGTAAAACCTATTTATAAAGAATATGAGCTGTATGACATGGGGTCATCAACAACTCAGAACTAAAGGAATAGCTCACATCTTTTATTTGGATGGCAAAGTTTAGAGCTACATTTTAGCAGTAAGTTTCTCTCAATTCTGAAAACACATGCATGCAAAACTTCTGCTTGACTTCTAGCATCTGCTTAGGAAAAATATACAGTGGAAACAAAGCCTACAAAGAAAATGACACACAAGGTCTCCAGCCACGAAGTACTATTTGCAGAACTCACAAGAACCTTTTTCAGAGTTAGAGTACCATCTACTGGAGAAAATGAAGTTTGGGTCTTTCCACGGCCAAAACACCAATAAAACATCAGGGTCAGAAGATGAAAAATAACACTCATAAACTCTCAGGACCGATTATTTCACAAAGATTAGAGGTTTTGTAGTCAAGTTAAGAATTTTCAAGTTCTTACATAGCATATTTTTATTTCCTTTATATCAAGAACTTTACAAATTCTCATGTCCTAGTCCTGTTGATATGAGTATGCATGCTCAAAGCTGATGGGACTTTCTGCTCAGGTCTAGCTGCACTAGACACAAATGTTGCCCATGAGAGTGAGGATCAATTAGAGCCACTCTCCCCTTACCTGTCCTATCTAAAGTGGAGTTGAGGGTATTTGCTGAAAGGAAGCTGACCCTTACTCTCATGGCCCGTGCTGAGTGAAACTGGACGGCTGACAACAGTGGAAGGGTGTTCACCCAAGCAGTTGGGAAAAGAATGGTGTCAATCTGAAATCTGCTTGCCAAGACCACAGCTGGGTCATGGTAGAGTGTGTCTGTGCAAGTGAAAATGCCAAAGTAGCTAAAGGATGCATTGAAATCCTGGATGGATTCAGTGGATTTCAAGGATCCACAAATCCTGGACCCTTGAGGTAATTAAAGTGTTTCTCTGCCACAAAAAGGTTGTGCTGCTCATGGAAAAGAAAAAAAAGAATGGAGGAAATAAAATATTAGAAAATAAACCATTGGAGTTGAATGAACACTTAATCATTCACATAAATACAAGTGATGGAGAATATGTTTTGTGATTGTGCTATATGTTAATTTCAAATAGGAGAACTCATACCACTGCAAGAGAAGCCAACTACAAATATTTGTTGTTCTGATTTATACCAGCAAAAGGGATATGTACTTAGTTAGGAAGAGTTTATTTAGGATGTTAATGTTTAAATATCGTATGTGTTACCTCCTATTGAGATGCAGTAAAAATAGAGGGTTTATTGAGCTTTACTTCTCATTTAATTACTTGCTTTTAAATTCAGAATAGTGACGGTGGTTTCTGACAATTGATCTGTTATGACTCTATGTAGAAACACATTTAAGCCCAGGAAGCGGCTTCTGTTTCACATCTTTAATCTCCTGAGAATCGTGCACTTCCTGAACATTGTAAAATTCTTTCACTTCGTTATAATGAGCCACCAGTTTCCCTTCTGAGTCAAAGACTAATTGGTATTGTACTGATAGTGGCCATCACTGGGCACCTCGGGTCACTGGAATTCATGGTTTCTTTCTTTCTCCCATATTTGCAACCACATAGATGGAGTTACTCCTTGTCATACAGCTCAGTCTTTCAAACACGGGTGAGGAAGGAAACCTAATCAGGAGAGAAGAAAGAAAGACAGAAAAAACCATCAAAATCATTTAATTTTTAAAAAATCCAATGTCTATTACTATAGACCTAAGTTAGTCATATCTACAAGGAGATTGTTTTTTCTGTTACTTGACAGAAGACAGCAGAAATGTGCTTCAGAGCTTAGCAGCTGAAATGCTCCCATCACCTCACATTAACCGAGGAATGCAGAGGCTTCCTTGCAGTGGAAGCAAATCTTCACACCTTCAATCTCTGTTCTGCTGCCGGCGTGTGGCACAGCGCTGAAGTTACACCCACACGTGGGCTAATCTCAGCTGTTCTATTCCAGCTCTCCATGTGCCTCCTGCGCTGAGGTAGCTTAGGATTTGCATCTTCTGTTACCTGTCTGCTTACTGCAGCTTCAAAAAATGGTGCAATTATTAAGGAAAATAACAGAATAAAAGCCAAAAAGGTTATCATATCAGCAGAAAAAAATCGAAGTTTTATATTGTGCAGTATATTCTTTCAGTAGTAGCTGTTATTCACAAATATTCCTAATAATTTTGTATCTTAAACATTTTCTACAACATGCATAGAAATCCTTACTGAAACATAGATTTTGTGTATTAGTTTTTCTATTAAATAAATCTCAGCCTTCCTGGTATACTAACTAAAATAGAAAAAAATTCACTAAGAAAAAATGGCAGAGAAAAATTATGAAGAAAGTTGTCTGAAGCTATTTATGGCAACTACATGATGTCTTAACTTGGCTTCATTTCACTAACTTGTTCCAAGACATTTAAAACTATCAACAACCACTCCTAGCTGTCTTCCTCTTCAGACTGCTCCTCCATGTATAACAGGGATGATACCTTTCATGGAATCCAGTCCACCTGTGGGTCTGGGATATCCTCAAGATAAGGGTATATTGTTTCCCTTGTGAAGACCCATCTGTAAATGCCGTCCTCAGGAGTCACAATGATACGAGCATCCTCGTACCAACAAACACCATTAAGACAATAAAAAGTGGTCAGTGTTTACGCAAACAAATGTCTTTAATGAGCTCATACCTGTCTGGCTGCTTCCCTGATGGCTGTTTCCAAAATTGTGATATTTTTCTGCATCAGCATCAAAGCCTCCTCAGAAGAAAGTGGCACTTCAGTGTCCCCTGACAAGACCATGCTGTGCTCATAAACAGCTGCAACATCTGCGTCCAGGGCACAAACCCCCAGAGCAGACAGCACCAAAAGCACAGCAGAGGCACAAGTTTTAGGAAGTCCATGTCTGCAGCCTGGAAGTCACCCTAGTGGAGGCTGCAGGCAGGCAAAGGCAGGGGACTTCAAGCAGAGAAAGCTTTACACAAAACCTGGGAATTCCCCAGGGTGGCTGAAAGCTGACACCCGGAGATGCAATCACCCTGCCTGGAAAATCTCACAATATCAAAGGCAATTCTGCAATTACTGAGCAATTCTGCCTTACACCTTGGCAGGGAAGTCAGCACTGTGCTGCAGCCAAAGAAATGCATCACCTGCCAGACTTGTGAGTCAGCCAGGCTGTAGTGACACAGCGTAAGGCAAGCCTGGGTCCCAGCAGGAAAAAAAATTTGGGAAATCTCAGCAGAGACCAGCACTGCCCAAACCTAAGGGTGCAGGCATGGCTGTGGAAGACAGACAAGCAGATGATCCTGAGCTCAGGGCTGCCCTGGTCCAGCCAATTGCAGTCTGGCTATACCTGGCACAGTCTCTGCCCATCAGAGCTCCTACAGCTATGTCACTAGTGGCAGGCTGGTATGTACACCTGCCACTGCATGAGACAAGCACAGCACTAAGCAGGGGGATGGCTTAGCTTCACACACTGCTCTGTTAGAGGGGTTGGTTAACCCTGTCTAGTTTCTACTGGTGGTCTGGTGAAGTTTACACATTGCAGGGCAGCTCAGTAATGTCAGTGACATGTTTGCTTTTTGGTCTTCTGGCCCCTCTCAAGTCCTAATAGCACACATCAGGTAAGTGAACAAATTGCACAAAATGAACCAATTAAGTCTCATGTCTACAGATCTGAATCTTTTGTGGAACTCTAGTCCTCTCAGCTCCTTCTCACCTGGCTCATCAGCAGCACTGGCATGATCAGCATTTCCCAATATGCTGAGGTGTACATTCCTGGTTTCTGTAAAGTCTAACATCTGATACAAGAAGGAAAGGAAGCTATTAACAAGATGTTCCATGGGGAAGCCTGCCCTTTGGTACCCTGAAGTTTCACAGCTCATTTGGCTATAACAGCAGCGTTCTTTCTAGTCCAAAAGAGCTCTGGCAGAGAAATAAGTATTTCTTATGTAAAATCCAGGAACTATTCACAAAAGAAACCGATTGGAAGTTGGTAGGACAGACCAATTTTCTTATTTATGGGAAAAAATCCACCATTGAGAACTCCTTCTAGAAGCCAGTTATGGACTCAAGGATAAATTAGAAGAGTTTTGCCACAGCCAAGGTCAAGAAGTCTAGTGTGAGTTTATCAGCAGTTTCTTTATCCTTGTTCTCAGTTCCCCTTGAATATCTTTAGCTGAGCATCTGGAAGAGGTGAGAAAATATTTTGTTTTTTCCCATAGTAGCCCTACACTCCTGATAGATTTGCTGTTGCAGGAGCAATTAGTACAAACATTCAAGCTAGCATTTATTAGCAAAATATATCTCACAATCACCAAGCTGAGTCTTCATATATAATACAAACATGCATTTATCTTTTGTGTATGTATATCAATGTATACACCAGATGCCAAGTCTCCCCCAGGACTGAAGATCAGTTTTTTCTGTGTAGACATGGCAAATTTTCATTATTTTTACGTCTCATCTGCAGGTACTCTCAAGATAACACAACTGCGGGTAGACAAGAAGTATTTTACTCTTGTTGTCTAGAAAATTTACAAAATTTAGGAAAAAAGTTGCTTTATTGAAAACAATATTGTGCTTAGTCCTTTATAATTTCAAATAATGTTTTTACAAGATAATGATCTTCCTTTAAAAAAGTACAGAAACTCATGGTAGTAAAATAATAGCTTTACCCAAGAATAATACACAGGACTCACAAGTATGGAAACCAGACATTTGAAAACACATCTTTTTCACATACAGTGGTGCACTGTACATGGAACACAATTAAACAGCTGAGAGTTACTCATCATTTAGGAGAACTTCCAAAAGAAAGGCAGTCAGTGTTTAGTGTTTCAAAACAGTAATGCCTCTACAATTAAACCACAACTGGTTGTTCACTAAGGGATCAGCTCCAGAATAATGAAGCACTGTTAAGGCCAGTCACCTCAATACTAGGTTAAACCACAATAGCAAACAGAGAATTGTAAGTATGTCTGGCTACGTTTCATTGCCCATTAGACGAGTCCTTTCTTCATTATCAGCAGGAGGATTTTGCAGGCTGGAACTGGAACTGTTTGCATAAGGAAAAGAACGGGAGAGATAACACAGATTTTATATTCTCTAAATTCTTCTATGCGATACCAATGTAATCAGCAAAAAAGCACATTATATGCAAAGAGCTACATGGATCACTGGATTTGGTTCCCTACTTCTGCATAGAACCATGTCCTGTTCATTCCCATGATCATACAATGGTTCAGATTGAAAGGGACCTTTAAAGATCAGCTAGTCCAACTACCCTGCCATGGGTAGGAACGTCTTAAACTAGACCAAGTTGCTCAGAGACATGTCCAGCCTGGGCCTGAATGTTTCCAGGGATGAGGCATCCACTACCTCACTGGGCAACCTGGTCCATTGTTTCACTACAGTCATTGAAAAATTTTTCTCCTTATATGTAGTCTGAATCGACCTTTTTTCAGTTGTTGGTGAGGATACTAAACAGTACTGTTCCCAAGGGACACCACTTGACACTGGTCTGTGTCTGGACATAGAGTCACTGACCACTGCTCTCTGCATGTGACCATCCAACCAATTCCAGCTCACAGACACCCTCCTGGAGGAACCATCAGTAGGGTTTGCTCATTAAGGCCATGGTCCTGCTGCTTGTCTAGAATAGACACTGCCTGGTTTAGCTGTTCATTTAGGTCAGTAGGGATTTAGGAAACCATACAGACAAATAATTTAAGCAATGTTTTTATTGCTCATCTTATAATTCATTAGTAGGTTGGTAGTGAGGAAAAAATGCAAGCTCAGATTTCAAAGGTTTGCTTTATATGATTGCAAGCAAAATAAAGAATAAATATCTCAGCATACCTTTTCCTTGTTGCCTCAATCATATAAAATATTCCAGTTGCAAGACCCTTTGAGGAAACAGCCAGTTACAATTGTAATTATAACAACATTATGCAATAGCTCATAACTGCAATAGATATATATAAAAAAAAGGGCAATTACTTACACTCAACAGTGGCCATCCTCCTTGGATGGCTGCAGCCCATTCAAAACCTAGTTCTTCATTTAGAAATCCTCCCAGAATTGGACCTACAAATGCCCTGCATCAAATCAAAACCAGTATTGGCATCCCAAACATAAAGGATAACACACCATATTCTCAGAGAAATGTTTTATTCGGTTTTGTGGCCTTCCCTCATAGACTTTCACCTTTGACAAGAAAGAGATTTTCTTACACAGACCTAACTTTCCTAAAATCCACTATAAGTATGAATTTTCTGCTTGCCAAGGCCCAAATAAATCTAACTATCTCTTCATCTGGAAATAGAATCCACATCACAAAGCTGAATGTAGTCTTTTTCAGTAGAGAGACTCCATTAAGGACCATGCTCTAAGAAAACATCTACTTTCATCAATTCTATCTTAAGAGAAAAACAAAGTCACATCCCTCAAAACACAAAGTTTCTAAACTTCAAGACAAAGGTCTGATGAATATAAGCAGGTGGGGAGGCACAGTGACAGACACAGTTGCTGCAAGGTTGAGCTGTGTGTAACTGTCCTGTGCCTTTATGCCTGTTTAAAAATGCAGGTTAAAAAGGTTATGCAGCTGCTGTCTCTTTATGAAAGATCTTACATTATATGGTCTCTCATGACAGAAAGGGACAAAACTGCATAAAACTAGAGACTTCCTGGAACCAAGTTACATTATAAAACCAGGCTTGATAGCAGCATAAACCTGGGGTTTACTAACTTTATACTACCTGGGTCTGTACTGAACCCTGTACCAAATAAACAGGACTGCTAGACAGCTGAATCTTGGAAAAAATGGTGCCAGTCTGTGCCACTGAAACACACCTGCAGCCACAGAGGACTACAAGGACACATAAAAATACAGATAAAAATATCCTGTAAGTGGCTGCCAATAGGGCCACTGTGTCACTTCCTGCAGAGTGACAGCTCTGAAGGGTCCCTCAGCCAGTAGCACCTTTCACTTATTTCTGGGATGATGACCCTGAGTTATAAACATACTGTATAGAGTTATAGACACACTCTGCTAAGCTATAAAAACATGTATCTTAAAGAATCACTGTGTCTTAAAAAGAAGATTCTACCTTAAACTATTCCAGACAAAAGGAGGAAATGTGGAAAATAAAAAAAGGAAAACAGAATTAGTCAGGTGCAGACATCTAGCTCACTCCATCTGGGTGAACTTTAGCTTTGTAAAAAATTAAGGTCCACATCTCTCTGTATGGAGTATTAGATATTTTAGTGAAAAGAAAAATGACCACACAGAAGTGCAAGCAAACATCCACTTTAATCACTTCAGCTTTTTGATATGCAGAGCAGTATGTTTCAAGAAAGACAAGTTCAGAGCATTGTCAAAACAAAAGTTTTACCTTTTGTTGGGTAAAAAGCTTTGTTTTAATATGCCTACCAGGCACCTGTCAAGCAAGAAACTTTTGAATCAAGGTCAACACAGTGACAGCCAGGTTTCCATATGGCAGTAGTGAGGAACAGCTGAACTCTCATAGCTTACAAAAAGGGGTACACTTACCCAAGAGACCACATGGCATTGAAGAGCCCAGACACCAGTCCAAGAAGACTCAGACCTTCTTCAAAGCCATTCTCACTGCAGAAAGACAGACCAGTTAGAGTAGTACAATACATACTTTGTCTCAGTCTGTAGCCTTTCACTATAGACTTTTCCCTCTCCTTTTAAATTGCACACCACATAAATAGTTAACAAACAAAAGTGTACAGTAGAATGTCTATTTACCAAGTATTTTCTTCTTTGCTGCCTCTCTGGAGGACTGCAGTGCTCCTCCTCATCTCTGACTTCTCCCAGGTAAGATCACACCATCGCACCAATTCCCCATGTTTCTTATGGCAAGTGTGAAACTGTGACAGGAGGCTTTTTGGAAGCAAAGACCTTGTTCCAAAAGGAACATACTTACTAAAAAGAGTAAATCAAGACCCTTCTAGGTCATTACTGAGGTACACATTTATAAAGTTATTCTGGGAGGATAATGACTGGAGTGCTCAGTCAGAAAAAACTAAGACAATGGAGCAGTGGAAGCATTTAAGTGTTACTATCTGCCTTTGCCTCAAAAAGGGGCAAAAAAGCCACACTTCATATTTACCCCTAAAAAAATAGTTGCAAGTTCCTAGTGTCAGTAACGTGAAAGAAGGGTTGGATTGAGTTACTTACTATGCACATTGCAGGATCTCTGGAAACACTGGGATAGCACTCATGCCAAGCGAAAAGCCAATCAAAACCAACACTAGCACAAACATCCACAGCTGACTGAAAGAGAGGCATTTACAACAAGTTAGCTGCTGAAGACTCTTTCCAGTAAGGACTCCATTTGACCGAAGGCTGTTGTATCAGCTCTCCCTGACTAATCAGCAAAATATGTATGTCTTGAAGCCAATACTAATACTTTAAAAATCCAGTTCTATGCTTTAGAAAAAAGACTTTGTAGAAGAATATGAAAAATCCGTGCTCAAATTATGTATTTTCTTATCAAATGCAGTTCATTTTATGAGGTGCATATAGGGAAGAGGTAGATAGATGAGGTTAACTGAGCAATGCCCATGTGCAAGCACCAGACTTGGTTTGTTGCAGAAGTGAAGGATTTTGAAGTTAAAATTTTGTAGTCTAATATATTACAACCAAATAGACTTAGCTCAAGAATTTTGAAGACTTTACTGATTTATTTTTCACCCAGCACAAATCTATGATCTAAATTTGAAACTGTATCAGTTTCAAATCTATGATCTTTAAAAATTAGCAGCCTAGGAGGAGTTCCATACATTGACAAGTCTATTACTTTAACAGAGTATCTAACCTAGGACAAGAGGATTGTGTAGTCGTTTTGTAAATGTAGCAGAGTGCTACAACAGACATTGTCTTTACTTTGATAGTGAAAACAAAGCTATAATCTGTCACTTTTTCTCAGTAGGCTATAAACAGAGAAAAGTAAAATCAGTACTGCTGCACAGCTATGCAAATAAACCCCATAGTTTAAAAATATTGGTAAAATAGAAAAAAATTGGAAAATAAGACAACATGAGAACTTAGTTCTGTTCAACTGGAAATGGCACAAAACTGTGAGGGAAGGAAACTAAAAAGCAACATTCTTCTTACCATACATATTAACATTGACACAGTAACAGTAAAAAGGAAAAGCATTTATTTTATGAAGGTGTAAACTCTCCATTTTCAGATGCTTTCACTGCTTTACATTCACAGTTTCATGCTACACATAAAAAAAACACCATGTTTCATGGTCAAAGGTAGAACTTAAAACCCAAATCTATTTCATGGTCAGAGCTGCTAATCACAGACTTACGGACATACATGACTATAGTTGAAAACATCATATAATGGGACAAGCCCAGGTGGAGGCAGTACCTTTCAATGTGCAGTACAGGAGCAGGTCCTAGCATGAAAAGGCAAACTGCTGTCATTATGTCACCAAATATCAGCAGCCACTTCCTGATGTACTGTGTAAGAAAAGGAAAAGCTATGCAATTTAAAATTGGGAATTTGTCACGTACATCAAGAAACAATAAATTCTTGTTTCCTCACCCCACATGCAATCACTGGCAGCAGCAGCTTGTACAGAGATTTCAGGATACTGAGCAATGCTCCTTCTCGGCTAGCAAAGTATTTTAAGTCTTAGTCTTCTTTAATATAAGAAACACCCTGTAGCATTTTGTGATGCTCTTTTAGTTCTTTCCAATCCAGGCCATTCTATGATTCTATGCAATTCTCATGTACAAAGGGCATTACTAGTTTTTGTCAGGAAAAAGTGTCAGAAAACTGTCACTGTCCTTCAAAGTGTAGGTTTCCTTGATCAATCAGCACTGGCTGTCAAACAGGCAGTTTTAGGTGTACCTCTGTCAAAGCCCCTTTCTATGCTGTTAAGAGCTGAGGCACCANTAATTCTCATGTACAAAGGGCATAACTAGTTTGTGTTAGGAAAAAAATGTCAGGAAACTGTCACTGTCCTTCAGGCACAGCATTCAAAGTGTAGGTTTCCTTGATCTATGCAATTCTCATGTACAAAGGGCATTACTAGTTTTTGTCAGGAAAAAGTGTCAGAAAACTGTCACTGTCCTTCAAAGTGTAGGTTTCCTTGATCAATCAGCACTGGCTGTCAAACAGGCAGTTTTAGGTGTACCACTGTCAAAGCCCCTTTCTATGCTGTTAAGAGCTGAGGCACCAAGCTAAAGGATAGGCAGCCCACTGTGCTGATCTAATATGGATACTACACTTTTAAAGAGATAAAGTCAATACAATTAACCAGAACATCTTTAGTCCTCTTCTCAGAAGCTAGTAAAATTAGATATGTTAAAAGCATGGATAACTGGGATGTATTTTCCCACTCTCTATTTCATATTGCTTGGAAAAAGATTGTGCTTAGTCCACTAGAAAAGCTCAGCACACTTCAGCTGCTTGTCCAATGTCCTTTACTGACTTGGACATTCTTAAATTACCCTGGACCTTGCAGAAGAGACCTCCCACATGGCAGTAATGGGTGCATGTGCAAGGTCTTGAAAGGGAGATCCTTTTACAAGACCTACATCCTTTGCTTCATCCATTGTCCCCCACCTTCAAGCAAATGCATGGGGTGCTTTAGTAACCCTGCACACACAGCAGGGTAGGGCTCACCGGCAGTTTGTCGCTGATGAGTCCAAGGAGGGGAGAAGACAGGGAGTATGAGAGTGCCAAACCAAGGAACACCAAGCCCACATAACCAGCTGGGAGCTTGAACTATGGAAAGGAGGAAAAAACAAAAACCAAGACAAATCACATATGCTATGTTCACTGAAGGACAATCCAAGCACTATATATTAAGTCAAAATACCGAAATGGGCAAATTTAAGTATTTTACTGTTACCATACAGAGATTTTTCAAGTATCTGAAATCATGCACAGAGTTTCAGTTTCATTGCTTTCACCAACACTTTGTAGGCATGGAGTGGTGGAAACAACTGACACAACTGTAGTCATCTAAAGCCTAAATAATGTCAGGAGAAAACATTATGCTATGTCCCCTACACCAGCATGCTGAATTCTAACTTTACAATCTGAAACACTTGAAACAGACATTTCAGACACTCAAATTTCAATGGATTTAGTCTCTGCCTCCCTAATCTTTAGTTTTATTTGCATTAGGAAAGCCTAAGTACTGTATTCAGCCATTTCTAATCAGCACATCTTAAAAGTAAGTAGTGCCGTAAAACTCAACTCCAACTTTTCAACCAAAGGATGATTTTATGAGAAGGAATATAAGAAGTTTTTTGCTAACACCCTGAAGCTGTTTTTTCCTAATACAGACACATATTTCTGCATTGAAACAAAGGTGTAATGAATCAAAAGCATCTTAGTTTCTCCAATAAGTGCCCTAAGAGTTAGAAGGTATTCCAAGACGTTTCATGTGGCACAGACTACATAAATATTCACTATTTCCTTACCATATGCAAATACATGATAATAAGTCTAATTTAGTGGTTAGAATACCTGCCAAGAGGGTCACAGCCCCTTCACGGCAAGTATCTGTCCGCACAGAGCAGAGGGAAAGTAGAAGAGCCATAGAAGCACACAGATTCTACAGTGGGATAATTTCAGATCCCTCCTGTGAGATGGAAAATATACATTCACAATTCCACCAATGAAAGAGGTTAGCATCAAGTCCTCTCCACCCTGGAAAAGTGCTCAGAGTTCAGATTAGGCAGACAAAAAGTACCACAGCCATCTGTGAAACACTATGCCTTGGAAAAACAATTAATAAATAAAGTCCTCAAAGACCATTGCCTAATTTCACCCAGGAACAGAATCTTAAAGGGGTTCACATCAAGAGATGTAATACTATCAGTGATTGCAGCAGCTTTCAAGAATTTGATTTCAAGAAGGAAGAAGAACTCCCATCTTTACAAAAGCAGTTTCTATGCCCTATTCAGAGACAGTACTTTGCAGCTGAAAGACATTCAAGTAGAGGAAGCCCATTTTAAAAGGCCTTACATTACCTCATTCTCAAAGTTACCAAGACTCAGCAGGAAGAGATGGTGCAATGGATACTGACTTATCAGTACTGTGGAAATAAGTTATTTGGAATTCATTCAACTAACAGTTAACTAAAGCAGCGTTAATTGGATAAAACTCCATTTTGTTAAGGATATTTACATTTATAATAATTATTTACTATTTATTAAGTCAAGACTTCACTGCATTTTAGTAGGACTTACCTTCTTTAGGACAAATAGAGACATTGTGGGATCCAAAAAACCCAAGCATGCACTCAGAGAAAATATAGTGAGACACAGTATTAAGACTTTTGGCAGAAGAATGAGCTTCCAAAAGGATTCCTTCCTAGTAGTCGAATCTGTTCCAATAGAAGAGGGGGTGAAACTGCATTATTTTCAGCAGCATAAGCTCATGATTGATCTTCTTGCTTTAGAAAAGAAATAGTATTTCCCCTTTTTTAGTCCTCTAAAATTCGTTGCACAACAAACAAAAATCAATAGATGATTATTACATGCTATACTATTTTTATAGTAAAAACCAAAATGTGATAGGTGAAGAAGAGAAGTATACCATTTAGATTCCAACACTGCTAATCCCCAGCTTGAAAAGAACTAAAACTTGTAAGAGTCCAATTATGTGAAAAAAGTATTTGCTTCTCTGCTAGCAGTTATACAATAAAATCCTCATAGATATGTCTCAGCTTGATACATGAACACATATATGAACAATTCATATCCAATAAAAGAAACATCCTTTGATAAAAAGATTGCTATTTATCAATTGAGATCTATCTAAATTATTAAGTAACTACTAGAACTCCAAAATGATCAATTTGTACTCCAGGAAACTTCTTTCAGATGTCATGGTTATGTGTGAATTTTAAGTCAGGCCCTCTTCCTAATGGTGTTTCTCCTCTAACACCTGAATGTGGTCGCAAAGTATACAAAGAAGTGAAAGTCCAGGCATTAGCATCCACCAGCTAAGAGCCAACATTTATGTAACACACTTCCAAACTGGCAGCGATATCGTGAGGATTGCAGAGCTTGAGGAAGTCGGGGGGAAAGTCAGCACTAGCAACACATAGTTAATAATTTTAAGTTATTCTACATGGTTTTCATATTAAAGGATAAAAAAAAAAATTAAAAATGCATTTCAAAGTTACTAGCTTTTTTTTTCTCTAGAAAAGAATAGAACTGTAACCTTACAATTACAGTCTTGTGTGAGGACTTATCTTTAAACTAGTTTTCTGTCCAAGCAGGATCATCTAAAATATAATAAATTTATATGACCTCTGTCACTTCATTAAACCCCTCCTTTATTAACTTTGCATTCTTTCATGTTAATCAGATCTTGCATTGTTTAGTACCAATAAACACTTTTTTCTCCCTACAATTAGTTTTCCCTCCACTGTTAACTCCTCAAACATGTTGAGTTCCCATGTTTTGGGCAAAATATGTGTACAGCTTTTCTTCAACTAGCTGTAATGACAAACCTATAGGAAGAAGATACAACTGGTCCTTTACAAGCCCTGAATCTAAGACAAAAGAAAACAAAAATACATCTCAGTCCACTTCCATACAGAGTTCCTAGAGTTTGCAGAAATGGGCATGAGGAGTTCTATTAATTCCAGGCTGTCTCATGAATTTAGGTTAGCATTAAACTTGGGCCCGATCAAGACGATCAGCTAATTCAACTGGACTTTTGCCTCTGACTTGAATCAGACTCCAGAAGTTGACACTTTTTTAAAGACACTTAAGTACATGAGAAGTTAAGGTGAGTGAAGGAAGCAGGTAGAAGGATGCTTACCATATATTGGCAATATGCACATATTGACAGGCACCAAAGCCAACACTATGCAACCCAGCGTGATGAAAGGGACCTCATAACCAAATGACTGATACAAAAAGCCACCCAAAGGTGGGCCCAGCACCAGTCCGAGTCCTGTAAAAATTTCAAGGCTGCCCTAAAAGATGAAAAAAGCGAGCAGAATGGAAATCAGTATATTGAGAAAATACAATGCAACAATACAAAGCAAACCATGTGTCTGAGGAGCAGCACAACATATCCAGGACAGTGAAAAGCGAGACACTGCATCACTAGGACAAGAGCTAGTAGTGACCTTCACAGGGTGAGATAGCAAAAGGAATTCCAGAGTTGTGTGTGTGACAGCCATGACCTCTTTTGCTTCACTATCTGTACTGCAGCATTCACAACTCAGCTGTCACCTAGCAGATCTCAGTCTTGAGGCAAGGCAAATGCTCCAGTGGCAGAAAGCATCCACAGGACAACTCAGGCTGAAGGGATCACCTCTCCCACCTGCCATTACACTCCAGCCTGAGGGAAAGGATCTAAACAAACCTACTCAGATGGGTCATTATCTCATGGGATGAGGAACATGTGCAAAGTTAAAGCTTTCTCTTCATAAACAACTGTTTGGACTCACTCCCTAGGGGTAGGAAAAAAAATGAAACCACAATGGGGACAACTCTGATTGTTCTGGATATACTTTAATAATCTGGTATCTTTTATAAGATACTAATTGGTAAAAAGACAATAATACAGATACATCTTGTGCTATAACATCATAGTCACCACTGTCAACATCTGCCTCAACACTTAATTAATCAATGCTTAGACCACCAGTAAGAGCTGGTGGTACTAACTGTTTACAGATAAAAGTTTTGATAACTTCCAGACTCCAGAAAAATATTCCAGGGAATCATCCTCATCTTTCATTTTACTGATACAAGTCAAGAGTAGTCAAATGCCCTGAAAACAGGCAGAGTCAGCAAAAGCCAAGTCCTTTACCCTAGGTGAGTCTAGGGTTGCAACTTTTTTTTTTCCTAGCAAAGAAAATAATTAGTAACAACATATGACTAGTAAGATACAAAATTTTCAAACACATTGGAGACATTCTGAAAAACTATGACTATGTGGAATAGCCATTAACATCACCACATCCAAATGATGCTTTCACTTTTGTTGCTCACCAACCATAAAAAAACATTTGATTAGTAAGAATTTGGTTCAAATAATTTACATGACTTGGGGCTGTACATCATTTAGCCCTTCTAAGTTAATGAAGTGGGGAGGGCATGGGGAGGAAGCTGAGACATTGCAGTAGTAAAGATCGGAGGCTAAGATAAATCTGATACTGCAAGAGAAGTGAGACTGCTTATGTTCTAAATCCATACCTCCTCCCACAGCCCACAGAAGGATCACGTTGACAGAGGCTCAACTTCCCACTTCAATAAGGCTAATGTGCCTATACTTAATAACTTCCCCATATACCCTCGAGGGTACGCAACAAGTAAAAGGAAACCTGAAAATTGGTACCAAAATGGTAAGGAGAGGAAAGGTGCTTTTCAGCATCTAGCACAGTCAAAAAGGATAACAGAGAGCAAGGCTAAAAACCCCTCATCCATTCCTTCAGGCTTCAATTTTAACCTAGGACACACCTTGCTCAAACAATCAGCCCTTTTTTCTGCCTCCTGCCTCAGAGCTCACAGGAACAAGGGCTCTCCAACATGACCATTTAAGGACACTAAATCTACGTGAATAAATATGAGGAGGTTTTATTCTCATGAAGAATAAGAGAGTAGCGTACACAATATGGTAAAAAGACAAACATTTAGAAGTCATCTGTCTTTTTACAGCACCCTTTCTAGATTTTAAACAAAGGCAGATATCAAGCCATAGTTGTGTAGCATTTCTGATTCTGGTCTTGAGACGACCTTCACCACCACATATCAGCCATGCATCATGGTTGCTGGGCTGCCATAATGGAATTTCTTTTCTTTTTAATTCTAATTATAAAATGATAACTAAGTCCCTTTAAGTCAACATTACTTTACTTACCTATTTAAATTACTTTTTAAAATTTGCAAACAGGAAACCTTAATCTTATTGACTGAAAAAATCCAAAACATGATTATGACATATAAATTACTCTCCAATGAAAAGGTCACTGCTGATACAACTTAGTAGGCTTTTCCTAGTTAGAAAGACATATTCTATAGATATAGACATATATTTATAGATATATATTTATTTATAGAAGTAATTAAACAGTTTAAGAACAATATTAATAAAAGCAGCAACTTTTCTGATTTTATTTAATGTTCTTAAATAAGTTCTCAACATTTGTTCACTCATTAAAATCTAACGCAGGTATTTCTGACAGAATATATTTGAACTGAAAACCAGAATGTATTGAAAAAGAGACAGACAAAGCAGCATTTTATTAAACACAAAATTTTTCTTTAACACCTTAAAACTCCAACTGAAAAAGGGTAATATCTCTGGCTGAATGAATAGTTGATGATCAGAAATATTACTCTCCAGATTTCAAGAAATTCTAGCTCTCATCTTTTCATACATAACTTTTATCAACAGATTAGAAAAATTAAGCCAAAGTTGTTTCAGTTGTGCATCTTTTAATCATTTAAATCAACACCATTTGAATTAATTTAAATTTTTTTAACCATTTCACATGAATCCTTACTATCCAAGTAGAAGTAGTCACTAAAAGTTGTACTAGTATTTTATTAGTATTTTGTCTTGATTTTCACTGAAGAGATAACTACTGCCACTAATGGACAGCTGTCTTCAAAGCACAAACAACTAATATATACTGCTTAACTTATATCTCACCAGAGTTATGCTAAGGTCTAAACTCGTGGATTGTGATTGTGATTCTAAATTACAAATAAAACATTACATGATGATTTCAAATAAGCCTGCATATCAGACAACAGATTTTCTCCTCCTGATTTTAGGCTGCCCACTGGAAATTTCTCATATTCTTTGTACCCAGCTGTAACACTGATTTCTGAACTTACCAGGACAGTAGCTATATTAGTGGGAAATGCCTTTGCAAGGATTGAGAATGATGCTGTCATTGCTGCTGCAAAGCTTATTGCGTCCATTGCTCTTACTAAAAAGCAGAAACTGATGAACATTGGTCCACTTGGCATCTTGTCAAGCATTCTGGAAAAGAAAAATCCCAACAGTAAATTGGACCTCTCTCAGGATGGAAGAAGTCATCTACTAAAGGCCCTAGAGCGTAATTTCTTGCTCATTAAAAGACAAAGTTACAAGACACTCAATGCTTTCTACTACCACTATCCTGGTTTAGGACAAATATGGGAGGAAAATTCCAAAGGGGTTTTTTCAGAAAGTAGATTTAAGTGGCTTTTTTCCTTACTGATTCAGGAAAAGATTTCTTTGGAGAAAAGTGGAAAAAAACTGCTTACTTAACAAGCAAAGTATTCACAAGCATAAAAAATTAATAACGTTAAACAATAAAACCTCTTGCTGTTCTGAAGAGATGGCAAATTCAGAAAGTCCTTGTCGTGGGCTGTAGCTCAGCTCACTCAGTCTCTCATTGGTTCCTCCTGTGCTGGAAAACGCCGTGTCCCGAGTGGGCCACAGGTGTGAGAGCTACCGGTGCTCTTCTGGGTTTTTAGTCTAGAGTAGAGCTGATCAGTTTTAAGAAAAAGAAAAGCCACAGTCGGGGGAACTTCTCTGCCTCAGCTAGCTAAAAACTAATTAAAAGTAAAGGAGAGTTCTTTTTTGTTGTCTATATGCTGCAGACAACACAGTCTATGAGAAGGAATGTGTGGGAGCAAGTTCTGAAAACAAACTGCGCGGTTTTTCTTTCCTCTCTTTGCTCTCGGAGCAGAGAGAGGAGTCTTAAAGGTGAAGAACTTAATATTCAGTATAAACATATGTTTGGGGATATAAGCATCATAAATTCACTCTAGGACAACCACTTATCTTTGAACCAAATCAGTGAAATCAGTCAAACTCTACCAAACTATTTCTGGCAGCTTTCTCCTTTTCCCCTTTGCTTGGCAGTGAAAAAAGCATGAAAACCATAACCTGTGAAAAACCCCAATGCCATTTGTTGTATTTCATAGCTTTTACAAGCATCTGTGCAAGAAGTCTGATGCAATGTGTTAGAACCAACAAATAAGAGATTCCTTCATTGTTAATAAAGCATTTATTTTGCTAAAATTAGTGATTTAGCTTCTCCACCTGCGAGGCACAGCTTCTGATTTAAGCCAAATGTTTTTAAGAAAAGAATAATTAAAACATTATGCAGAAATAGTTTTCTTATTGCTGCGTTGACAGATTCTCACTGTCTGTGAACTACTACTGAAATAGACAGAACTTACCTCCTCTGCTTTCAAAGAAATAAACAGACTGAAACCTAGTGAAAGGGAGAAGTGTTCATTCTGTTTTACAAGAGGTAGATAAAAATTAGGGATGCAAGAAGTTAGATGACCTAACCAACACATAAAAGATTCCCAAGAGTTTCTACTTTTGTTTTGTGTTCATCTTTTCATAGGCATGAATATGTTCAGAGGACAAATGCAACAAAACAAAGCAACAGAAATTACTTACCCAAACAGAATGGTCACACATCCGGAAACAAACAGTCCTGCCACAAACATGAATTTTGCTCCAATTTGTGAAAGCTGTAAATTAAACACCATTTTTACATGTTAGTATTTCAAGGAAAGATCAAAAATTTTCAATGTAAGTTACTGTTAAGAAATAAAAAAATTATGGGAACTTTATAGCACCTGTAGCTAAAAGATGGGGAAACACTGCTTCTGCTGGTGTGCCTTCATTCAATAATGAACCTAAAAATACTCTGAACAGTTAAGTGACTTAACCCAGTTTTAGAAAGGTAAGACAATGCTGCAGTTAACTATTTCACAGCAGTAGGCTGCAGCTTCTGCAGAGCAGCAGGTTACAGCAGCATTCCTCATTATAAACAAGCAGAAAGTTTGATTCCAAACCTCCCCTCCAGCACTATCTCTGGGGCAAGGCCAGCAATACCCATCACATATGTATCTGGCTAGTGGGAGTCAATGCAAGCTGATTTTTAAGCAAATTTATGACAAGCCTTAACAGCACAAAGTTTTGGCATGGGAAACATGGTACTTTCAGGCCTCTCCATTCATCACCAGGGAAGAACCCCACCTTGCTTCATTTCAGACTCTCTCACCAGAGTGAACGATGATGGGAGGCATACCAGAAAGCAAACTCAATCCCGCAACAGAGTACAGTTTCTAATTCCATACTGCAACTCCCCCTGAGGACAGTAGGCATTTCAGGCTCCTTTTTTGTTCAGGCCTGAACTAAGTCCCTGCCTTTCGGCCATTATTACTAAAGCCCATATTTTGCTGAGTTGCACTGAAACCCTCAGGATTTCTGACTGCTGCACTGTCCAGGTCTATTGATGCTCACTTCAGCTGTCTGCAGTGAGGATGGCACACTCACTCTCTCCCTTGTAAAGTACTTGGTGAGGCTTGTGCCATAGTTGAATGCCACTACAGGCACCAAGACTTGGACTTAGTAATGGCACTTAGGTGACATTTTATGAGCCACCTCAGCACCAGAGAAAAGCACTCACCACAGGGTCAGCAAAGAGGCTGCCTAATCAGAGACATTTTTGACTCTGTAGGAGCCCCAGCTTCAGGAATGATCCTGAGCAGCCCTAGCAAATAATGCATAGACAGCAGTGCTCCAGCACATAAACAAACAAACATTTATATAATGTATTTATGAATTCTTCAACCTGAGAAAAATCCTGAATCTGTGGGAAAGCTCCAGTTACAAGAACTGGAGACATTTCTCTTGTATTACTATAGAATGAAATTGAAGGGGAAACTGAGTTAAGCAGCAGAGTCATAAAAGGAGCAAATGTTAAAAAAAAGACAACATACCAGAAAAGAAGAAGAGATGCAGCTAACTAAAGAAAAAACAAAATAAAAACAAAACACCTTAAGAAT
>VYXF01005643.1:31219-68458 GCA_013397295.1 Polioptila caerulea
GGGCGGCCTGTGTCTGTATTTGCAGTAGGAACCCAGGCGGGGACCGCACCCACCGAGAGCGCCATGGCCGAGGAAGGGTGAGCAGGGCCGGGGCCGTCGGGGGCGGCGGGCGGAGGGGCCGGGTCGCTCCGTTGCGCGTCAGGCTTGGGAGCGCTGGCCGTGCCGTGTGTGCAGGCCCCGGCGCCGTGCTGCTGCGTGCTTCCTGCAGGCCGCAGGCCGGGCGATGGGCGCGGGGTCCGCCTGGCAGGGCCGCTGTGCGCTTGGCGTCCGCTCCTCCCTAAAGGAGCGTGCAGGCAGCATGGACCGGTGGCTCGCCAGGAGGATTTAATGCCTTAGCTTCTTTCAAGTTCATCCTTCCTCAGTTCTTCCTTTGGCTCAGTCTGTTTGCCTTGCTTTTCTTCTGTACTTTACTTTTAATGGCCGGATGCTTGCAGGTGAACGGGAAGCTTTTGCTTTTAGTTAGAAGTTGTTGGCACGATCATAACATTATGTGTCTTCTCTTTAGCATTACTGCTGGAGGTGTAATGGATGTTAACACCGCTCTGCAAGAAGTGCTGAAGACCGCACTTATCCACGATGGCCTTGCTCGCGGTATCCGTGAAGCAGCCAAAGCCTTGGACAAGTAAGTGTGGTGTGACCAGTTTCTCTAATGTGATTAGTAAAACTGGGTGAGGACTTGTGATGAGGTATGTTGAACACCTGCAGTGGCCATTTTGTCCCAGTGCTCAGTTAAAACTTACGCAAGACTATAGTTTTCTGCAAGTAATTATTGGTTTTTGTAGCCTCTGGTTTGAGGCCTTAAAGTGGAATTTTAAAGTACAGAAGCTCCAGTGTATGAGATTCAAGAACAGCAGCGTCCTGGTGTATTAGGTTCTGTCACTTTGTGGCCCCAGTGTCATTGAGTGTTCATATGAATGTAGAGGTTTTGTGAAAAAAATGAAATAGTGCTTGCTGTATGTAGCTATGAAAATCTGAGTCTCAAGAACCTTATGTTTTAAGAAGTAATAAAGTAGTCTTAAAACTTTATAAAGTTTTAATCGAGTTAATGTGTAGTTCAGTCTTCCTGGAAGAATAAATTTATATTTTATGAAAAAGCCTTAAATTAATAGCTTTCCTACTTTTTCTGCTGTGTTTTTTTTTTTTTGTATGTTGCAACAGTTAAAAATTGCCAAGGTTCGATATTGAACTTGTGTGACGGTCATTGGGTGATCAGTTATGGTCTTTTACAGGGCAAGGTATATTTCTATATATGTAGGTATACATACACACCTCTGTGTGTGTGTTTATATGCAAATCCATACTTGCCTTGCAAGAAAAATCCGTTTAAACGTAAAGCTGCAGTGTTTGGGTGATGACTTTGCAGTTTGTCGGATACCCCTTCACTCGTCCTGTGAGTGATAACTGCTGTCTGACAAACCTGTGTGCTGAAACCCCCGGGACAAGGCACTAAACCAGGGCAGAGAAATGCAGCTCAGGTGACTGACAGCTGGTTTGTGTGAGTTCTTCTGAGTTCAGCTGCAGCTTTGTAAGCTGTGTGTTGAAAGGATGATGTGTGTGTGAGGTTTGTACACATTTGTGCATGAGGGTTCTTGCTTGGAAACATATCTGGCATTCTGGGGACACTCCTGGTGAAAAAGGTCTTTTAGGGAAAACAGACATTGTTAGCAGAGGTCACTTGCATTAGGTTAAGCATAGAAGACCTACTCAGCCCTCTTTGTTGTCAGGTTTCCCTTTGGTATCTAAACATTGTACCACAGTATACAAAGATCCTAATTAGAATTGGGGCCCTGTCATAGCAGCTTCTCTGAACGTAAGTAAAAAAGATTGTTCTGAAGAATTTATAACACCTTGACATGGAAATTCAGGCTTTTAGTAATTACAACTGTAATGTTAAATTACTGCAATCTGTGGTAAATAAGAAAAAGTGACTTGTAACTTGGCTGCTTTTTAACAGTGGCAGTTCTATAGGGGACCTGATGTTTGTCCAGTCATCAGATCTTTTTCCAATGGCTGAGAGTTTATTCAGTGGGATTTTTAGAAGCTTTCAAAACAGAATCTGGGGATAAAGCTGACAATGTATGAATAGCCTGTAATGTATATATGAAAAATGTAAAAAGTGACAAATCACATCATAAGTGTATTTAGTATTTAGAAAGCTTATGGTGTCTCATAACCAAAAATTAAAAGTTATGAAGTGGTTCTCTAGAAATGCTCATGCTGAATTCAAATATTTTTGGTTTCCATTATCAAGAAATTTCAATTAGTGTCTGAAGTAATGTCTGTTAGTTCTCTTTTTTTTTAGACGCCAAGCCCATCTCTGTGTTCTGGCTTCAAACTGTGATGAACCCACATATGTAAAATTAGTTGAAGCACTCTGTGCAGAACATCAAATCAACTTAATAAAGGTGAGTGTCAACTTGGGACAAAAGTTTGGGACAGTTAAGTTGCTTGTTTCAGCATATAGAGAGCTGAACTTACAGAACACTGCTGTAATTCTGTGTATGGCTTACGTAGGTAAAACTTCCCTTAGCAGCAGATTGTTCTAGTTCTTTGTGATTGTCGTGTTTCCACAGTAAAAAACCTGTGGTTGTAGATGGCAAGGGATGTGGATTGGCTATTGTGCACAGTTAAGGTAAATTCTGGTGTCCTGTTTAATAAGAAATGAAGTTTTTGCTGGGAGTGGAGGGCAGGCGGAGCTTTCCCGTGGCTCCAGGGCGGCTCGGGCTGTACGATGATGATACTTTGGCTCCCTCTGCTGATGCCTGTGAGGAAAGCAGCCATCCGTTACCCAAAGCTTCTGACCGTACAGCAGCTGCTGGGCTGGAGCCAGGTGTGCCAGAAGTGGCAGGTTCTGATGTGATGTGGTGCTCTGCACAGGTTGATGACAACAAGAAGCTGGGCGAATGGGTGGGTCTCTGCAAGATCGACAGAGAAGGAAAACCTCGCAAAGTGGTGGGCTGCAGTTGTGTGGTTGTCAAAGTAAGATTGCTAATTATTTCTTATTTCTTGACTTCTGAGTAATAAGTAGTAAACCAAAGGTTGCTTGAGATAAGGAACTGTTAAATACAGCCCCTAAATTTTATTTTTTTAAGCAGTTTTATATTGTTAATAGTAAACATCAGCTGATTTCCTGTTTCATAGTTTCTCTGTCATGTTTATTTACTCATGTACATTTTGTGAGTTAATGGTTGTGTCCTTGAAGTATCTATGCCTATCTGCCAGTAATCATTAAAAGGAAACGCCTACATACAAGATAGGAAGCTTTACTTCAGATAAAAAAAAGCCAGTTCAGTGTGTCTGCTCAACTTAAAAATGTTTTGTGGACCTTATTTCGCTGTAACACTGGCAAAGTAAAGCCACAGTACGAGCCTTGAAGACTTTGTGGTCTCTGAGGTCCCAAGAGATGGCTACATCTTCACAATCAAGACTAGTGCCTTCTGCATGCATTTACATAGTTATGCTATTTTTTCACGTGCTTCACCTGAGTTTCTTTAAGCAGAAAAGATTTTATTTGCATCCCTGTCAATGGGGGATTGAATGTCTATTTGAATGAAATAGAGCAGTATTTAATTAGAATAGTTTTATTTAAGAACAAGGGAAAGACTGACAAATTGTTTAAACTTACCTGTGTGGAATTTTGGAAATCCCTTGTGGAAAAAAGTCAGAATCCTGTTTGTACTTGTAAAAAATATTTTAAAATTCAGGATGGGTTTGGATGTTAATAATGGGTTATTTTGTGTTACAGGACTATGGCAAGGAATCTCAGGCCAAAGATGTCATCGAAGAGTACTTCAAGTGCAAGAAATGAATGACAAAATAAATTTTGAACCAGTCTAGTGTATGTGTGATTAATAATTTGGTCTCTGTGGGACAGTTGTTTTGAGTTGCTAATAATAGCATCAGAAAATGCAAAATCTTTGCAATTGTTGATATAGTTTATTGATACTTAAACTGTGTCAGTTTGCTGAAAAGATTGTGGGGGTCCCTGCTTTTCCTCTTTCAGGGTAAATCTGTTTCCTGTTCCTACCCTAGAAGTTACCAGCTAGAGCAAGGCACAGATTCAATTTGAAATAATGCAGATGGTGGATAGTGCTTTGGTCTGTGTTCCTAGGATTCTGAGTAACATGTCTGAAGCATTGCTGCCTCTGATTAAAATTTGTATCCCTCTGCTGAGGCAAATGAGAATGGCCTTAACTGTTTGCCAAGTCTTTTCAGATGTCATAGGATTTCTAGAAATGCTTTCTTTATTTATCCAGGGAATCTAATGGACTCAAGATGTTTTACTTGTTCCTCTGCCTCATACTGTGGGTGATTGCATCTTCTAACTAGTATTGTCATGCACTTGTAGATCTGATTCTGTAGTTCTCAGTAGGTAGGGTAGCCATGTAGTTAAGATGAGGCAATGTTTAACTCCTAGCTTGCCCAGAGTTGTGGTTTCTGTAGTAGTTAATTGATGTTCAGAACTCGCATTTTTGTCTGTTTTTTGGAAGCAATGGATTTAGATGAAAGGTGTGATTTGTTTCTCTCCCTCCTACAAGTTGTTTTATGTGTCTTGAATTTTCTGCAGAGTAGTTCTTAAATGGAGTGAGCCATAGGAAAAGTTTATCTATTTTCAGGCTCTTCAACTTGAATTTTCATTATGGTTTGTAACTCCATCTTTTCATATCCTTAGTCGTAAGTGTCAGAGTGAAGGTGGGCATTTTCTCCAGCTGGGTTTAGATGCACTTTTCTTACAGTTCTTTAGGCTCTTAAAGGGTCTCAGTTTGGACCTATCCAAGCTGTGTAGTGGATAGATCTGGGTGTCTTTAAATGTTGAAAAGGTTACTGTAGTAACATTTTCAGATGTACTAAATATAATTAATCTGTGCGAATCTGTGAGGTCTGTATCCTTTTGCTTAACTTGATGCATGTTCTCAGAAAACAGACCTTAAAGTACTGGAGGATGGCAAATCTTGTGAAGGGTCTGGAGCCAGTTAGGAAGCTGGGGTTTCTTAGCCTGAAGGAGGCTTGGGGGAAGACCATGCCACTCTCTACAACCATCTGAAGGGAGATTATAATGAGGTGGGGGTCTCTGAAGTAGCTGGTTAGAGGTTAAGAGATTGGCCTGGGGAGGTTTAGACTGGGTATTAAGAAATATGAACGGGCCTTGGAGCAGGCTGCCCAGGGAAGTGGTGGAATCAGCAGTCCTGGAGGCAGTTAAGAGACTTGGAAGATGTGACATTTGACATGGTGGTTTAGTAGTGGGCTTGGCAGTGTTTGGTTTGCAGTTGGACTCTGTGATCTTTTCCAATCTAATTCCATGAGTTAATTCATGTATGTTAAGCCTGCGACCAAGTTAAGAAGAGTCTAGCTCACACAAACTATTAGGGTTTACAAAATACTCATTTAACACATTTTAACTTGATGTGGCAAAAATAGCATCATAATGTTTTTTGTGCTTGATTTATACCAGTGGAATGGCAACATTAGCAGTAACTGGATTACATTTTCTCTGAATTACTATGAAGGGATTTAAGTAAGGGAAGCAGTAGTTTACAAGCCACTTTGTCAGTGTTTCTTAAGCTGCAGTGGAATGACATCTCAGTAAACTTTAAGTAATGTGTTTTGTTTTTTTTTAGTTTCACCTTACCACTTCACATAGCAATAAATATTAATACTAGGGAATGACATCTTTTCATGCCAAGTTTTTTTTCCTTGGAATAGAATCAATACTACCTAATGTTTTTTGAAAGAAAGAATTAGGTCCAAACCTAATTTATCAATGCTTGGGTGTCAAATTAGAGCTATTTCAGGAAATAACACATTCTTGATCAAGGATATTTTCTGTTTCCTGTAGAAGATAACTGATTTTTATATGTCTTGCAGGATTTCAGATAAGATTTTGGAAGAGTAGGCTTTGAGATTGTACTTAAGGTTGCATCCCTCCTGCCCAAATAGGGGGGTACATTACTGGTCTCCAGAATGGATGTGGATAGCGCTAAACATGGGAATAGAAATTAAAGACTTCAGCGTTAAGGTTCCAGGGCTGACCCTGATTTTTCCTCTGTTCATGTTTAATGTCACTGGCATGTTTTCCTTTTGAAATTGGGGCAACACAGAATGGTTTGCTCATTGATGTATGTTTTGTGGCTTTTGGTTGGCAAAACCATCAGAATTTTTTTTTTTTCTGAACAAAAATAGTGGGCTTGGGTGGTTTTATATGGAAGGGTAGGTGTTTTCAGGCCTGAATTATGTTTCACCATGAAGTAGAAAGCCAATGAAGTGCTCTGCAGAAATTCTGGTAAGTCACTCTGAAGATGTCAAGAACAGGCTTCCAGAGAGCATTGGAGAATATCCTATGTGATAATTTAAAAAAAGATCTTAAAACCAATTAAGCTCATATTCTTTAAAAACCACCTGTGTTCTTTAAGAACAGCCTGTGTGTTGTCTGGGCCCCTACTGCTTCTGTCTGTGTTTTGCTGTGGGTCACAAAAGCTCGAGTATTTGTACAGCAGCACCACCACCACATTTGCACAGTTCCTGCTCTGATGGAGTCATGGGCCTGACTGCAGCTCCCGCAGGAGATTGGGTTGTACCTGACCTCCCCTCTTTGCCATGACAGTGCATATTTCCCTGTTTCAGCCCCTTGGAGTCTGGGATAATGGCACAGCTACTCTGCTACTTCTGGTTAAAAGGGTGTGTGTGCTTCTAATGTGTGAGCCTGAGAGCTCAAGTTTTGGGACACCTCACTCACAGCAGGGTCCTGTTGTGCTGGTGTGCTTTGCAGTAGCACAAGTGTTGGAGCATCGGGGCTTGTCAGCAGCAAATCTGCTGCACAAGCTCTTTTGTGGACTTCAGCCATCACTTAGGAGAGCATTGTTTACTTTGCATGCTTTGCCAAGAGAATATATGTTCCTGTCTTATTTAGTGCATTAAGTACTTTGTGAAGTGTGAGAACTAATCTCGCATATAAAAAATATATATTTAATAATAAACCACAAAATAGCCTGTAAAAAACATAGGCGTAGGCCCAAATATTTTCTGTTTAATAGCATTTCTGCTTTAGAATTGCCTCTACCTGTCTTGATTTTGTTCCTTGTTTGTTTTGGAAAACCTGGCTATGCCAGCTTCAAGCCAGTGTTCCTCATGTGTCTGTATTCTGAAGCTGGTGCAAGCATTGTCCCTGAAACTTGCTCCCTTTCCTTGAGACTTTGCAAGGGTCTCTCATCCAAGGATGTGGAGGAACTCTGAGCATACATCTATTTGTCAGCCTCGAAGATCTCTTGGAGATGATCTGTTTTGGATGTCAAGCCTTAGTAGAATTTGTAATTTGTGCAAGAGTGTTGCCTGGAAAACAGAACAGATCTTCCCTGACAATGTTGGAGTGATAACATAAAAGCAAACCTTTACTTGAAAGCTCTCAGGTACACAATATGGCAAAAACTGCACATGGTACAGTAATTCTACAATTATTATAAGGTTAATTGTTTGGTTTACCTATCACATATTGTCCAATTAAAAGGTTGGTTGGTAAGGTAATAATTCCCAGGGTCCTGCCCACTGGAAGCAGCCCAGGAGCTTCTTTGCCCCAGTTCTGTTATCTCTAATCCAGATTCTGGTTGGAAAACAGAACATCCTTGTGGCTTCTTGGGATAAGACAACAATACTGTAGGAATGTGTTTAGGAGATTAGCTTATTGTTTCTGAATGTAGGGAAAGACAGAAGAATTACTAGAGCTACAGCCATGCATTAGCGATCTACAAAGCTACAGATATATGAACAATATAAAAAGCTAAAAATCAGGCATCAAGACCATTGAACCAGATAGCAGATGTTGGGTGAGCACAAATGTGGTTTGTATTTTTCAGCCTTAAGGAAAGAAGAAGTAATGAGAAATTATTTTTTCAATGACTTTTAGACATTTAAGTAAATACACAGAAGTGTTTTTAGCCATTGGTCAACACGGTAATGTTAGTTTTGAGAGCCTCTTGAGTAAATTGAGCAGATGAAGTGGTTGGTATGTGTTGTATGTAATGATCCCACATGCATTCATAATTTCTTGGTGCACTAGCATTGTATGAAAGTCCACCACAAAAAGCCCTAGGTGCACATCAACTGCTTCATGTACCTGATCTACTCTAATTTATGATACAATCTTTTACAGAAGTAAATCACTATACAAATATCTGAACTTTCAGCCATCTGTCACCATGCTTCCTCCTTTCATTCTGGAAGTGTCCAAGTTGTATTCATATTAACTAATGGAAACTAATCTGAAAATCGCTTTGTCTTAAGGAGCTTCTCCTCCTCTCAAATTTGAAAGCAATTAGTGGGGACTTTTTATAGTTTGTAAGTAAAAGTACTTAAAATATTTTCACTGAGACCTCTGAGCAACAAAATATTACATGAAATGGGGATACTTTAGGTAACAAGTATTCTTTTAAAAAAATTTACAAACACAATTTGGATTGTACCTGATGGGTTTGTTTAAAAAATTTCTTTTATTGGTATCGAGTATTTCATACTGCTGAAAGATTAATAGGCACAAAACAGAGTTATATAAAATAAAATATCTACAGGGGAGAAAGTGTTAAGGTACAAATCAAACTAGCTTGTCCTATAGCTCAGTCAGTGTCTGGAATCTGTTCATCTTTGCTGTAGTCTAAGGTCCAAGGTAAGCTTTACACTTGGAAACATTAGAGTTAGTATGTTGATGTTCTAAAATATACTGATGAGTAAGCAGACAGATACTATTTTCCAAAAGTGATGGAAAAGGCGTTTATGTCAGTGCCTGGCATACCAGACTACTGCCTTATAAAATTTACAATCAAGTTGTTAAACTGAAAAATGTATTTTATGTGGATGTGCAGAAAAAAGTTAATTAAATTACCAGTTTTCATATTATTAAAAAGAAAATTATACTTCCAGTATACTTCTTTTCCTTCTCACCTGAGTGGTCCTAAGACAGTTTGTGCAGTGAAAGAGTTCAATTCCCTGTTAAAATAAGCTTTGTATTTTGAAGACAGAAAAAAAGCCATGACCTCTGTGTAACCTTTTGTATTGATTGTATTGTTAGCAGCCAGTGTGTTGGATAACATAATACAGATGCTTAGGACAGGTTTAGGAAGGCAAAGGAGGGAATAAACCAAAAGGTTTCTAGTTTTAAGACTATGTGTTTAAGGGAATTGAGGTCATGTTCTGTAGAACCCCTCCACAAAAAAAATGAAACACCCTTAGATATCCATGTATATAAAAGTGTTCATATGTCAATAGAGCTATGGTATATATTCCTTTTCATCCATTTATTTGAATGGACAAAATTCAAGTAACACCCTTCAGCTTTGCTCTTTTCAGAGCAGCAAAATAGAATATTTGTCAGCACGTGTACAAGAAGTGCCTTTGCAAGCATGGAACTTAGCAAGCTACTGTACCAGAAAAAACCATGTAAATTCAAATTCTGTTTCTGCAGAAGCTGACTTTCATCTCTCCAAATAAAAATCTCAGCTGGTTCTGAGTCTTCCCTCGTGGTTATCTACCAGTTGTTTTTCAACAGGACAGCTTTTACACTTTAAAACCAGTATGCCTTGATCTTTCTTTGATCATTGTGAACAGCATCATCATTCTGTCTGACCCTTAAACGCATATGCATGTCCTTTTCAGATGAAAATTATTGGAAATATATGTGCCTCTTCTACTTGTAATTGTGTGAAAACACCCCTAAAGCTACTGTTTGGGTATGAATTTTGAGTGATTTTTCTTGTTTTAAGAAGAGGCAGACTGGTCAACATGGTTAGTAGCAGGTAGAGGCAGAGAAACAATTGCAAGAGGCAGAATCAATGAGACAGTCTGACAGTGAGCCTCGAGATGGCCCTCTCTCACCTCTTGCCAATAAAAATAAAAAAGTTTAGGGAGAGCAACAGTCAAGGGACAGAAGAGAGGAAGAACAAAGATGCATGCATGCAGACACATGCATGTGCCATTTTAAAAGTAGATTACAAAGCTCAAGATAGTATCAGGTGGGAAAGAAAACCTGTGTCCCCCATCCTGTTCAACTCTTTTGGCATGTATGTTTTATTTAAACATGCAGTCATGTGCTATTGTTTCTACAATTGTCTCAGGAAATTTGAAGGCAAACCAGCAGACAAACCTAAGGATGATCCGAGGTTCTACTGGGATGAAGGCTGCAGTGTATAAAAAAACCAAACAACAGAAGCAAAAATACTGCCCAATACCACACACCCATCCTCCCCCCCACCCCCTCCCCGCTCAAAAAAAGCCCCAACAAACCGATATGAAGACTGTGGTTTTATGGTTGTCTGTGTCCCCAAGCTCCTGTATGGAGGTTGGTAAGTCACTTCGGAATGTTCATTGACCCTGTATTTTCATTCCTCGGGTGCACCACCTGGCTAGTGCTTTGTTCTTTAGGAAGGATTAATGCTCACACGTATGGACGTTTTGTTTTAAGCACAGACAGCCACCAAGCGTTCTCTATTTCTGAAAAATAGAGTTTAGAAGAGTCTCAGAGTGGGAGGCCTGCATGGACGGGGGTGCCTGTAGCATATGAGTCGTAATTTCCCGAAGTGTAGAAGGGGGAAGTAGTGCTGTTTGGGAGGACGGGGACCCCGATGCGCGTTCTGTTCGTGCCGGGTGCCGGTGCCCCGGCGCGGCAGGAGGTGGCAGCCGAGCCCCGGCCGGCGGCGCGGGGCGGCGGGAGCAGGTGCCGGCTGCGGGGATCCTGGCGGGCTGGCGGCGCAGGAAGCAAACGTGGAATGTGACTCTTTAATGCCTTTGAATGCGGTCGGTTTCTATGCCCGCTTTCCAGCGTTGCAGCCTTGTAAAACCCCAGCACGTCAGATGTCGGGGCTTTTACGGTGTGTAGAAATGTGTTTGCTAAACCCAAGGACTTTGTTGTACAGCTGCGACACCTTTAATCCGTTTTTGTGGGAGCTGTACCACACAGGGCAAGCACTCTCGTCTGCTTTCCTTTACAGAGATACTTAATGAACAAGCGAACAGGTTTGGGGATGTGGTCAATGATCCAGTTGTTTGGAAGTACACTTCACGCGTTGTAAGTAGCGCCATCCATCAGAACAGAGAACACCATTGTCAAACACAGACTTGAGATAAGAGCCAAGATAGGTGAAGGCTTTTTTTTTCTTTTTTCCCTCCCTGACTCAAGTGTCTGATGTATTACAGCGTTCAAAGCATTTCAGTATGCTTATATTGTATTCACACATATGCAATGTATTTGAAACATTCCTACCAAGGAGATTGTGGTAAAAACTGTAATGTGCAGCTTGCTGGGTTTCATTGTAAAGTAATATAATCTCCACATGTGCGAAGGCCAATGCAATATTTTATTTTTTGCTTACCCCAGGGAATATGATATTGAATTTATCAGCTGAAGTATTTGAATGAGAACTCATAAATATTTTCTGAGGTGCATCAGTGGCATACACAGGGAGAGAGAGGACGTGCAGCTCTGGGTGAAGAGGAAGTTGTTCAAACTTTCCATCCTCCACTGTCACATAACAGCTATGCCTTGCCCTTCAGACGAGATACTGGTAAAGTTTCTTGGTGACTGAAAACAAGACTTAAATTGTGGAGAATTTGTCCGTCAGTGATTTTTTCTGCTAATTATTAACTCTGTAGTACATGGACTGTGGATGTTGTTCACATCGGCTACAGAGCTTGGGGAGAGTGGGGAGGGCTCCCAAAAAGGGAGTTACTGTTCTGAAGACATGTCAAAGGCACAAGAGGCCTGCCTGCTTTACCTGATGCACTGTGATTTTAGGCATCCTGGATGGACCAGCTGCTACCAAATCTAGGAGGAGTTTGCACACTGCCTTTGTCTAGTTGTAAGTCTTACAGGGCTTAAGCAAGCATCTCTGCATGACATTATCCTGTGTTGCTGTGTGATTTAGCCTCTTGTTTGGAGCTAATCTAAGCATGTCCAAAACAATTCTGTGATGCTCTAGAATAGTCCAAGCCACGCTGAGTTAGCAGTTTTCTATCAGCATTGACTCCAAGTGTACCTGCAGCTAAAATTGCCCGTATCAGGAATGGCACTGAGAACATGACCAAAGATGACATTTTGCCAATGTCGAAAATCTTTATGCCTCCACACCTGGAGTATCGCATACAATTGGTCTCTGCATGTCAAGAAGAGCATATTTTTTCTCAAGAAAAGAAAAAAAAATATGGAAAAGGACTTCTAAATTTGCTGCAAAAATGTAATAGCAAGCTTATGGTTTCACTTTAGTTTGGAGAGAAAGCTGAAAGCTGAAAAGGGATGAGGCTGATTTATAGCATCAAGAAGGCAGTGTAGGAGATGACTGCTAAACTTGTTTACCAAATCCTACAGTACTGGATCAGAGAACATGTATTGAAACTGATCAGATGTAATTTAAAACAGGTTTTTAAAAGTGCCTTTCTTCAAAGCCAGTAATAAACTTCTAAAACTGGCTGTTGCAAGAAAGTGTGAAGTCAGAACACATCAAGAGTTTCAAAACAGATTAGACAAATTAATGGATAAAAGGTGCAAACCAGATCCTATTGGGAAGGCAATGATATTCCCTCTAACATCTGAAATCTAACAGCAGGATGCAGAAGGAGCATGAGGATTAGATTTCAGATAGTGGCTTGTTTCATGTACTCTCCTTAAGCCACCTCTGCAGCAGCCACTGTGGGAGACAGAAGCCTGGGTGATGTACATTAGTCTCACCACATGGGGCATTTCTGATAGAAAAAGATTAGATGGGCATGCCCTCAGGTGTGCAAAAAGAGCTCAAATTGCTGCCTAAAGCCTCTCGTTTCAAGGTCACAGACTTAAAAAGGTACAGAAGAAATCAGCACTTGCAGAGAAAGCAAGTCAAGAAGAGGTAGCTGCCTCAATCCTTTGGAAGTCAGGAAGCAAGACATTTTAGGAATCTGGTTGATTAGCAGCCAGTTCAAAGGTGAAGAGAATGGCAGATTGAGGATGGCTTGGAAGTGGAAGAAGTAAAAAACTTCTTTTTTTAAAAAACTTTTTTTTTTATCATTTGAGTTGAGAATATGAGAACCATGGATATACCTATCCAGTTAGCTTTCTGGCTTTATTTGTGGGAAATGGTATTAGAATGTCCTTGAGGTTCCTTCTGTCTGAGCTTGCTCCGGTTTTGCAGTGGATGTACCTTCTGTGCCAATGTTGTCCTGGGAATTACATCACTCCTGGATCTGCTTATCTACTACTGGCTGAAGTTGGTCCAGGGCTGAAGCTGGCATATGCTCTTTATTGCCCTCCAAGTACATCACCTTTGTGCACCAGGATGAGCTATTTCCAAAAGGAGTTGGGAGTTGTATTAGTCCGGCCCATAACACCTTTAATCACCCAGCTCTGCCCTTATTAGATGCACTCTCTCTCCATAATATTGAATTCATCAGAAAAGGTGAACTGGCACCTTTTTTTTTTTTTTTTTTTTTTTTTTGTATAATAGTAAGGAAGCTCTTGGCACTTCAGAAGGCATTTCTCTCTTTGATCTAAAATAGCCTGTGTGTGCTGACTTCTCTGGCACACTGCAATGTTCACCAGTTCTCTTAAGTTTTCCTGAGAGGAACAGAATTTTGAAGGTGGTGAAAGGGTGAACGGGGCAAGAATTTATTTGCTTTTTTTTTCTTTTAGCTGTTCTTGGCCTGAGATCTGAGGAATGAAGCTAAATTTGTAAGGACCACATTTTAAAATATTTGCCAGTTGTTCCAGATATTAAAATAGGGATTTTTGTCCGGAGGAGAAGAAATGAAAATAAATAAATATGGATCTTTTTCACCTAATTTATGACCTGCAAATAGGGTTCCTCCTCAACCTGCATGATTAAATCTCTCCAGTCAAAAGGGACCATTTTGATTACATCTTCTATCAAAAAAATGTCATGAAAACTTTCTTTTTTTTAATAATACAAAAGAAATCCAACAATATCAGGTGTCTGCAGTTTAGATTGTTTTGCCATTTCTACCAGGGATTTGACCATATTACAGGCAATATATAAATAATAGTTCTTCACCTTTAACATCGCTGTCAAATTTAGTTTCATGGTTGTTGCCTTTACTCATACCAACTCTATACATGGTAGAGATGGAAAGTTTTTTTGTGTAGGTGTGATATTACTTGTTCTTACAGATGCTGGTTATGGCACAGCTTTGGTTTTTGACCTTGTAGATGTGTCAAGAGGGATTAGAAAGATTTGTTTAAAATGTTGCATTTGATTAACATTTTTGAAGCCCAGTCTTCTCTTAGAAATACTTTGGGGCATAAGTGCTTTTGGAAGATAGTTGATTCCCAAAGGAAAAGGTGCAGCAGTTCCGTGTTAAGATCACTGTTCAAACTCATCATTCCAGCCTCAGAAATGTGTTTTCACTAACCTAAGAGTGTGATAAGCTGAAGGAGAAGGTGCACAGCTTAGGCATTTGGCAGTGCTTCCCGTGGAGCTGCTGTGCAGGGCTAGTGATGGAGGATCATGAAGTGAGGTGTTCTTTCAAGTCTTATCATGTCTCAGCTACTTTACAATCTCTGGAGGGTCCCAGGCAGAGTTTCTACAAGCTGTGCCTTAGTGTTCACCAAATAGTACATGTGCTGCAGATGTTTTAGGCTATCACCTGAAGATTGTGATAACTACAACACATGCTGTTTTGGATGATCTCAGTAGGGCATCCAGTATCTTATTTCTGAGGCATTTTGCTGCAAGAAGCAATAAATTCAATTCTGTCATCATTAGGCAGGTGTTTATAAGCACTGCAAGACTTTAATCTCTCTCCAGGGAGAAAAATACTTCAGGGGCTCATTCTACAACTTGGCATTTGCTTTGCATCCCTGGCATGTTCCCATTTCTGTCTAGGCCAGGAGAGCAAGCATGATTTTATGGCTAGGACTCAGGTCTTAATAATTTCCCAGCTTTGCCAGTGACTGCTATGAAGTGTAGAGCAAATCTGTCCCTCAAATGGCCAGCTACAAAGAGTGAGGGTAGTGTGGCTTTTTATTTCTGTGGTGTGTTTCTTCTGCATAGCTTTAGGACACAGACTATGTTGTGTTAGATCTATGTATCATAGATCCAAGAATTGTACACAAAGTCACCATCTACTGCTAATAGTAGAGCAGAAGTTTAATCTAATTTGATTAGAATATTTGATAAATTGATCTGCAAATCATCCTGTACTTTCATAATCATATGATGTGCCAACAAGAGATTCATGGTTGTGATGTGACTACTGCAGTGTTTGGATTTGGGAGGATGTCAATATGTACTAACTTTGGTTTCCTAAAACACGTTTGTGTAGATGGTGAGCTAATGTCTAATTGGATCATGAATTAATTTTCTTCAGACCTACAAAAGTTTATTCATTCAGTGTCTCCCTAGTCCCTGTAGGAAGCCCTGTGGTCACTCAGGTCCTCCATCTCCAAGGAGCCAATTTTTCTGGCTGCAGTGGTTCCTGGATCTGAAGGCAGTTTGCACCATCTGAAAGGCCTGGAAAACCTGAAGTCTGCTCACTGATAGCTGTTGAGCAGTCGCTAGTGAAAATTTGTGGTGAAAATTTTTGAAAATTATTTGAGTAGCTATGAGAAAACCCATAAAACAAAGAACATGGTGAAAGAAAATGCCTTGAGGAAGCTTTGAATAGATTGCATAGAAACCCAGTAGCTCTCATTGCTGGAAAGTTACCTCAGGGAAGAAAATATCAACATCCTTAAAGTTTTGCGCCCCGTGGGAAAAGTCACAAAGAAACTCAATAGGTTCTCTCAAGAAAATTTTGGTGTGCCACATTGACTTGGAACAGCCCACCCATAAAGGCAATGTTAAAACAATTATCTCAAGAAACTGTGGTGAACTGAAAAAAACAAATAAACATTTCCAAGTAAACTTCCCATATTTAGAAGAATATGGTAGAATAGCATTAAGGCAAACAGGAAGACTATGAGAAAGACAAACAAATCTTTAAAGCTTTAAATATGAGCTAATTTGATGTATGCATTAAACCATTTAAACTGCTGCCATTTGCATCAAGCAGTTAATATTTGCTTTTAGTTTAATTTTTTTCCATTAAATTAAGATAATATTCTTTGTTTTACTCATGAAAACATTTACAAATTCATCATATTATAAACAATAGCCTATTGTTTGCCTTCAGACATCTGTGCTGATGCAAAGAAGAAATTTCTACATTGTTATTTTACAGCTTTTAATTTGTTTATTTCAGGAAAAATACACCATAATCTATTTTTCTTTTTTCTTGGTGGGTCTAGAAAAATTAAATTGTTTCCTTTCCTATCTCTCCCACTGAATGTTTTTGCACACATATAAGTGCAGATGTGCATACACGTGTTTCTGTCACACAAGAAGGTTATGTACTTGCAAACATTCCTATTATCTCTACACACTTCTTTCTTTCTTTAATAATGATATCAGAGTTTCACACTTCCTTGTGCTTAAAAATCTGAAGTCCTTAAGTACCTTTAAATGTGCAGTCCAGTAACTTAATTTGATATATTTTTATTCCAGCAAACAAATATCCATTCTATTATTTTTTCCTGTGTTGAAAGTTTCTGTAATAGCAATTTTAACTGGTTTATCTTTTGAACTAATCCAGTCTTTTCTGTTCATCTGTGTAGGTTGTGTCGCCCCAGTCCTGCTGAAGTTGGACCTGTGCAGTGTAAATGTTGAAATCTTGGAGCAAGGAGGGGTGGCATGGAGATCTGTAGTTTAATGTGTACAGTCCTGGACTGGGACTGGAGAGAAAGAAGTTGTTTTGGTTTTTCTTATGTCCAAGCAATTCCTTGAATCTTTGTTTGCATTTGCTTTTCAATTAACTCTCTAATAAAATGCAGAAGCAGTCCATAGGACAAAATACCAGGAAGGCTATTGAGTTGCTTCTGGTAAAGTCCCTCCTCTCTCCCTTGGTGTCTCTGTTTATGACTTCAAAAGTGGTTTATCAAACTTAGGTATCTATAAGGGGCAGTAAGCACCCCTGACTCTCGTTGTGGCCAATGGAAAACACAAGTGGGGTTACTTTATCTCATCTTAAAGCAGATATGTAAATGAAGAGAGAAATGAAGCATCTACTCCTCCAGAACTTCAAGGGGAGTCTTCGAAGGCTGATCCAGGTGTCTGCATACCTTGCATGCATGGACCCTCATCGTGCTATGAAGAGAGGAACCTCAGGCCAGTGCTAAGTCAGAGTACCCCAGTTAAGTAAGCCTGACTTAATATTTTACAGGAAAAGTCTGAGTTGAACAATCTTTTGTTTCCTTGCTCCATGGTTTAGCAGCCACTAGTATTTGTCTGTTCTCCAAATCTGGTAAGAATAGGGAGAATCTCCCTTCCAAAAAAACTCCAAAAAACCCAACAAACCAACAACAAAACCTCAGGAATCGCCACGTAGAAAGCAGTGGATTGTGCTTGGTTAGCGAGCTGTATGTGGGGGAAGGCACTGGAAGGAAATCAAAGGCAAGGTCAGTGCTTAAAAACAGTGTGTACACAGTACCAAATGGCTGCTTTACCCTTAGCACAGCCACCTAAAAGCTGTCCAAAGGTGCAGTTCTACTCTCAGTGTGCAAGCTGAACATATCCCAAAGCTCAAAGTGCAGTCCATGAGACTGCAAAGCTCTGTGGCCAGTTGGTAATGCTGAAAGTCAGTTGAATAAATGTCAGTAAATGTGAACACACTGTAGCTGCCCCTATTTTCAAAGGAAGATCTAGCAAGTACACACTTGGTCCCTTTGTTCTTAATGGCTTCAGTGGAAGGTGATATGGAAACTCTTAAATCAGGTCTAGAGATAATTAAGTCCTAGAAATAAAATTATTTGGAGTGGAAACATCTTACACAAGAGAGGATCCTTGCCATCTTTTCCACAACATGTCTATTCAGAATAGTACATTTTAAAAAGTTATTGTTAAGGTGTTTTCTTCCCTCTGAATAACTCTGAAAGACATAAAGACACTTCTTCCCTCCTTCATAATAAGGATCAGAATCCCATATCCATCCTTTTTACAAACCAGCTGCTGGGACTTGGCATTGTATCTAGCCATAGCAATATATAATGTGGGCAAACCCACAAATGTGTCTTCTAAGAAAGAAGCAAAATTTTGCTTTCACAAAATGTAGGAAGCCAAGTGATTCTAGAAAATGTGAAACAGATAAACTCTAAACTCTTTTCCCTCCAGATCAGTGCCAAGATTGGTGCAGTATGGGGAAGATGCAGCTCTGATCATGAAGGAAATAAGGAGGAAGGAGCTAAAGGGGATTTTCTGCATGGCTGCTTCCCTTCTGGGGGACCGCACCTTCTAGTTGTACTTGGCAGCTCTAGCTGCAAATTGCCCAAAAATTCTGATAGATGTACTATGCCTGCCCTGGAATTGGAGTTACCTAGTCTTAGCTTTCTGCTTCCTGGTTTTTTTTCTGGATTATTTAATTTGTGACTCTTGAATTAAGGAAATCCTTAGTAGGTGCACTACCCATAGGGATGTTACCAGTAATATTTGGCACACTCCTGGTTCAGCTATTGTAAAAAATGCCTTGGGTTCCTCAGCCTAGAATAAAACTAAGCTTCAAAAACAAATACCAAAAATCTTCTCTATGGCCTTTTTTCCAAACCCAGTGAAATTAACTGCAGGAAACATGCCATTAATTAAACCATCAGTTCTGATCAATGTTCTTATAGAAGCAAAAAGATCTCTTGAGAGATATAACTTCTGTCATGTGGGTAACTGGTTTAAACACTGCCAGCAAACATCTCTTGCCACTATGCCCATCTCCTCTTGGAGAGTTTGTTGTCAAAGCTATGCCTGCAAAGATTTTGTACTATGGAGAAGGTTCTAGCCACAGGGTGGAAACGCCATTATGTTGGAAGTGAAATTTCGGTTTTTCTAGTCTGTAGTGGAGTCTGAAACTCCATGAAATGAGGATAAACAGACAAATGTACCCCAGTATCTCCTAACACTTTAAACAGTAGCTTGGCCTTTAGAGCAGATGCCTTGTAAATACTGCCTCTGCCTGGAAGGTTCTCATCACCTGCAGAGCCTCCAGACAATGATCCAGTGTGCAGGCTTCAGCAGAATAACTTCCACTGACTCTTTGGGCAGCTTTATCCTCTAGTTTCTTTCCCTAATTTTGCTGACTGGAGATGGTGTGAGTGCGTCGACTCTCTTGCGTTGTTCAAGAGTTCCTGTGTGTGAACAGAGCAAATGTCTGGGAGCAGCAGCAAATGTGTGGGTGCTGGGTGAGCAGCAGCTCAGTAAAGCCAGCAGGAGGAAGGAGAAGAATTATAGAATAGGTTGTGTTGGAAGGGACTTTTAAAGTTCATCTAGTCCAATAAATGTAGCTGCATTCTGTCCCATGTGCCCTGCGCCTGTGGGCTACTGTGACCCTGTGATTTTCCTGCTGGTGGTGCTTGGTGCAAAAAGTGAAATCTGAAAATTTAATGCAGGAGGAGTTACAGATAGTAACCTTTTCACAGAGAACAGTGGGCAGAAACAGCAGGACATCAGATGTGGCAGTGCCTCCACTCCTCTATCAGGCAGTGTTGACCATTCCAGTGGTTTTTATAAGTGGAAGAGTTCATATCAGAAATATTTCCCTTCCATCCAGCCTAGAACATCTGGGCTTTGCTGAAGTCATTAAGTGCAGTTATTTCATTGTGAACTAAATGCCAATTAGCAGAGTGAAGCCATGCTAGAAACGGGCTGCATGACTGAAATTTTTAAAACCCATGGTGACCTAGACAAATTGGGAGTAAAGTGCAGAAGAATGAAAGTTCCTGTTCACATAGATTTAACACATTTACTTGAGGACAAGAGGGAAATGTGTCTTAACATAAGCTTCATTTTCAGGGAAATGCATACATGAATTTGTTGACTTATTAATTACATTAGAATTCAAGGAAAATGTTACTATACCCCAGGGTTTTCAAACCACTCTTAGCACTGCCACTGCTATCACTGCTAGTGACTGAGAATTATAGAAAAGAATATAAATCTGCAGTTTTCCCTATTTGTATCTGTTTGGCTCGGTTTAGGCTATGAAATTACTGAACTTGTCTGGTTCACTTTTCTTCATGGGCAGTGCAATGTTCTGGCTTTCATATCCTATAAAAGTAGTGGTGCCACAAAATTGCAAGGGAAATACTTTGGTCCCGCAGCATAGATATAATTAAATCCAATGAACGTATTTTCATTGCCTGCAATGAGGAATCTTAAAAAAAAAAAAACAACTAGAGCAGTCACTCAGATAATAACAGGAATATAATTTTTAGTACCATATTATCAGACCGTTGATAAGAATTTTCAATTTAATTTTTAAATACTTTCTTTAATAAAACATACAATCATTATCATATGGTATAATGCCTATAGCCAGCTGTACCTAACAGGATTGTAATCCTGTTGAGCTGCTGTAATGGCATGAACCACAAAAGCAAAACCCAAGTGGTTTATCAATGTCAACAAACTCCCAGATGGAATTACAGTCTTATATGCACCATTTAGCTGTATGCTATTCATTACAACATATGACAAAAATTATGCTTCTATTAAAAATGCACAGATGAGAATATGTGTTGTTGAAAAGGGATTGTTTAAAGAGCAGAAGGCATCTTTTGCTGAAAAGCAGTCTCATTTTCCATGCAATGCCTTTTCAGGCATATTTACAGAATGATGGGGAATTAGGTTCAAGTCCTGAAAGAAATGTGGTGCCTTAGGCTCAGTAGAATATTTCTGGTTTTGTCTTTTAATATGCACTTTTCTTTTGCTGTCTACATTTGGTGAAATCTGGCCACCCTTGGAGAAAGCATGAGCTGGAGCATGGCAGTGAGAATCTTTGAGAAATAAACCACGAGGTGCTGGCCTTGGAAGTCCTTTGGAACCCACCAGGACTTCGTAACAGAGTGGAGGCAGTCCTTGGATGTTGTAAGGATCGTTATTTTGTAAAATTTCAAAATAGTCAAAGAGTATGGATTCCAAAGTTCAATGTGTGGTTTGTGCAGTCATGTTTGTCTTTTTGTAGAAAAGCCCCAGTGTAAAAGAAAAATTTCCCAGCTTAAAATGAAATTACAGTGGAAAGCAGTGCCATGAGACCAACAGGAAGATAAATTGTACCAAGTAAAAGTGTTTTCTGGCTTGGAGCTATCTTGGAAACCCCCAAAGTGTTTGAAGAGATCCTCAGTGGTTCAAGCAGCCCTCATCTATTATTGAAGCAGATGGACTCTCCAGTATTAACCACTATAATGGCTGCACAGGCAAAGAGGAGAGGTAAAAGCAGAAAAGGTTGAACAGGGGAAGTGGTTTTCCATGCCCTAGGACCCTCCAAAGAGATGTCAATTCTGTGGATGACCAATCCACCAAGAGGGATGGCAGCTGTAGGGCTGATTGGAAGAGTTCAGCAGGTCACTCCAGGGAAGCACTAAGGCAGGCTCTGTGAGAACGGTGTGTCCCTATAGGTTGAATTCTCTGCTGCAATATCAGAAATAGGGTGATAGCATTGTAGGACAGTACTTTCAGTAGCTCTGAGTTATTTTATTCCACCATTCTAGGGAACTGAGACATGCCTGCATGGAGCTGGCTTCTCCAGGTGTGCTTTATGCAGGAACAACAGTGGTCAAAACAAACAGGAGACATGTGCAGGCTGAAGAAGGAAAATGTTCCTTTAAATTCCATGCCTCAGCTAGCAGATGCTTGGTGCAGATTTCTGCGGCATGCTCAGTGTGGAAGACGTGTGTCTGGGGACATAAATCCTGTCCCTCTGGCCCATGTGACACATGCACGTTGTGGTTGGAACCCAGATGACAGCTAGACATCACTCAGCTGCTCACTCGTCAGCTGAGTCCTCCACCAGCAGAAGGGGGGAGAGTAAAACTGAGAAAACTAATGGGTTGAGATAAAGACAGTTTAATAGGAGAGAAAAGGAAGGAAATAATAACAATAATAAAAAAAAATACACAAAGCAAGTTATGCACAATGCAATTGCTTACCTCTTGCCAATGGATGCCAGCCAGTCCCTGAGCAGCAGCCTCTGCCCAGCTTTCCCCCAGTTTATATACCAAGCATGATGCCATATGGTATGGGAAACCCCTTTGGCCAGCTGGGGTCAGCTGTCCTGTCTGTATCCCGTCACACCTTCTTGTGCCACTCCGGCATTCTTGCTGGCAGAGCATGAGCAGCTGGAAAGTCCTTGACTTTGCATAAAAAGCACTTAGAAACAACTAAAAATATTAGTGTATCTAACATTGTTCTCATGCTAAATCCATTACACATGATGGTACCAGCTACTGGGAAAAAATTAACTCTGTCCCAGCCAGAACCAGGATAATGCACATCTCCTGCTGGCCACAGATGTATGTTCCCAAATGCGAGGAGCTGCCATCATTGGCCAGGCCAGCTTCTCTGAATTGTTGACAGAGCCTCAGTCTCGTAATTTACTTTTTTTCTGAGCTGGGCATGCATGGGTGTTTCTTTCAAACATATTGAACCTACCTTAGCAGAGAGAAAAAAGGGAATGCCTTGGGTTATTACTGATGGGTGACAGTAGCTGGGTAGCATCAACTGCATGAAAGACAATCTCCAGTTGCCCATACATGGACAGGGCGGAAATTAAGTCAATTTGCAAGACAGCAAGAGATTTAAAGGGCAAAGACTAGGAAATTAGATTGAGCTGGGCAGAAATGTTTTCTTTATGTTAATCTTGGGTTTTCTCTGTTTTAGTGCGGCAGATTTCATCCCAGTATCTCCTCAGGCCTAGACCCCTCTATCTTTCATGTTTTCCTTGTGTACAAATCCAAATTAAAATCTTTGTTTTCAGACAAAAAAAAAAAAAAATAGAAATGAGAAAGTTTTCCTGTAAGGTTTATGGTTTGTATTTTCCTTTGTTGTTTGTATTCTGTAATTCCATGAGATGTCAGTAGTAACATGTTTCAAGATAGTAGAAATACCGCCATAACATGTAATTGCTGGAATATTTCACACTCTGTTTTTTTAATAGAAAGACCCTACTTTTTACAGGAACAAGCATGAAAATATAAAACCACAATTGAAATTTAAAATGAAATCTCAATTTTCTGAACAATATTACCTGTTTTTCAAGACAAATGCCAAAAAACCAATTTTTACAAAATTGTTGTTATTAAGTTCAGAAAACAATTGGTTGAAGAAAGAGAACCTGAAAAACTTTGTGCAAACTTCATTTTGCTATCCTCAACAATTTTCTCAAGGGGACTAAAAGCAAGACAAACCAGGCATGATGTTACCCCCTGATCCCTTCCCAAATCTCGGTGCTGTTCCTCTCTGTCTGAAATTGGGTAATGGGGATTCCTGAGTGAGCTAGAAGTAGCAGGTGAGAGGGTTAAATAAGCTCCTTAAACTATTTCCATCCTGCCAATGCTCTGTCTTAAAACCCCTGAATTACTCACTAGCACAACTGTTTATTTCATTATTAAAATTAGGCTGCAGGTCTCTCCCTTCTCCCACCCACGCATGATGTTCACGGAAGGAGAACTACTCCCACACGATTACAAGGTCTACTATTAAGTGTGAACTTCATATTTAATTGTAATTGCTAGCAAAATATAATTTAACAGCAAAGTATGCTGAATTTGTAACAAAGTACCCCTTTTATTTGAGCAGGAATATGGATGCTGCCCAAATGTGTCCGCATGGTTCCAATTAAGTTGAGGAATGTTTAATGTAAAACTCAACTTGATGAAAATAACTAAAGTTTCTGACAAACCAATAAATTTGAGTCTAGAAAGCTCCGCATATACAGTACAGACAGGGAGGGGCAACACCCACTGGGTCATCAATTTTGGTGCAGTCTTCCTGTTCATTTATGCTAAAATAATACTATACAGCTAATTCAATTTCTTCCCAGCTGTAAACATAGAGAGGAATGCTGGATCTAGCTGAGGATGGAGGAGGGCCTGGGCTGATTCATTAACCTCTGTGCAATTTCCAGGCTGAAATGCTAAGGAATTTAAACCCAGCATTGCTTTCCTTCTTTTCCTTCTGTTCCTTCTTTTCTTCCCTTTCTTCTTTCTTTCTTTTTTCCTCTCCTTTCTTCTTTNTCTTTCCTTCTTTCCCTTCTGTTCCTTCTTTTCTTCTTTCTTCTTTCTTCTTTCTTTCTTTTTTCCTCTCCTTTCTTCTTTCTTTCTTATTTATCTCTCTTCTCTCTCTTCTCTCTTCTTTCTCCTTCTCCTCCTTGTTCCTCTTTCTTTTCCTCTTCTTTCTCTTTTTTTTTGGTGGCTAGCACACCAACAGTTCAGAAAATTGGAGTGTTTGTTGATGGAGACCTGAGCACATGGTTACCTGTAGGAGCTACCAAGGATGCTGGGAATGCTGCAGGGAGATTTTCAGTAGATCTCTCAATGAGTTCTTTTCTTCTCATCCTCCTGTTACCGGCAGGTCCCACCTCAAGGTTTTGTTGAAGCTTGCGGTGATGTTGGGATCACAATTTGGTCTTGGACACAGCTATGTAAAACCAACTGAGTTCAAAGTGTGATCTTCTACCTAATATAGGTTTTGGGTTGGGTTGGTGGGTTGTTTTTTTTTCTCAGTAGAATTTCTGAATTGTGAAAACAAAGCTGTTGTGGTTAATGAGCTTGCCTACACACAGGAGGAAATTGATGGTGGACTGTTCTATCAATGTTGATATTGTGAATAAAACATGCAGTTCTTGGGAATCCTGCCTTCTGAAAGAGGAGAGTTTCAGAGCTATAAAAGCAGCAAAAATCTCCAGAGAGTTGGAGACAAGGGATGCTGGTTATACCCCTGCAATGAGAGCTGCTGTGTGTGGCAAACAAAATGATCATCAGGTTTTTAGCTGTCACATGTAAATCTTCCTCAAGAACCAGGGAAGATCATTTAGCTGGGGTGAATTCAAAAAGAAGACAACAGATAAAAATGTTTACCTTTTCACTGCTGCTGTTACCAGGCTGTCCCTCACTTTTCTCCACAGGTGTATCTGCAGACAGCCCAGCTCAGGTTTCCAGAGGGGGCTGCATGCCCAAAGGGTCTCACCAGTGACTAGAAGAGGGTCTGTAGAAGGGACCAGCTCTGGGCTACCCCAGGTGACCCCACTGTGCCCAAACAGTGCAAGAGGAGAACATGCTGGGAAACCCCTGTGCTGGTGAGGGGTTTCCTCATCAGCCTCCAGACCTCCCATCTCTGTTCTGCCTAATACTCTATTTTTCATTGCAAAATTCATCTTACATACTCATTTCACCCCTCACACTCTTTCCACTGAAACTCTGACCTCCTCAGAAGTGTTTTCCATGCCTACCAGGATAATGCTTGTTCCATGTTCTAAGCCAGGCCATGACACACTCCTCTGAAATGCATTTAAATTATCTCAGCTAACAAGAATTGCTCTCTAATTCTGCTCAGTGTTTGTGTGCAGACTACATCTCTGAATTCATTTCGTATCTTTTCTTATTCAGGTGTATTTCTAAATGATCTTGTGCAAGGAGAGTTTTGTTTCTCCATCCTTTCCTCCTCCTCACCAACTTTGTAAGACAAAAGAAAAGCTGGCTAATTAATTTGCACTTTTCTCTTTACCTACTGAGAGATCTGTTTACACTTTAAATGGGGTGGGCCAAGTTGCTCTTGCCCTCCCAAGGCCAAAATAAGAGCAGACTTTAAAAGAAGACTTTGTAAGTACCTGTGTTTGCTGGAAATATTTAGCTTCTCAGTCTTGTGACCAAAGCAAATAGTTCATTTGAGCAGAATACAATGGACTTTTATTTCCCATTATGGGAAATACAATCTCTGAGATCCTGAGAGCATCATTTGGTAGCTGAGGTTTGAGGGTCAGTTCAAAGTTATTGCTAGCTGTCTCCTGCTCCTGCTTACCCTTTTCTGCCTGGTCTCCTATCAAGAGACTGCTTCAGTCAGCATTTAAGTACCCTTTTAAAGGCTAAGAAAGTTATTTTTGCCAATTTTTCTCCTAACTTAACAAATTCAGAATGCTCCCTCTAAGGTAATTTTGAAATACAGGGACAGAAATATGGGCTAAATAATCAGCAGTGACTCAGAGGATCTAATAGGTATTTAAAACTATCAAGATATATTGTCCTATTTTCCCAGAAGTGCAATAATGAATAACCATAAACCTGGCATGCTTATATTAATCTCTATAGGATATTACAGTTTGCACTCAAGACCTGAGGTATTTTTTCAGTGACAGCTCTAGTTGATTTGCATCTTTTCCGTTTCTTCTATGCTAGACAGGTCCATGCATAAGCTATGTGCTATTTCCTTATTGTAGAAAGACAACAACTAGATGACAATGCAGAGGGAGAATAAAGCACATTTTTATTTTCTACTTTTCAAATAACATCAACAAATTCTATTTGCATGAGATATTTCTACACTTTGGAAGATATCAACCTTTTGTTGATATGGAAGACCTCTAAATTGTTACTTAAGGAATAGCTTGATATCATTGTCTGTCTTTATATCAGAATATAAACTTGCTCTTGGCTCTGGGCAAAGAGGAGTTTGATAACCAGGAGCAACTTCACACTTCAGCATCTGTGCTTAGACACATCTATAAAGATACTGATGGGGAATGGGTGTGTTTGGGACACGTGGGTGTTTAACTTGTGGGACAGGGACTTTAATGCCCTGTGGGTGTCCTTCACTGTGGGTACCTGATCTAGGTTGTGACATTACCATTTATGTGTCTGCGACAAGCAGGTGGCATTTTGTTCTCTTCAGGGTTTCCAAATGGAAATATTGGAGCAGGAAAACCATATCTTTCTAGAGCTTATTTTTATGGAATGTATTGTGAAAAGGGATACTTAGGAAATGGCAAGTCACCAGTATGCTTATTAAAACGACCTTAAGGTCAGATTCTGCCACTGTTAATCAGAAGAGTTGTACCTTACTCCTTGAGCTTTCCTATTGGATTCTGTGGGATTACTTAAGGAATTCAGGTACTGCCTGGTGGGACCAAAGTGGCAGAGAGGCTGGCTTCTAATAAGCAAGCAGCTGTAATGCAACATCTTCATTTTTACCTTCTGTTTTAGCTAAGTAAAAAATATTTAATATGCAAGTTGTTTTCTTTTGAAAATCCCTACTTTATTGAGGTGAAATTTTATACAACAAGTATTTATATATTTTGATTAATATTTTAATATATTTATTTTTTAATGTGAAATCATCTTTGTTGAAAATGTACTTCTATGTTAGAAGCTACCCCGTTTTTTATTTTCAAAAATCTGCAGTAGAAAGAAAATAATTTTTTTATGACGTCTTCTTGAAATCCTGCAAGTTTTACAAGGGTATTTTCCAGGGTTTCTGTGAGTTTCTTTTAAATTTTAATTTTATCACCCCAAATAGCTTGAGTTTTGGACAAACTGGGCAGTGGTTCATGGTCTTTCTGAACTGGCAATTAGTGAACAATGACCTGATTCAGTATTGTAATATTGTAATAGCTGTATGAAACAGAAAGGAGCTGTGTTCTGGTTTAGGAATGGTACTCTCTCTGGTTGTCCCCAAACCATGCGCCCCCACCTTACCCTGCAGCAGGACAGAGAGAAGAATTGGAGGTACAAAACCTGAGGATCACTGGCTGAGATTAGAACAATTTACTGGAAACAGCAATGAAATAAGAAAACAAACAATAACAGCAGCAATAATGACAGAGGGTACAAGAAAGAGAAGAATGATTCACACAGGAAAGCCCTCTGACAGTGCCTGGCTGCCCCCTCCACAACGCTATGCCAGCTCAGAAGAGAGCCTCTCCCCCAAAAAATGACATGAAGCAGTAAAGAATAATTTCTATGTCCTGGCCATGTCCCCTCCTGCCTATTGCAAAAATTATCCCCGTTCTGACCTGAACCTAGACAGGCTTCTGTACAATTCTGAACATAAATGGGAAGCTCACCTATGAAGAATTATTTGTACTTCTGCAAAATAAAGTGATGAGAACTTATTTACACACTTTTATACACTGGGAGAAAGGAATGCAAAAATTAATTTTTTCTTCTCCTTGCTGGAGAAGAAAACAAATCTGGCTAAGGTTTCACTCTAATAAATAGGTTCTTTTCAGCCAGACACAAACCACTTCTTTGGGCATTTGCAAGAACATTCTTAGCTTTGAGTGTTAGTTCAGGTTGTTGGACTTGAACTCAAGGACTCGAGCACTGCAAGAAGGTATTTTACAAATAAAAGCTTTCATTTTTCAAAGTAATAAAGGGTTGTTGTTTGTGGGGCTTTGGGGTTTTTTTTGTTGTGGTTTTTTTTTTGTTGTTGTTTTCTTTTTAATAAGCCAGCAAATTTAAAAATGCTCAGATACAAGGAAATTCTGTGATACACAGTTTGCAGTGCAGATGTGTAGCCCTTTCAGAGTATTTCAGAGCCTGGAAAGGATTTAGTCCTGTGCTCACAGGCAAACTTAACTCTGTCTAGTCTAATGGTGAAATTGTTCACATGAAATACCAAAACTAGATTTTAAAAAGAGCTTAATAATGACTTAACTGCATTGAGGTGTCCGCTGTGCAAATGTAATTCAGAGGAATCGAACGACTGTATTCAAGTCAGAAAATACATGATTCAGTGTATTTTTCTGTGTCCTTTTTTCCTGTGATCTCTTGTGTCTGCAGTTATTGAGATGTCTCTTTTTAACTTCTCTGTGATGAAAGCAATCATGATTATAGAAAGTAAAACTTAGAACTTAAAATAAATGCAGATCTGAATATGTCTTAAGAGAATACATGACTTTTGCTCCTTTCCTTGTGCAAAACTGTACCTTAAGAGTATGAATGTAAATGCCAGTAACTTTTGCAAGTTTCCTGGATATAAGGGTAAAAAATTCTGGTGGACTGTTTAGGTAACCAAGAATAATTATTTCATTTTAAAGAATATTTTTTTTCTTTAACTAAATGCAAAATATTTCCCTCAAATAGAAGTAGAGACAAAGAAATTTCTTATTAAATTTTTGAGTATAGATGATGTGATCCATTAACATGCCAGCTTTAATGCTGAAGATATATCTGAACTCTCTAGACAATATTTTGGAATAATTAGTACATTCAAAAGAAGGTGAGATTCATATCATGTTATATGTAAGAGGAGAAAGATGCAGCTGTTTACATTTAAGAAATCCAGAGGAGGAATATTCTGCATCATTTATGATTTTTTGACAGTACAAAATTGTTTGTTATATTGTATATGTAGAAATAGTTTTGTCCAAAAAAGTTGAAGTACTGAAGACAATATTACTTCCCTAGAAAATAATTTTTAAAGCAATATTTCAGCCTCTTGAGATGAATTTTTTCTCTAATTTCAATTCTTGGTGTTCACTTTCTGATCCACTGCTATAGTGCTGCATATCTTTTATGTAATTTCTTTCTACTGCAGGAATGGCATATCTTTTAAATGCTTATAATATATGTTTCCCTCTGAAAGAGCCAGTATTCTAATTATGCTGATTTTGTTCTTTATGTTCCTTGGCTAAACATGGTGATAGCAATGCTGCACCTGCAGACTTCACTTTCCAGTCTTAGGACAGCGTCTGGAGACCGTGGTCGCAGGTTGTGGTCCTGAAGTGCCAGTGCGATGCCAACATAACCCAGGGCACTGTGGGGACTTTGCAGACAGAGCACAAAATGGTGAGACAGACACTAATGGAGGGAATATCCAAAGAGCAGGAGAAATACTGGTCAGCTTTCAGGGCTTAAAAACTGAGAGCTCAGGAAAGGACCCTCCTGGGTCAAGCGTTGTGCGGCAGTTTTATGGTTTGTCTGAGCTTTATATATGCTTTACTTCACTTGGGTCATCTGTGATGGCCTTCTGAACAAGGGTCCAAAGATTGGTTGCTTTGAACCAATAGCAAAAAGCTTTTCCTGGTGTAAGGGGTTAAGCCTCAAGACATTCCCCATAATGGAGAAATCCCTTACCTTCCATTTTGTCTTAGTGTATATAAACCCTTTTTCCTCAGATAGACTCTCCCTGAGTTTCTCTTTTTATAGTTTGTGTTGGTTGGAAGCAAGAGGAGTCTGTTATATTTAAATTTATTTACATTATACTTGTGACTATCATATTTCTTAATTTTTAAAATGTTGTAAACATTTCCAGTGCTGAGGGCACGTGAGCACATAAGCCCACACTAGCCTACTGTCCTGGTGAGATATGGTCACAGTTTGGGACTGCCTTCTGCTTCCTATCCCCTTGTACCTCCTGCTGTGGTGGCTTTACACTCTCATTAGCTTTTTTAATTGCTGTGTTATACTTCACGCCATATTCACCCCTTTTGCTATAAAATCAGCCTGAGCCCCCATGCTGTGTCTCCAAGGGCCACACAGGGTTGTGTTCAGAGTTGCAATTGCACTGGAAACAATGACATTTTTTTAAAACACAGAAGAAAATTATTTCTTTTGCTTTTTCAGCACTTTTTGGTTTTTTGCATATTCTAAGCTCTGCCATCTCATTCTACCTTATGTTTGCTTTCGTGTTCATCATGATTTCATTTTTCTTTTTTTTTTTTACTGCTAGCCAATTCAGGTGAACATCTTTGGCTTTATCATTTTTCTACACTTCGTAGCGTGTGTTGTTTCTCAAATCTCTGTCTTGGACTTGTTTCTTGTGACTGTGTTTGTGTGTTTTTTTCTCTTCTCTTTGCTATGGAGTCAAAAATGCATTTGCAGCCTTGTTCTTGTCATCCTTGGTTGTACAATAGTGCCTTGAGCTTTTTTCTTATAATATAATAAATTATTTTTAAGAAGCCCTTCCATGCTTTATGGTCTAATCTTTTCCTCACAATTTTTCTTACAGCATTCCTTACTTGTGAAATCTATTTTTTTCTGATTGATCAACCCTATTTGTGAAATATAAGCTCATTTTGAGACAACTTCTCATTTTAAGTTTGGTAACTAATTTATTCATCAGAACACAACTTAAAATTGCTGAACTTAAAGGCTGCAGAAAACCTTTAAAATAGCCCTACTGCTGCACTGAAAAATTTTCCTACATGGAAAAAAAAAAAAAAAAAAAAATTCTGCTTCATGGTATTCCAGAACAATTTAGATAGATACTGATTTTCCTTTTTAGGTCTGTTAGCAGGTGCAATGGTTCTTTCTCCTCACCAACTAAGAGAGTGGTGCTTCTGGAGAGGAATTCAAACCCCTAACTCTTTGACATTTAACAGGCTTTGGTGTGGGTTTGCATGAGTCCATATTTCAAGGAATGTGTATGAAGTTTGATGAGCACATCATCTGTCACTGAAATCAATTGTTTTGCTCACATTTTTTCTTCCCATTGCTGAAAGAATGAAGACAAGGGTGATGTTATGCTCATGTCAAATCCCAACTGCAGACATCCTGCCCTTGGCTTCTACTCTCCTAACATTTGACACCAATCAAATATGGGGTTTTTTTAGGCTATGATTAGCTGTACAGTATTAAACAATACGGCACTGTGATGATTACAACTTTAATAAACCAGGAACAGAAGAGGTTATGAATTTGTTTTTCTGTCTGGTAAGTGGGTGCTTAAGCTCAAATTCAGGAAAGAATTTCTATGGAAAAGCAAGCTTACAGTGTGCTTAATGTCAGTCACAGGTCTGCACCACATTAAGGCACGTTTCAAAGAAAAAAAATTACTCATGGCCATAGGTGTTTTTAAAAATGGGGACTTCAAACATAAATATGAGAGGGGGATTTTGCAAGAAATCTGGAAAAGATCTGTGTGCTGGTGTAGGAGTGTACCCAGGATATGTCTTTGGTGAAGGGCAGTTCCCTTGTTTTCCTAGGATTTTTGCTCTGCAGTCTCACAGATACCACTCAGGCAGCACCACCATGAGAAAGTCAACTAGGAATGTGGCAAGCACAAGGGAAGAAACATGAAGCAAAAATTTTTTTTGACAGTCAGCTGGGGTATGCTTGACAGAATGAAACACAGTTGTTCTGCTAACTGGGCAGTCTGTGATACTTTGTTTTCTAACAAGTGTTTTCACTTTTTTTTTTTTTTTCAACTGAGTTGCCATTGAGAACATTTTGATTAGTTTGTCATCAAACTTATTTACAGTATTCTGTGTCTGTAGTTCATTTATGAGTAGTTCTTGGCACACTTCAAACAGATGTAATGGCTGTGCAGTGTATATGGTGTATTTCTGTTTCCTGACTGAATGAGAGGAATGAGATTTCCACTGCAAATATTTTTTGTAGGGCTTCAAAATTTGCTTTTCCTGAGTATCTAAAAATATTTTTAATACTGTTTCCATGAGCATTCCTGTTTCTGTGAACACAAAGTCAACATGGTTGAAATGAAGAGTTTAAAATTTTAAAGGAAAAATAAAGCACTTCTTTTTTAGTGCAATCATCCAGCTTGACCTAAAAGTCACTTTAATCCTAGTTCTAAGGTTTCATAGGGAAGTACACAGCCACAGGCACGTTCACACATTACTTGTGTTCATGGAAGCATTAAGTGAATTTCCAAAGTCCTGTCTCAGCATATGCTACATGCAGTGGGAAGAATTCTTTAAAAGTCTCTCTCACTGTTGGATCCCTGATCCTTGTGGCTTCATGTCAAGACTCATGCAAGGAAAAGGAATACCTAAATTTCAGGTGGATAAGCACTTATAGCACTGACACTATGGTGAAAGAAGAATTTTGTCAGACTAGAGGAAACAAAGCAGTATCAGGGCTGACTACAAAATTGCAGTTTTTCAAATTGTGGGAAGAAGAACTATGTAATGGTTGTCAAATTTCTGTAAGTGGAAACACCTTTCTTACACCATAAATAATGCTACCAGCAAGAGATAGCCTCTAAACTTTTCTGTATGACATAAAAACAGGACCAACAACTTCGCCTACGGCACAGGAATCTCTTAAAGATATGTAGGAAAACACCACCCTGCAGCTCTTTCATGAAAGATAGTTTTTCTAAAATTCCTCTGACACAGATATCCCCACCCAGCTAAACCCAAACTGCCCCTGCAGCAGAACGGGGTGGATATGCTGGATGGAGAGCAGATTAGATCAACTCCCTGTCGTGCTCCTGTCAGTCACTGTGTGTCCTGAAACCAAAAGAAACCTGCAGCAGGGGAGTCCAGCATTTCAGTGAACTTAACCAGCATCTCCCCTGGCGGCTTGCTAGCAGTGGTCAAGACTGCCTTTCTCTTGGGCCAGTTTATTTGGATCTTGGCATCTGTCTGGCTCTGTAAGTGATGAACTAGACCAAAAGGATCTAAAGTGCAGGCCCAGCTTGGCTAGGTTTCTAGGGATTTTACAACTGATTTTTTTTTAACTTGTGCAACATTTCCAAGAAATACCTTTATATATATGTATGTGTATATATATATATATATATAGTCAGCATATCTGTCAGTCAATTTTCATGGCAAAAACGTATTTGGAAACTGGAGAATAGTAATAGTACAGTTGTTTTTAAAGGAATCACCCTACACCATTCTAGGCCAAACACTTTTATTAAGGTTTTATGAAAATCCTCCCTGTTTTTTACATTCCAGTTGAGTCTATTAGCTTTTCAGATTTTGATGATCTAGCAGGTATAAGCACTTCTCACATTAAATGCAGTGTTGACAAAGGAAATTCACTAGCAAAGGTTTCATTAACTGGGGATTATACTGAAACCTTTTCCCAGAATTGCCAATAAATGGAGACCTAATCAAAAGTTTGGCTTTAAATTCAAGTGCAACTAATATAATTTTGTGTTTGGTTTAAAACTACCTATAGTTATTTTCTCATTTTTGCAATATTCAGCATTATGCCATCTTAACTCTCAAACAGCATTTTTCCTACGGTGAAAAATCAAACTTAGATCTCATGTATGGATGAAGCTTGAGTTTAACTTCTGCTTCCAACGAGTGCTGTGGAAAAAGAGTCCATTCCTGCAAAGATGGAGAATTAACAGGTTCCCTAAAATGACGCTGTAGATACTGAACACACAGCTCAGCCAGGGCTTGTTCCTGGAGTGCAGGTCCTGAGTTGGCACATCTCCAGTGTGTCAGCACAGCTCAGGGGTGAGGAGGTGCCTTCCCCAAGCTGGGCAGTTTATGGTGGGGCACAGCCCCGAGGGTGCCTTTGCTGCCTGGGGGTTTGCAGTTCCCCACAGCACTCAGCTATGCTGGCCTGGGACAATCCAGCACCACGGCAGGCAATAGGAGTTTTGCCATTGATGTAAGCAGTTTGGCAGTCTTGCTGACCTCAGCATAAAATAATGTAATACCCTCCCCTGGGTCTCTCTTCCAGCACTGAAATTATCTGGCTAAATTTCCTGTTCCGCTCTTTCCAGGTATGTGAAGAGGCTACAGCATTTTCTGTCTGCATGAATCAAGCAAATCTGCGAATTTACAGACCCTTTAGGTGGGTGTTGGAGTCTTTGTAATCTTGCTTGTGCACTAAAGTGACATTTTTCACTATGTTTCTTGGAAGAAAAAGTTCCAATGACTGATTAGTGGATTGAAGGCAGGCATTTGGGGCACTGCCACAGTGCTGCAGACCCTGATGCCTGCACAAGGATAACCATGTTCTGGAAAGGCAATAATAGAACAAAGCAACTCTCCTAAACTCAGTGGGAATCTCTCCAAGGGTCTAATAGGTTTAGGGTTTAAAACATAGTCTGTCAAGATGAAGTTTTTGAAACCACCTGAGGGAGCCGAGTATAGTTTTCTACTCAAATAAATGGAAATTGAATATTTAAATTCCTTAGATGTCTTTGAAAACCTTACCTCTAAGTAGCATATAAAGATCTACTGTAACTTCTATTGCACCTAATTTACAATTTATAGTTAAGATGATGTAAACTCTGGAGTTTGTTTCAAAATGTAGTTCATTTATTTACAGCTCCCTAAGCTAAGCCACTGTTTACTGTTCAATGAGAAGAAACCAAATATTTTGTAATAGTCACAACTGGTGTTTAATCCAAGTTAAGAAGAATATCATATCTCATGGAAAATGGGACAGAATCATAAATCTGAAGTTGTTTCAGTTTTTTTTTTTTGAAAAAGAGTTTGAACTCATATCACCCCAGCCTCCTTAATGGTTTTACGTAAACAATGAAGTGCCTCAAGAAAATCACCAGTGGCTCTTCTGTCAACAGAGAGCTTCATTTTCTCTCCCAGATTAGGGTGGTCTGAAGCTATCAGCAGCTAATCTGACAGAGTAAATCTGAAACAAATTGCTGTTGCTATAATCTTTCCTTGACATGAGGTGCTGCAGAGGAGAGAAACCAAGTATTGTTGCATGACTAAACTGGCTTGGCTGGTGATTCATTACAGTGCATTGAAAAGTGTTAGGGTCTCTGCAATTCCTATCTTATCTATCTATCTATCTATCTATCTATCTATCTATCTATCTATCTATTTAAAAATTTGGTTGGGGTATATTTCTTCACCCCCAGAATAATATAAGAGAAACTATCTCTCAGTGCCCTCTGATTTTAAGGTTGATCCACAGGTGTAAAATGAAGTCATCTGAAGAATAAGCTTTTTTGTTTAGGTTTGAGAAATGTGACAAACTTTGTGGAGTTGGTTCATTGGTTGGTTGGGTGGGTTTTATTCCTAGGGTTACTACTTTGATTGAGTTTAAAATACTGTTGGAAAATATTGTTAGTCATACTGCAGCTTAGCAGCACAGTGAAGGTGATACTCAAATGCTTGGAGTCCTGTAGCAGAGGTGACTGGCAGAGAATTGCTAATTTCCTTGGTACTGGTGGAGATTCTGGGTTTGGTAAGCAGGCAGCTCTACGTTACTCTGAGACTTCACTGGAGAGTTGTGGTTCAGATGCCATGGCTGTTTATTGCCATGTCTGGGACTGGATGTTGAAGTTTGATTTGCTCCAGCTCAGGAAATCCCCAAACACTGCTGGGTTTCATTTTTCTTAAGGAAAGAGTTTTGTTTCTCTCAGTTTGAAGAAAGCATCATTCTGTCCCAAATTTAAAGTGCTGAGGGAGGTGCCACCAAGGCAGGTCCCAGCATCCCAAGGCAGCACTGTGCTCTGGCTGGGGGCAGAAGAGGGAGTGGTGGGAGGGGTGGCGGATTTCTTCCCTCCCCACAAGAATACCCTGCAGGGAATATCATCCTTGTGGGTGCTTTTCTCCTCATCTTGGTACCTGTGCACTTCTCTTTCCCCTTTGTGTGCACACTTGCCTCTTTGGCTGACAAACTAGTTGAATTGGTTTGGATTTTTTCATTCTGTTGGAGGAAATGCCACCAGTGGGAGAGAGGGTTCATGTCTTACATCTTGTGTGATATCAAAAGGAGCTGTGTGAATTCCATTGATGTTTTTCTCCTAGGAAAACAAAAGAGTTGAAATATTTTAAAGCCTAATTACATCAAAGGATAAAAATTAAAATATCCTTACAGGAATTCAGGTTGAAAAAGTCAGGTCCAGCTCAAACACAAGTAAGTTTTATATTAAAATTAAAGCTACCAGCCAGTATAATATTTCCTAAAGTTTCACCCATCATGCTACTGATTTCTGCAGGGAGAGAAACATAACCTTTCCCTTGTTATGTCTCAGGAAAAGTAAATGGTATAGTTAAGAAGCGTGTCATATGACAGGTTCCTCTTTAGAGAGTCTTGGGAAGCTGGCAAGTTTGCAGACTCATTAAACATGCTGCAGTGCCCCAAGGAAGAAGAATGTTGAGGGAAGTCTGCAAATTATGTAGATGCAGACTGTCCTGCATCCTTGGACCACTGGACTGTAGGATGGTATCTCAAGGTGGGCAGAGAAGGTGGTGCACAGCTGCATGGACAGAGACTGAGACCTGTCAGGAGTGTGGCTGGAGGAGCTGCAGCATGGTGCTGCAGAAGGTTGTGAAAAGCAGGAGAATTTTTTATCAGTAGATAAACCTGCTGGATCTGGGAAAACAGAGTGATGGTGTGTGGTGAGAGCAGCCTCACTGCACAGTGAGTGGGGCTGGGCTCCACCAGGAGAGAATGAGTGAAATGTGATCTTTCTGAAGAGACTTCCCATCTCAAGGGCCTTTGTCCTCCCTGCTGTGTGTGGATCACATACCTGCCTCTGCCTCTGCTCCTGGCTTGAGGGTACCAGCTCATCACTGGGACATAATGGCAGCAAAAGGAAGGAGAATCCCCTCCGTCCTAGCCCTCAGTTGGCAGAGGAGTGCACGTAAAAATGAACTTCCCTCCAACTTGACAAATTCTCCAAATGCTAAACCCCAAGGGTATTTTGATTGGGATCTCCCCCAAAGGGAACACCCCAGGGATGTCCTCCTCTCCTTGCTAACATATCCAAGCAGGAGCAAGCACCCCATGGGGCTCAG
>VYXF01005643.1:68548-120676 GCA_013397295.1 Polioptila caerulea
CAATTGTGCCAAGTTGTGCAACACTTGAAATGTCACTGCGGGTTCCTCTTTTGTTCCCTCAGCCCCAAGCAGGAAAGCCAGACCACCCCTGCCAATGGGGCCCCCTGCTCTCTCCTCATTTTATTTCCAGCAAAGCCAAAACCTCTCGGGTTTAATTGCTCCAATTGAAGCTGTTGTGCTTGTAATGCAATAATTACACCAGTAATGGTGGTGATCATCACTCAGGTCAAGTCACTAGAGGTCTCCCCTTTCCCATCTGACCTTGAAGCTAGGGCTCTGATGGTCCTTTTCTTCAAAGGCCAATTAATTACTTCATGCAATGAAAATGTCAAGTGCAGCTTGAGGAGGACAGACAGGATGGACCACAACCCTGGATAATGTAGAGTCTGGTAGAAACAGAGCTAGAACCACTTTCCCATACCACACACTTTTTAACCAGAAGTGATGAGAGGTGAGGCAGAAGCTGCTCCAGGTTATCTGTGCTGTGCAGGGACTAACTTGAGGTTGCTCTGAGACCTTCTAGTTGGTCAGATCCTGCAGTCCAGCCAGGGATTAGGCATGCTCAGGAGTGAAACTACCCAGATTTAGATAGTTATTTTGACAATAACAAGAGAATACAGAAGTTTGGCTATTAGTTAGACAAACTATTGCTTTATATTAATTTTATTTTGTTAAAGTACTAGAAAGGACTACATTTTCAGTTGAAAAACATGACCTGAAACTGAGCTAATCCAGTTAACACCTATTTCACAGAAATGCCACCCACCAAGAGTTTTACTGAACAAGATCAAGAATCAATTTTTCAGTGCACACATTAACTATAATGACAGGTTCTTAGTAATTTTATTCTCTTTCAGTGATTACTTAACTTTGATCGTGTACTGAATACCCTGAAAATCTCAGATGTGGCTCAACCATCTGGCATTATATTATACATTTTAAAAGGTGTTTTTAAGACCTTCTGTGGCTGGAATAACACTTCTGTGGAGCTAGTGCTCTCATCTGTGTTCCAAATCCATCACATTATTTTCTTATGAGGACAGAGCTACCATCACTAATTAGGCCTTTTATTTTGTTTTACTAGATTATCTGGTTTTTAACTTTAAGATCTCCTTGGCCAAAAAACAACTTGGATGAAGTTATCTGAGTAAATCTATGCCAGCTCTCAGACAAAACCAGCAGAGTTGATTTAAAATTACCACCTTTCCAAAATGTCAAAAGCAAAGTTTTCCTTCTTTCCCAAGAGCCATGAATACCAGTTTAAATGCTGAAAACCAGACCTCATCATAGCTGTGTTTGCTCTTTCGCCAGTTTTTTTTGTCTTACTGTAAATGGAAACTGTTACATTATGAATGTTTGATTACATGCAATTTCCAGACTTCAACATTGTGTTAGGATGGTGTGATCTCACAGGAAGCACAAAGAGAACATGATGTTCAGTTTCCTCCTTTTGTACATGAGTGAAAAGGTAGGTATTAATCTGGATCAATGTCTTTACATTCTCATATCCTTACATTTTAGAGAAGTATATGTTTCTTGGAGTACACTGTGAAGGAGGCAAGTGAAAATACAAATGTAAATGCGAAAATAATGGATTAGAAGAACACATACACTTGAGGAGGATTATAGGGTGAAAACAAGTATGTAATGAGTTACAAGACTTTTTTTTTTCTTTCTTGGTGGTTATTAACAGCAGCAGGTGAAGTTCAACAGGTTTGGGAATTGCATTTGGCTCAGCTGGTTCTGACTTCCTGCAATCTCCTTAAAACAATGTAGAGAATCTTTATGTTGGGTTGCTTGTAAAATTTCTTCATCATCATCTCTTTAGGTCTGAATTGACGGTCACCCCAACCTTCCTCCTGGGTTGAGAATCTCTCCACCAGAATTTCATTTCATAATTCCACACCAGAGGGTATGAGAGTTTCTTTGAAGAGATATCTCAAATACTAGAATATAAACATTAGCATTTTTGTGTCACACCACATATTTGCTGATATTCTCACCAGTGCTGCCTGCTGAAGTTCGCTTCCACCCTTCTGGTGGAATATCCACCTTAGCTGTGGTGGGGAAGATGGGGCACCATCTGAGCTTGCCTGTTGCTCTGTTGTGGTTCTTTTTGCTTTGAAACTCTTCTGGAGGCAACAGAGATGGTACAGATCTAGTTCTCTCTGAGAGTCCTGGTTTTGAGAACTCTTTTTTTTTGCCAATGTTCATCTTGGACTGATATTCCCTACTGATGCTGAGCACTGATTAGAACATAAGGGTGCTTTGAAATTAAAATTTCTGCAATATTTTTAAAATTCTAGGCATGGATTATCACTGTTAATATTTTTCTTCTGTGATTTTGAACAAAAGAAACAATGCTTGCTTTGCTTTGTACTGTGCTTCTTGCTGTTCAAGTGTATGAACTTTGTCCAAGGCCACCTACCAAGTAGTCAGGATAAGTGATGTTGCAGTGATGTTGCTTGCACAGAGGCCAAGTTTTCTATGTTGTCCCTTGAAAAGGGCTTTCGTGAATGCCTGGGACCTTGATTGCAGCCACCAGAAACTGTGGTCTAAAATGAGCTATATTTTCTGAGTGTTGGTACCACTTGTCCTAGGAGGCTGTTGAAGCCTATGGAACCATTCCTTCAGGTTTTGGAAGGATTAAAATATTTTGGTCCTGATTTGCAAGCTCTAGGAAACAGTCTGAATCCTCTTCACATGTTCCTCAAACTCTAGGTTGTGAATTTACAAATGTGCATGACAGAGGAATAAAAATAAATTCTTCGAAAGTTTTTTTTTCCATGTGCAGTGTAGCTTAACTGTGTTGTGAACCATAGCTTAACCACCACATCTCCAAAACAATTATATAGTTCATTTTCCTTTACAGCAGTGGTTTCGCCTTCAAATTTTGGATGAACTCTGAGATATTATTGAAATCCTCCATTTTTTACTGCTGAAGCAAACAGGAGAGAAGGCAGGTCTGTGAACACCACTAGCTCTGTGCCAAGATAAAAATACTGCTCTGGCAATATGTTAACTGTATTTTTTTTTCCTTCATCAGGTGCATGTTTTGTTTTGTTTGAAGCAGCATGGGGTCTTACATTGCATTTTTATAGAAAGCAAATTCTCCCTTTTTTATAGAATAGGGTACCTCCTAGTAAATAATGCATTTGTCATTCTAGATCAGTATTATGTAATTATCATCTTAAATAAAAACCTGTCGCTGACTGAACTTGTAAATATCCCTAAAAAAAAAAAATTGCATTTCAGAATCACGCTTGCTTCAGCGTCCAAAAGTACCCTAGAGAAAGGTCATTGATCTTAAAAAANTGACTAAATTTGAAAATACCCCAAAAAAAAAAAATTGCATTTCAGAATCACGCTTGCTTCAGCGTCCAAAAGTACCCTAGAGAAAGGTCATTGATCTTAAAAAAATAAAAAGAAAGGAAGTAGACCTCTGCCAAATATCTCTCTATCATGCAAAAGGCCTCCAAAAGAAAGAAAGAGAGAGGTCAGGATGCTGCACTTCCCCTAGTAAGAAAGCTGAAAAACCAAACAAACCTGCAATTATGGCACAGTTTTCAGCAACAAAGATTCCCTGTATGAAGTATGGGCAAGATCTCTTTTCCACATAAACCTGTCCAGGTCTGAAGCAGCTTTATTGATTTCAGTAGTTTCCACAGACCTGTATCAGTTCTTTTTCCCACTGGAGCTACAGGTATTGGACAGATTATTAATATGTCAGTGCAAAAGGTTAGAAAAGGACTAAATTGTAATGGCAAGATGCACTGCCATTAAAGTGAAACTGGTGTCTGCAAAAAGATTCTTGCTGGGAGAAAGGTCTGCTTTCACATGGCCATGCAAGGCCTAACTTTTAACATACGCAATAATTTTGCATATCTTGGTTCTTGATTTTAAGATCTTTGGAGCCCAACAGAGCAGGCCTGAAAAGCTCCTAGGAAGAGAGTCAGAAAGGCCCATCTCACACAGGGACTCTGAGCTCCTTTTCAGGTGTGGAGGATGAGCTACCTGGGAGCTGAGGCCCCAAGGCACCGAGCTGGTCCTGCTTCTCCATTAAGGGCATGTCAGGCAGAAACTGGGAGCAGGAAGGAGTCATGGTGCCATAAGATAACACTCCTAATTGCCTCTGATGAGCACTTTGGATGCAAATCTCAAGGAAAATCCATTTGGAACTATATAGAAGGATTTATGGTTTTGTGTCAGAGGTATTTTATGTGTTATCTTTAACATTTGTGCAAGATGTTTGTACTTTGCTAAGCTAAAGATCTCACAAACATTTTAAACAAGTCTTTAAAACTTCCCTAATATTTTTTTGGTTTTTTTTTCCAACATTCTATCAGAGATCAATAAATAAGCAGAGTACTTCAAAAATTAAACAAAACCGATACCCAGAGCTTAAATACTACAAAACTCAGAATTAAAACCACGTAGCAAATTATAAACATAAAGCCGTGTCAAATGCAAAGTAAAAACCTCTTTAAAAATGCCTATGTCACAGAAGACTGCAGTGTTTTAAACAAGGTTCTTTTCTTGTAAAATTTTGCAATTGTAATATTTTTAAGGGTTTATGTTAAGGCTCATTTGATTCTATTTCTTTAATTAGATGAAGCATCTACTAAAGATATGCATGCAAAAAATTTCAGTTGGGAAATTTAAATCACCGTATCTTGTTACTTAGGCTTTTTTGTTATTTTAATATACAGTTAAGAAAACATAGCAAGTCTTTGTTTCTATAGAATATTATATTGCATAGCAGCAAGCATAATTTCCCCTATTTTGGTAGTAAAATGGCCATGAATATGTTTGTTCTTCAAAGCAAAATCTATGAAATGCTTTCTTTATCCTTTTAAGCATGTGTGCCTGTACATACAGGCTCCTACTGACTATTTTGGGGGAACGTCCACAGCTGCTTTGAGTTGCCATAGTTCCCTGAAATATTTTTGTCAATATTTTCACTGAAGATATTAATCACAACAAAATATTTACATTTTTTAATGTAAATGTGACACAAAGGGGACATGCCAGCCAGCTACTCCTCTAAGTGGTCGTATTAAGCACTAGGAGAAATGAAGCAGAAGTTGTATGAGGGCTGAGGTAGAAGTGGCAATGATTACTGAATCTGATGCACTGAATAAAAGAAATTTTTTTGTGTCATATTGTCCCAACACTTGGCAATATTGGAGCTGATGGATATTTTTCCCACTGACTTTTACCTTGGAGCATACAAGTGTACTTACAAAAGTAACTAACAGTAGGCATTTGAAGCACTGTGGTCAGGCTTGTTATCCTGACTTGTGTTTCAGTCTCAGCTTTAAACTTTTACATTTATAAAGTGGATTTCAACAATAAGGGGGGGAAATATTTTATGTGGGTTGGGAGACCCATTAAATGTGGAATTATGGGAATGGCATCTGTTGACTGCAGAAAGTTTGGAAAGCAGAATATGGAGAGATCACGTTTCAATGAAACATCACTGAGGAAAGGGGCTCCTAGGTAAGATAAGCCCAGCAGGCCTAAATTGGAAAATATCATGAAGCTTATGACCTGCTTCTGTTAGCTTTCATCTGGAAATTTTGGAGGCATGTTTTCCTTTTTTTTAGCTCTATTATAGTTTTGTTTTGTTGTTTTGTTTCCATGCAAGGAATATTCTAAAGAATTTAGAAAGAGGCAACTGCAGCATTATGGAAACAGCCTCTTGGAAGAAGGTTATCACAGATTGACATGCAGTGTCTTCTGCCCTTTTTTTCCTGCTTCTTTTTTTAACCTCAAGTGAGGAATTGTAATCAAGCTATTGCCTGACCAGCATGGAAATGAGTAGATTTGAAAATAATAAATAAAACCCTTCATCTTTAAATAGGGTTGTTATGTGCTAAGTCTGAGACTCTGTCACTGAATAATCAGATGTCAGCCTTCACCAACACACACCATTTCATGTTCATGGCAGAGCAATCTAAGAGCCTTGCTTCAGCAAAGAGAGCGAGAACTCAGCTCATAGCTGCCTTTGCAGCTAAGAATATTGTGCTGCCACATGACATTTTTTGGCAAGGAGCTGGAAAATTTTATTTTGAGAGGCAAGCTGGTGGCACTGTATTTGCATGGCTCAAAACCACTTTGCAGGGACCACCCTCTCTTTCTCTCCACAGACTCCCTCTCTACACTAGCCTTTGCCAAGGAATCTGGATTTCTTCCCCAGGCAGTCTTTGGGCAGAGATTTCTTCTAGTGACCCCACTGGCCCTTGCCATGAGGATAAGCTAGCTGAATTTTCCTCAAAGGGTGGCTTCCAATGGAGGAAGCCTTTCCAAGAACAGTAAACACACCAAGCTCTTGCCCATTACATCGAGAATCCCATTTCAGAAAACACTGAGACAGTAAGGCTGATTTCAGTGTCACATGTGCTTGCATAACATAACACAGTGCAAAAATGTGGGACAACCAGACAACAAAATGCTGGCTCTCAATCAAACATGTAAAGCACCTATTTTCGCTCCACCATCTGCTATTGGTTTGCACAGTGTCTTTCCCAGCTGAAAACACAAGGCAGTTTGGCACAAAAGGAGAATTCCTCTGGCTGGTCACACACTGAAAGATACAATTTTTTTTCCTGTTGTGACTAGCCCATCTCTCTCTTTATTATTTTTTTTTTCCATAATGAAATAGGCTGGTTTGTTTAAGTAAATCCTGATAAGCTAAAAACCAATCCTCCAGGAAAAAATATTCTCTAGCATCCTAGCAGGCAAAATAGTGGTATCGCACTCTCTCCTTCAAAATAAGCATGAAAAAATTAGCAACTGAATTTCATAGATTAGCTGAAACTTTTCTGGTAAAAATTTTTCAGTGATGACTCTTTTCCAATTGCTGGATAATCTCTGAGATCATTAACTCTCCTGTCATTAACTGATAAACAGCAAAACGTCAGAATAAGAAAGAAATTCTTTTAGTTGGCAAATAGTTATGAAAAAATAGTCACTTTGGGACATTTAATGTGGAAAACAGCAAAGGAAAACAAAAAAACCAATATCTAGGTTTTTCTGTGGAGGCAATGTGCCCCCCAGCTATTTGCTATTTGAGGTTCATATCACTCTTTAGAATAAATTTATTATTCCTTTAGAGTGATGATTTGGAGGGAGGGAACCAATCTGAAATTCCTTCTTGTTTAATAAAGAACAAAACCACTAGGACATTTACTGCCTTCTTCCCTGAATAAGATGTTTTTGAGTTAAAACCCTGTCTCTCTTGACTTCACTGGGGCTGTGATTTCACCCCAGCAATTATTCTAAACGCATTACTCATTTAATGAGCATACCACACTAATTCTCTTCTGTTTCCGTGTGAGCATCTCCCAATGCCAATGTAAACCCACTGCACAAAGCTACATTAAAGCAATATTTATGGTTGAGACCTTAACACAAAAGTCAGGAAACTCAGAGTTATGTTTCCCCCAGCCAACCATAACCAGAGGTAGCTTTAGTGTTTTGCATTACTACGTCTATACTCCACAATGTATGTCCAAATACCGTGACTGAGTTATAGCTGCTCTGGGAACTGTAGCTTTGGATTTCAGTACATTTTTGCATTGAAATTCTCAACCCAGTTTATGAACAATTGTGAAAATTATGGTTGCAGCACAGGTTAGTGTCTCCAGTTTGCTGTTCTTGGTTACTGCTGAGGCTGCCCTGGGAGAATGGTGAGCTCTCCCTGTGGTGTGGATGATGGGAAGCCTGAAGGTCTCTGAGAAACAAAATACTTTGGCTGCACTCATAAGGTATACAAGGATTAGCTTTTCTGCAAGCTTTGTATCATTCAGCAGGTACTCTGGAAGAGAGCAAGGGAGCTAATAGGATTTGACAGAGATTACTCAACATGATTCTAATGCTAATATCCAATTAACTTGGTCAGAGACAGGGAATAATAAGCTGCTTTTTCGTACATTTTATACTGTGTTAGGAAAATGCTGTATCATCACTTCAAGTGAAATGGGACTGTTTTCACCAAGTGTCCTCAGCAACAAATAGCCTGAAATGTGAAAAAGAGAAAGTTTGTACAGCAGGCAGCCCTAACCAAAATTACTCACGGTGGTGTGAGATACTCTGCCCTATGCAACAAAAACTCTCTAGCTCACATTTGCTGCTGTTCTAGGGCAACTTTCCCTGAAACCTACTGCATAGTTAGTGTGCAGTTGATTTAAATAATTCCTTTGGACATAAATATGCTGCAGTAAGGACTAAAAATAGATTTAATAGGTTGACAGTCATTGGAATTTGGAGAGGCTTGCAGTAAATTGCAGATAACTCTTATGTTTCTCAAAGATCATGGAATTGAACTCTGGGTTTAGAAAGCTAGCTGTCTCAGGAGTGGGTCATGGCTTGAATGCCAAAGAGGAGCAGAGGAGGCCAGAAGCCCCTCAGACTGTGCTAGTGATGGGCTGGAGCTCACCCATCCAGACACACAGAGAACCAAATAGCTGAAGGCTGCTGGCCTTTGTCTATCATAAACCTTGGAGGAAAAGAAATTACTTAGGCATGTATTTTGTCAAGTGAGAAGTCCACAAACAGAACCACACTAGGCTGTATTTCTTGGGGTGTTGTAGCCTTGTCTGCATTTGGGCTGTGACCACAATTTGTAATTCCTAGTGAACACGGCCACTTTTCTAAGGCAAATTATAATCTTGTCTGTTGGGAGACATCCAACAAAAGCAGAGCATGATAAGTGGAAAGAGAGCTGCATGCCTACTAGCAGCCACTCCAAATCATCACCTTTGTTTGCTTTCAGATGTTATCAGCATCCAACTGCAAGGATGAATGAAGTGATACATCTGGCTCACTGACCAAAACATGAGGAGTGTTTTCCCGTGCTCTTAACAGATGCCAGCAGCAGCACACAGATGAACTGGCCCTTCCATAACCTAATCCCTTTTGAACATGGTTGCTGATATGTCATACCTCATGCTTATATGTCTTGGCTTTTCATTTTATATATTGAATTGTTTGGATAAGGTCAATATATACAGCAGTAACATTCCCTCTGACTACACATGCCCAGCTGCTCCTGCCCCATATTTCAACCAGCTTCCCACTCCATCTAAATATAGCAATGATATAATTGGATTGCACAGGAGCAAAACTGATCATTTTGAGGTCAGAGAATAGACGTAATTTGCTTTGTGAATGTATATACTTCTTCAGTGTATTTTGCAGCAATTCTAAACAAGTTTCAGGCCAAGTCCCTTCACAGAGGGATTTTGCATGACCAGAAGAGCAGTACATTACTGCAGACAACTTTACCATTGTTGTTCCACTGTACACCTCAGTGCGGTGTGTGTGCGGTGCAATGTCTCAGTGAGCATGCATGGGGACTAATCTTTTGTTTGCATGCAGTCAATAGCTTGGAAAAAAAAAAACAGAACTAAGAAAAGCTTATCAGAAACCTGGAGAAAGGAAAAAAACCCAAAGCAACCTATTTTTAGCTCTGTATAAGCAACATTTCCATTGTTCTAAGAAATATTTATTGGAAAAAAGCTTGAAATATAAACATATGGACACTATAGTATTTTGAAAAAGATCTGCCTGTGCTCTGCTGAGCTGTTGGATAAGCTGAGAAACAATCATTTTATACTTTTAAGAATACTGAAAATTAATTAAAATTGTCTACCAAGCTATAAATTAATGCAGAGGTACAGTATAGCTCTTGCAAATAGCTTATCTCGTTCTTACCAGTTCACAAGTTAGTTTGCAAAGCCAAAATTCTAGTATGTGTCACAGAACATTTAAAGCAAGTTGGAATTAGGTGTAAACACACTTTTCAGTTTGCTGCTGCTCAAAAGAGATGTTTTTTGTGGCTATGGGAGCAAGTTATTGGGCTTTGGGTAAAATTCAGTTATCTAGCCCACTGCTTATTTAGAATACAGTTTTTAAGTAATTTCCTACAGATCCTTTGAATTCTGGATATCTCTTGAAGCTAGTTTATGTGGAGCATCAATTTTGGTTTTGGATTTTTAAGGAAAAGGTGCTGGTTTTGGTCACATAGATCATGAAATGAGGCTCTGTGATGGGGGCTAAAATCAGGACAAAGAAAGGCATGGATGAGCTAGTACATAATGCTTAGCTTAATGCAGCTAAGAGTGAGACACAAACCTCTGCCTGCCCCATCATTTTCCATGATTTTCATTTACATGTATGGAGTGTTTTGCATACTGTGACCTCTCAATTAACATTATTTATATCTCAGTAAACTACCATACTACTTTTCCAGATGTCCTAATCCTTTATGTAAATGCACTTATTAAACCCAGCCATCAGGCTCAGTGAAACCTGCCAAATCCACTGTGTCTGGACTCACACACTCCACAGACTAAGCTTTATTTGCATAAACTTGTTCTGTAAGTGTAATCTTACTTATCATCTGAAGAGTTAAAGTTTCACTAATGTAAATCCCTGACAAATCAAGCACAGATGTAACAGTTTGCCCCCAGGCTCAATTCACTGCCGCCCTTGTATCTTTTCCCTGCTCCTTCCTCCAACCCCTCTACTATCCTCTCCACCCTGCAAGTGTTTTTTTTAGTACCTTTTTTTTTAGAACTCTTTAAGTAGATACATTGCAGGTACTTAGCAGGACACTGGAAATTAGTCATTTGGGCTTTTCCCTTTAGATGAAACTGTCCCACAAAAGAGTGTTGGCCTGTCATTCTGGGTGTCTGTTTTCGCCACCTGGAAAAATTTGCTCTGTCAATCCCCAGGTGCCAGACAGATTGTTGCAGTTTGCCAGGAGGTGTTCCAGATAAGGAGCTGAGCTCAATAAATGCTTAATGTAAGCTGGCAAATTCCACAAAGCATCCAAAGAAAATTCAATCAGACAGCAGTAGGGAGGTGGTAGTGGGGTAACTCTCAAAAAACACCAGAAGGAAGTAGATGATGGAATGAGGAGATGATTCTTCATATTCCTTTGTCTGTTAGAAATGAAAGTTTCCTTCCAGTCATAAAAACAGTAGATTGAAAACCAAAATAAAATCTGCCAGTCTTCAAACCTTTTATGAAAATGAGGAAAATGTTATTTTTGAATTCAGAGGGTGTTGGCATACGCTGGGTTTGTTTCTGATTATTTTAAGTTCTAAATATGTTTCCTTTGCTGGTACCCAGTTGCTATTTATTTGGCTTTAGTCTTTGATCTCCCTTATGCTGGCACATCATAAAAAACATATTCCTGTTTGAATTCTATATTATGCAGTTAGTCTTTGCTCGTTATGTTCTCCTGGCTGGTTGTACATATAGAATAAGACTCTCTTTGTTTTTGATAGACTCCAGGTGTTTATCACTCTAACTTACTAATGGATTTGACCACAGAATATGCATGCAAGAAGAAAACTGAAAAACTAATGGCAAAATGACTGGTTTGATAATCAATGGTCTCCTATACCATAACCCACGGGAACCACACACATGCACGCATGCAGGCACACAGGGTGAGTTTTGTAAAAGCAAGGATCCTTCCCTTTGGTTCTCTTGAGGTGAATTTTTCATTCTGGAAATTAAGTTTTGTTTTAGATTTATTTGCCACTCTGAATTTTCTTTGAAAGCTTTTTGAGTTTAGGCCCTGCTTACTCAATTCCACATGACAGTGCATTTGAGGGACGTCCTGTATCTGTCTAAGGTGCTGCAAATCCTACAACTTTCCTATTGCTCCCTTGTAATTCCAAGGAAAGGGAGCATTCCTATCAGCCTGTCAGGCGCTGAAAGCTCCAGCTAACATGTTTAATCTGAATTGCAATAGCTTGGGAATTGTGGATAATAACTTAGTATCTCAGGTGAGGAGCCAAATCTTTCTATCACTTATTAACCACACTGCTTTACAGTAGTAAAAAATTACTCTTTCCCCACTCCCCCCCATTTCTGGTTAATCAAAATTTTATAGTGGGAAATTATAAAAATTCCAATTTGAAAAAAAAAAAATCCTGATTCCTGCACACACCACCAAATGATTAAATGCTTAAATGTGAAGGTCTGTGAAGGAACTCGGCTTTAGCTCTTACCTGAAGTCTATTACAACTGCTGCAAAATAAACTGCAATGAAAGCTGATTTGAATTTATCTTTCAAAGAGGTTGCACATAAATCATATTCCTTTAGTGCTCAGACTATTTCCCCTTGTATGAATTTGGTTATTTGAAATTCTAAAAATAAATCTCAGATTAGCTCATTGATAAAGTTTAATGAGTGAGTTCCTTAGGACATGCAAAATTTACCTTGGTTTCACTTAAACACAAACAGTTTAAAAAAGTGAAGCTGCATAGACATATTCTGCATGTGCCTATACACACATGGTGAAATCACACACGTGAACCTTGTTTTAGTTAGAATTACAGGTGGATCATATCAATAAGTGATTTCAGTGTGATGTAAGAGGTAACCCAAGCATTCCTCACAGTTGAATTTTCCTATTTCATTATATTGTTTGTTGATTTACATACTCTAAAAAGTAGGGATGCTTTTTCAGTCTAAGTGTGATACTGTAGTTACTAGTTTCATTTTAAAAAAATTAAACTTTTTATCCCAGTGTATACCTAAGTACTTTGAATTTTGCATTGAACTTAACATAGTTTTCTAAGAACCATAGCAGTGCTGAAGTTTGAAAGTGTATAGAGAATAATCTGAGGGCGGATTTATCGTGCTGAGGTTCAGAATTACCCCATTTACACCTGCTAAATATTAAACACTGGTGTTTTGTTAATTTTATCTTTGGCTGCAGGAGAGGTTTCTCTCAGAAGTCAAACATTCTTGCTGTGTTGGGTACTTGCTCTGTTGCCATGTTAATGCAGGGCTTTAGCTAACATTCATGGGCTTGTCAAGCTTTTTCCACTGGGAGAAGGAACTGATGCGGCAATTCAGCATATTAACAAGGAATGCATGCAAGCCCTGTTTGGAGGAGGGTAAGGAAAATAAATGGCAATGGTTTCCTTGCGAATTGTTTATAGGATTCTTTCCACAGGATCCCTAGTATTTGACTGTCACATTTGATTGTTCTGTCTCCCAAAACAGCCATTTTGCTGCAAAGTAGACTCCTGGTTCCCAAATTATGATCTGATTCTAAGTCTGAACCCAAGTTTGAGTCCAAGTCCCAGGCCCCTTCTGGGCTAGGGCTTTGGTTTTGGACAGATTGTGGTGATCTTCTGTCAAACAGTGACTGCCATTATTTCCAGCAACTCATATAGAAAATGAGTTTAATTCCCTGGACATGAAAGAAGTCAGATTACCCTCTGGCTCTTCTGCTATCTGTGAATCAGGTACAGCTGAAGGCAGCTATTGTCATTTGCAAAAGAGTGTAAAAGGGAAGGGCAAGAAACAGGGCAGTGAAGAAAAAGGCAATGAGAAGATATAGCAGCTTGAGGGAACAGAGCAGTGACAACAGTTCTTAGGTCCATGTGATCCAAAATCGTATAATACATAGAAGAAGGCAGAGCTATAAGGCATAAAAGGAAAATAAAAAGGACTTACCTGTTTGGTTTTACATTGTTTCAAAATACTTTTTTTGTTACTCTTGGGAAGGCAAAGTTCTACCCAGAAATGAAAAAGCAACAATAGCAGTTGCTTTTATACAATACACTACAGAGCACTATCAATTCCTGCTTATTTTCCTCCCTACCATGACGATTTAATTTAAAGGGGAAAATCTAATTTCCTGTGCCGATTATATATCCAGTTAATTCCAAATTCTCATGTAACGGTTAAAATTCCTAACAATTAATAGAGGAGGCACAGCTCTGCTGATGTAACTTAGACACGTTCTCATCAAATCTCTGAATAATTTAGGTTGGAAGGGACCTCCAGAGATGTCCTAGTCCAGATCCCCATCTCAAAGCAAGGCCAACTTATATTGTGTTGCTCAGAACTTTGTCCAGTCAAGCTTTGGTATCTCCAGGATCAGAAATCCCATGCTTTCTCTGGGCCTCTATTTCAGTGTTTAATCACCCCCATGACAGAACTATTTTCCTGATATCTAATCAGATTTTTTTTTTCATAATATGACAAGTGCTATTTCTCCCCTGCCTTGCTGATGTGTACCAGCTCCAGGGATAGCCTGGCTCTGTCCTTTCTACACCCTCCCATTATGCAGCTGCTGCAGTAAATGCTGCATCTCCAGGCTGAACAAGCCCATCACCCTGATCTTCCTCCAGGGGCTCCAGGCTGGACCATGCCATCAGCTCCTCACTGGCCCTGCTGCAGTTTGTCTCTGTCTTTCTTGTACTTGGGAACCCAGAGCTGGACACAGGACTCCACTGTAGGCTATAAAGGTGTGAACTTTGCAGTGAAAGGACTATTGCTGATATCTAAATTTCCTCGCTCAAAGATGGGGTGTGAACACTCTGTTGTGTCCCTGCAGAGGACGTAAAGTGTTACAGTGTGTGCCAGTTTCCACAGGAAGGAAACTCAGGGCTTGGAGGTTTTATGGATCTGTGGATCTTTTCTGTAGGTATCTCATCAGCTGGTGTTTAACCTGGACAGTGTTTCCTCATATCAGAGTGGGCCAGCAAAGAAGTCAGTTTCCTTATTTTATGAATATCAATGTGGACAGTTTTTGAAAATGCACTGCTAAGCTTCATTAAGGTAGGCATCAGCTAGTCTGTTAAAGACTTAATAGATATGCCCCTGAAAAAATTCTAATTTTAAGTTCTTTTTTAGTTGCTCTGTTCTCTTCCTTTTGAGGGTAGGGAGTGATTGGAGCAGGTTGCCCAAAAAAACATGGGTTCCTCATTACTGCAGGTGTTCCAGGCCAGGCTGGAGGACTTTGAACAACCTGATCTAGTGGAAGGTAGGGAAGCTGGAACTAGATGATTTTTAGGCCCTTTCCAACCCATTCTATGATTCTTTAGAGGTAGATCAGAGAAAGCATTAGCTCTAAGTATTATTGCAATAACTATTTAAATGAAAAAAAAAAAAAGTTTTCTGCTTAGTTTGAAAGGAAGAAAAAATGCTGTATATATCTAGTTTTACACGTAACAGGCATCATTTACAAGGGAGTATTTACTGCTAGCTATCACATACACTTAGTGACTTCTCTGAAGCTGTGTGACCCTGGCTGTATTTAAGCTGTTAAGTGGTATGTACCCTGTGTGATCTGATACGTACCAGAGTTTCCAACAGTGTCAGGTGCTTATCAATCTTATTCCTCCTGTAATTTGGAGAGGCAATTATGGAGAACCTGGAGGAAAATTAGAAAACAGCAGATTAATGCTTACTTCAGTGATGCAAAGTGAATGATTTATGTGTCCTGAACAGGTAGAACCCACCCAACTCTTTATGCAGCACTGATAGAAAAATGTACTGTAGTTATGAACTTTGAGACAAAAATGTTTTTTCCATAGTCTTTTCAAGAGTAAAGCCTCAGGAGTGCAAGATGTCTCAGGAGCTCAAGACTGGGTTAAAAGCAATCTATTCAAGCCTGTATTGTTGTTTTTTAAATTCCAGTAGTTAAACAGCTTTGTCCCTTGCCTATCTTCAGTCAACTTTTAATTTTTTTTAAGATACAATTGAAATGGGACTTCAGAGAAGTCCTTGTGAAAAAATTTTAGCTCCAAGACCTCACGGAGTAGAAATCCCAACATATGAATAGAAGTATAAACTTTGTAAACCCCAGTGGCCTATTTTGGCTGAACACTGACTTTTGGGTAGCCTTTGCTTTTAATTTGTGACTCTAGGAATGCACTCCTTGCACCCCCACTGCTGGTGGGTATCTCAGGAGCTGAACCCAGATTGACAAAAGGCAGGCTTTGCTCACCTCTCATGCAGAGGTCATCCACAGTTTGGTTTGATGTTTACTGTTTCTATAATTAGCCTCTACTCTTCAAAGCACTTTAAAGACTGATAATTAAATGGACACCTGAGTAATTCAGTTCTTGGGCTGAAAAAAGTGTCTTGGTATGGATGGTAATTGTGATATGCAAACCTGAAATACCTCAAGAAGCACAAAAGCCAAGGGGATAGTTTTGATGAGTGTTACTCATGGAGTGGCTGCTGTTCTTGCTTGCTGAGGTAGAAAAAAGGGTGTGAAGTCCTTATTTCACAGAAAACTTGTGTGGTCATGGAAAATAAACTGCAGAAAACCAAGATATTTTTGAGAGGCGCAGGAAGCTCATTAGTTAGTTGTGAGCCTAAGCCTGGTGGCTGTCAGTCCTGTCTGTCTCACCCCTTCCTAGCAGAAACTGCTGCTGGCTGTGGCATCAAAGCACCCTTGGAATCGCTGTCCTGCCGCTGCTCCTCTTATTTTCTGTCAGAAGAGTGCTCAAGAGAGCTCTGGGGTCTCTGGTCCCAGGAGACCCTACCCCTATGGGTGGCCCTTGGGGCTGGTAGGGGCCCTATCCTGCCAGGTATGCCAGGTACAAGCACATTTCAGCCTTCTGTACGTTCTCCTGTCAAAAAAAAAAAAAAAAAAAAAAAAAAAAAAAAAAAAAAAATGCTTCTGCTGTGCTGTCTGTCAAATATCTGCGAAGTATCCTGGCCTCTTCTGTAGGGTCTTCTGAGCAGCAAGCGGGGAGCAGTGAGAGGATGTTTGTTTTGAAAAGGGAAGGGGAAGCTTTTATTTGGCTGCAAGTGTATCTGAGGGTGGGCAGACTTGCAAAACATGCTGGTTGTATTTCTCAGGGTTGAATAGTAACAAGACAGCAGTAGAAACAAAGCATCCTTTAAGGAAATAAAGAGAGAAGTAAAACTGAAAGGGTCCTTAGTGTAGCATTTTGAGTTTATGGGGCATTTCCTCTTGCTGATGAATATGGATAGTTTAACTTTTCTGCACATTGTTGTTAAAAATTACTGGAGCACAACTACAAGTAGATGTCTGTTCTCCTGTCTGCAAATTCTAAACACAAAAATGTAAAATTTAGCATTGGGTTCAGTGTCAGATTCCCTGTGAAGCCAATGGAAATGGTATAGTTTACATGGACATAAAATGTTACCCACAGTCTGGATTGCTAAACCACTAGGGTAAGTGGTGAGAAAACTTATTTATAGACATTTCAATGACATCTAGTAACCTTTTCCCATGGCTGCATTTCCAAGCATCTTCATTTGCTTACTGTGCACTTTTTTACATATATAAGTTGTAGTTGCACAAATCTTTTGGAAGGTCAGTTGTAGAAGAGCTGCAAACCAGTTTCTTTTGCAAAGCAACATGTATTTGTCAACTAAATGAAAATATTTCATGGAAAAAAAAGATTAAGAATTATTAAGTCACTTAACCCAAGAACTGGAGCAGCCCAGTGGAACTGGAGTGACCAGTTGTTCTCCTGAAATCACAAGTTCATGATCATGGAACAAATATTTGAATGTGTGCCAAGAATATATCTTATTAAAATTTTGGCCAAGCTGTTCAATACCAATTACTCAAATAAACTTGGAAATAGTAACATTTGATCTACACAAATCCTACACAAAGTCAGGATTAATTTGAGAGTAATTTGGTTCAGGAGAATTATCACAAAATATCATGGAATATTCTAAGTTGGAAGGGACTCACAAGAATCCCTGGGTCTAATTCCTGAGTGAATGGCCCATACAGGGATTGAACCAACAACTTTTGCAGCATTAGCACTATGTCCCAACCAACTAAGCTAATCTTAGGGTTACCAGGGAAGCTCATCTAAAAATCTGTTCTGTCTTCAGCTCCCACATCAGGGCATCAGCTTTCAGGACTCATCCTTAATATTCTTTTTGGTGACAATAGAATCTGTTCTTTTTGTATCTTATTTTAAAGCTTATTTTTTTGGCCCCTCTGTTGTTTGTATGACTCTTAAATTACTTGGGAGAGGCAGATAATAGGATGAAGTGCAGGGCCTGCTTCAGGGCTGCCTCAGAGGATCTGGGAGCCAAGGTGCCAGGATGAGCTCTTTCTACCTCTGTTAGGCTCTAGTGGGTTTATATATTATAGAGGAAAAAGCCCATGAGCACCCCATGCTTGGAGGGCTCCCCAGGCAGGCCTGCCTACTTTTTGAACAGGCCCCAGTTTAGGGTCAGCCATTCGGATCTTCTTCAGCTTAGGGAAAAACACTTTTTTAAACTTAAAATTGACTTTAAAATATGAACATATGTTCAGAAAGCCAAGAGAGCAGAGGCAAGACTGGGCTAACTGGAAATATCAAACAGAATGTGCATTAGCCTGCACTATTGGATCACTCGGCTACTTAATCCCCAGTTATGGGGCAAGAAATCCCCATGCAGCATGCAGGAGGGTTTGACAGGAAGTGAGACAGGAGAAAATGGATTGTTGTGTTTTGTGATATGCTGTATGCAAAAGTGAGCCAGGGGTGAAAGGGTATGATGACAAAGCTGTTGGCAATTTAAATCTTGGCTCAGGCATAAAATAAATACATTATTCCTGATGGTGAAATTGGATGGTGCTGTCATGGATTCATTTTGTCTCCTTGGTGTTTTTCTTGCCCCTTCTCTTTCATCTGACCTATGGCATTCATATCTGCACACAAGTGTGTCAAAATATTCTTTGAATGTGTCAGGTTTGAGTGCAACCCAGGCTGCATGCATTTTATCTGAACTCCACATCCAGATACCAATAAAATCTGTGCATTTTGGAGGGTTGTACCAGACCTTCTAAAGACGGCATTGACTGGGGCAGGTCTGCCCTGGGGCATGGTATCACTCTTGCTCCAGCTTTTACTCAGACTTTGAGAGTGCAAGGCTGACCAGCATTGCCAGGAGGGTGGTACAGGATTTTCATACAGCTAGGAACAGGGTACTTAAACTTCACAAGAGGCAACATGAGCTCGTAGAGCTAAAACTGAACTAAATCAAGGCAAACCAGAAATATTGCGACAGTTACTGAGTGTGTTGGGGATGTTAACTTTCCACTTTTGTTCTCTGTATTTTTTCACTTTCATGATTTTCTTTTTCATGTGGTTTGCTTTTTCTTCTTTTTCCCTCATGGTTTTTATGGAAATGACACCTTTTGCCATGCTGTAGATATTAGTGCAGGGGGTCTCTGACTGCTGGCCTGGCTGCTGCTGCAGTGACAAAGATGGGGATTTCCTTTGGGCGCAGGAGGGAAAACCTCTGTTTGCATGTGACTAACTCCGCTTGCTCCTAGCAACCTCCCCGCTTTTTCCAAGACGTTTCCTTTTCAGTTTGCACCAGTGGATGGGGATAGAATAAAAGGAGCAGGTTGATACTTTTGTTTGGATAACTTCCTCCTGGTGCTCCCATTTACTTATCTAAAGCTTATCTGAAGCTTTATGGGCTGGAAAGTCACAAAGTCAGATGTTCTTGGGAGTGCTTTACTGCTTTCTAGGCTTGGTGTGGGTGGACATACCGCAGGCACAGCTTGTCACGCGGCGTTTTGGTAGCTCTAGTTCCTTACAGCTGCCTAGAGCTTGGCTACGTATGAAAAATTAAACAAATGAAATATCGGTGGAATTCGGTAAGTACTCCAGAGCACAGACTGCAGCTTTGTGCTTGGCTTACTGCTGCTTTTCCAGAGGAAGGTGAGCCACCCCTTCCCAGTGACCTGGGCCCTCACAGATGCTCCCAGGACCTGTGCTCTGAACCCACCATTTTGAAGCCCAAGTGTAAAACAACTACAACCCCAAGCCTTATTTGTATTTGAATTCCTTATAGGATATTTGGTGCCAAGATTGTGGCTGTGTCTTGGTTTTCTATGGATCTTAATGGAGAGAAAAAAACCCTTTCAGCCATTTAACTAAAAATATGTGAAATAGGATTAGCCTGTACCTTGTAAAGTTTTATTTTAAGAAACTGAGGCCCTGATCCAATCACAATGAGGTCAGTGGGACACTTTCCACTGATTCCATGGGGCTTGGATATGGTCCTAAGACATTATTTTCAGAAACAAGGACTGTGAGAAATGTATCTAATATTAGAAATTTATTGTTTATATTCTTTCTATAATTAATATGGCCAGCTGCTGTTAAAAGGTTTCCTCTGAGCTGAATGTCTGCATACTAAATTTGAGTCTGAGGCAAAGTGAGAGATGTTGGCTCTTGTCAACAAAGGCTTTCTGCAAAGGGATCCAAGCAGGCTGGTGTCTCAGCTATCCTGCTCCACAAGGCACTGCTGCAAGACATTTATTCAAGTTCTCCGGCCTCCTCCACAAACATGACAGAAGTGTGCAATCAGTGAGTAGATTTGGAAAAGCTGTTTACATATGACACCACCATGACAGAAATGTATGTAGCTGATCGGATCTACACCTCATTTGTGCTGTTCTTGGACAGACACAACTGAGCCTGCCCTGAAAGGAGTTTCTACTTTGGAGCCCTTAATGGCTTGAAATCTTGAAAGGCAGAGACCTTTGCTGTCGACACCAGGTGTACGGACAGCCCAGACCTACAGATGGATGGAGACTTGCTGGATGGGGAAGCAGCTCTTTGCCAATATCTTTAGTAAATAAAAGGACCTGCATGGGTAAGCTGGGGCCATTTGTATGCAGGCAATCAGCGGAGGCAATTTTTTCTTTTACAGCTGCTAAATAATGGGCCAAAATTACCATCTGTGTCCACCATCTGTTTCACCCATGCATGGGACGGATGGTGCCTCTAGGCAGGAAGTGCAGCTTTTGGAACTGAAGTACAAGATCCAGACTGGAAGACATATAGAGGAAATGGAAAAACGAGTTGAAAAGAGAAAAGGAACTGATGAGGGATGATCTTCCTTTTGGGATGTGAAGATTGTCTGTGAGTGTTGAGGGTCACCTATTCCTCTGCAGGGAGCCAAAGCACACCTCGGGCAGCTGTCAAGAGACAGTCAACATGACTGAGCATCCAAACACAGCCAAATGCTGAGCACTGGTGATGAGAAGTGACAGCTGGGCCACATCGGAGCTGTTTGGGCAGGGCGTGGCTCCATTTTTCATGCAGGCTCCCAGGTACTGTCCTGAGTAGCTGAGTGAGGTTTCCTTTCTCAACCATGGCCACCCAACACTGGCTTTGTCTGGAACATCGATGGGGGCAAGAAGAGGCTGTGAGGATGACCTCACCAGCTAGCCACAGGAGCACTGCCCCAGAAGGCGATCTCCTCTCCTATAGAGCATTCACCCCTTCCAAACTGCTATTTAATTGTGCCTCCCCCTCTTCTTTCCCTCCTGTAGAATCATGTCGGTGTAGACCCCTTTGTTTAAATCCTTTCCTGGTGATGTTCCTTGCTCTTGGGTGGTCCTGGAGAGTTGTGTACCTTCCTGAGCTCCTGCATGGGAGGCTCCAGCATGTATCATTTAAGCAACTTTCACAAGAATGCTGGGAAGCTGAATCAGTGCTTCTTGCTGTGCAAGAGAGAAGAAACACTTCAAACACCAATCTTTTTAAAAAGTTACATTTCCTCCCATCTCAAACAGTCTGGCTGATGTTGGGCAGGAATCAGATGTGCTTTATTTCCTTTATTCCTTGTATCCAACTGCACACTACAGTCAATACTTCTGTTACCACTTCTGTTAATTTATTGGCCAAAGCCAACTTTTGATCTCAATCCAGCTTCACACCTGAATGACTTAATCTGATACATTTTTATTGAAAGGTATGGGATCTGTTGGACACACATTGGTATTGGTGAGCAGTCACTCACACATAACCAGTCCTTCTGGAGTTAGTAATGGCTCACAGATTTGAACGGACTTCAACATTTGATCATTAAGCATGGTTTTAATCTCTTTACCTTTTGAACTTACATCAATTATGTAATGCTTTGAATATTCTAGACTGCTGGCTTCAGTTTTAATAGATTTTCATATAAAGTGTGCCATCTCCTATGTTTTCTTGATTTGGGTAATATTTTATAATAAATACTTGATATTTAGAATTTTTTTTTTAAAACTGAATTCTTATTACTATGGTGGCATCCAATGCTTTCTCAGTGCTCCACCATGACATCAAAACCTACAATTATAGTGAAGTAGACTGCCTGATAACCATTAGTATTTTACTCATGTAAAATGAACAAATGGAAAAAAATTACACTAAAAAGAGAGAAAATTTAATTTGATATCACCAAAATGGTCTTTCCCAATAGATATGCTAAGTCCTGTTGCACACAACTGATCCAACAACACGTACACCAATAAAGAGGAATCTCTTTCCACTAAAATTTCCCCTTATTTATCATGCATCGGTGTGCACAGTTGACAATCGAGATGTAGAAATTGAATATTTAATGTAATTTTATTTTTTTAATAAGGATCGTGTTTATATTCAATGAAGACGAGCAGAGAATTTAAACACCATTCATCTTAGAACAGTTCTTGAGTGAGACTGACACTGTCCCACTATCCTTAGATTTAGGCCAAAGTTGTACGGTTACTGCAGCCAGTGCTGTGCAGGGACACTGTGAGGAAAATGCCAGCTCCTTCTCTCAGTTCATCGGGTCACATATCCACACCTTCCCATGTGCTCACATTACTGCTCATCCAACAGTGCTGGAAGAGCAAGGAACTATGGAAGGCTGGTTGAGGGAAAGCTGATTTTTAGCTGGATCCATTCTCTGGTCCGGCTCCCTGTAGAACTGAACAAATTACTCACAGCTGCAAGGGCACAAGTAGCTTTGGGTAGATGAAAAAGGGGGAAGGGAGCGCCCCATCCACCTCCTTTCAACACGGCTCTGACTGGAATAAAATAATCATGGAACTTCAGCCACAGTCAAGCAAGCAGAATTACCTGCTGAGGCTTGGTTTGTGGGGGTACAGAAACAATAAAAGTTGAAAGGAAGCTATAGGGTTTGATGAGGTTTGTCTATGTTTGGCAAAGACTTTTTTCTTTTTTAGAGGTTCTTGGAAATGTCTTTAAAACATTCCAGGCTTGGTTTTGCTCCTTAAATACTCTTCAGTGTTTTATTTTAACAGTGAAGAGCCAAATTCTTCCCTCAGATATGCATGCAAATACTCCCACATTAATCAGAAGAATTGTCTGCGCATAGCCTAAGTGCAGGAGGTTTCTCATTTGATGTGTGCTTTGCTTCTTAAGGAGAAGTCAATTCTGAGCACAAGCTTCTTCCTATTCACACAAATTCAGGAAAATTTTGTGTTTTTCCAACATGGCTTGAGGATCAGTTGCTCTCATCCTACAGGGAACACTAACATATTTCCCGAGAAGACTCAGTGGCTACAGAAAGATTGCCCACAAAGCGCAGGGTGTATCAGGACAGTTAAAATGGGGAATATGATCCTCTGACTTATGAGAAATGATGAAGAGGAGGAAGAGCTGCACTAAGAATGGGATAAGACATTAATTCATGGAAAAGAAATTGGTACATCATATTTGATTTAAATACAAGAAATGAAACAGTAATGTAGGTCTTTATACTCCTTGATAAAACACTAGTGGACTTAAAAATAGGTTTTAAAAACTAAGCTGCTGTTTTGATTTGTAAAACAAGTTAAACCAAACTTGACAATAAGGCATGTGCTTTAGATTTCCCTGGTTTGAGGCACTGTTTACTCTGGCAGATGTATCCTTAAGTGAAGCTTTTTTTCCCCCCTCAAAGCTGTTACATGGTAGACTGATGTTGGCTGACCCTGAAGCAAAAATTTGAAAACAGCACATTTATTTTCCTGCTAATGCTAAACACACATGCCATGCAGCATTTTTTTGGTCTAGATGGAAAATCTTCCAATCTGGACTATTTGTCCCTTTTACCCTGACTTTAATGTTTTCACGAACATAAAAATAACATCACAAACTTGGGGGATGGGGGCATGTGGGTTTTGCAGTGGGAGAGCAGCCTGTAATTTGCAGGCTGCAGGCTGGAAGGGGCAGATGGAAGAGCCAAAGGGTCAGCCTGGTCCCATGCTGTTTCAGTGACAATGGGCTTTCCCTCATGCCTCAGCACCCAGCAAAGCTCATTGAGTGCTGCTGCCCAGCTGGGCAAAATATTAGCGAACCTATAAATTCAGTTCTCTTACTTTCCTTATGACACAGGCAAAATACCGGGCTCACAGTCATCTTTGCTATTACTTGAACAATTTATTGGGAAAAAAAATAACAAATCCGACAAAATCCTGCAATATTGTTGATATTTACAGACAGCTCTGAAGACAGATGACTTTTTGGAATAGTGGTATTGCTGTGATGTGTGAGCCCCATGCTACAGAGGTTTTGCGGAGGCCACATGTGATTGCTTCTGTTTTAACAGCTTTCGTGTAGGTATAAATAAAGCCAGCATACCTGTAGAGCCACAGTCAATCTCCAAGACACTGAGTTTTCTCTCACTGGAAACCAACTCAAAAGACCCCGTAAGTTGTGCTGGAGTCAGCTGAGAGTGTCAGGGTGTGTTACCAAAAAAGGAGCAACATGAGCTTGCTGACTGAAGTTGCTAATGGAGCAGCGGTTTGGGTAAAACACTGAGGGTCTGTTCCATGCAGTTCTTGAATGGATTTGACTGGAATGGACTTCAGCTAAATGGATTAAATTGTTAAACCAATTTAAGGAAGTCCATGTTCAGAGATGAAAGAAGTCGCTTAAATTGGTGCCAATCCTCACATCAGTAAAGAAGGAAAAAAGATTTAAGAAAGAAGGACTTATAAGATCATTCCTCTTGATGAAATATCTAAATCTTTGCCAATGCTAACTGAAAGGAATGAAAAAAAGTCCTCCAGAGAGCTTTTAGCAATTAGTTCTTGTTTGCAAAGAATCTGGGTCTGTGTTGCTCTAGGGCGCTCAGCCCAACAATTTTTAATGTTTTTTTTATAAACTGGACTGCACCTCATTAGAGATGCCCAGCTGTATTTTTCCCTCTCTTTCACAGCCATACACATCACTTTTCATCCTGTCCTTTTCATCACCCACTGCTTCTTTAACAAATAAAGCAAGTGAAAATAGAGCACAAAGAAATCTCATCTGCATTTATCAGTTTTCTCTTGCTGTTTAGCAGCTGGAAACACAGACTTAAAGCAGCACCTTGCGGCACAGTGCTGCAGCCATCAGTGGTGTGTGGACCACAGATCCAGGGGCTCTGTCACAAGCTACCCAAGGAGCTGGTGCACACAATCTATTCTTCTATTGTAAAGGGCTAGGCTGACTTTGCCTCCCTCTGATCTGGCAAATAAGCTACCTCTAGCCTATAAATTTTATGGCTGTCTCATTGCAAGCAGCAAAATTATAGTGAATAACACGCTAGCATGCTAAGATTCTAGATTAAACTGGTGCTACTGTGTCAGAGTGAGTTCTGCTAACCTTCATTTATGCAGACATATTTCCAGTAGGTTAATGGGTGATACCTGGAAGAGCCCTATAGTCTTTTGTGGCTCTGAATGATGTAGACACTAGGACTGGTTGCATAACCATTCTATAAGGGCCGTAGCTGAACTTTAATTTAAAACCACAGGTATCTCCTGTTTTCCTCCTGTGGGGCTGGCTAATAGAGATGCTAATGGGGTAGAAGTGCACTTCTGGTTCCTCTCAGAAGAGGTAGCAGGAGTTAAAGCTGCAGTTCACTGGGTCAATCATTCCCTAGGAGTGAACTATCGCAGAAATGCTCTAGGGAAGTGAAAAGAATAGGACCAATGTGGCAGAACCAGGGTGCCAGACTGTAGGAAGTTTCTGTTTTTCTACTGTTGAATTTTGGAATGATAAAACGAGGTTATAGTCAATAAACAATATAGATGGTGAATAAAATTTATCTTCTTTTTTCCTTTAATAACTAAACTCTCACTACTTGACTAGAATTTCAAGAGCTTCAGTAAAAGTCTTGCTCTCAAAGGTAACAACTGAATCAATATGAGCTGGTGTCCTTGAATACAGAGATGTGGCCTCTAAAAAGAAGATATGCATAACAGTACCCTTCTGTTCTGTAGCTTAGCAACTTGGGATGTAAATGAATACTCTGCAAAAGATTTCTCATTTTAATTGGCAAGAAGAGAGATCAGTGTTAGAAAGTAGATTTTGTTTTCAAAGCTATCCAGTGAAGATGCAATTATATTTGTATTAAAGTGTGTTTGTTAAGGTTCAGTAAGAATTCATTCTTTTCCCAATTTTTATATATTTCTGCAGTCATATCAATCTATCTATGTGTATATATATATGTATATATATATAAGTGTGTGTATATACATCTTCTGGATGTGTTTGCGCATATATGTCTATACATATAAAAGATAGATTGCTATATTAAACTCCCTGTGTATTTTACTGTATTATGGGAAGTATTTCCACACTGAATTTTACTCTTGTCCAAATAAAATACACTGATTAATTTTAGTATTGAGCTAACCTTTTTTTTCACTCACTACATTTACAAATCAAATATGACATACTGAAGATATTTTACATCCATATAATCCAAAAGGAGTCACTGTTTGATTTGGGGTCAATATAAAATGAATTACCTTTATTTCCTAGTTGACTGACCTCTACACAGCTCAAGCAACAATTCTACTTGCTTCTGGTCTTTATAAGTCTTCCAGTGAGGCCTAACAGAAAAACAAATTTAAATCTCTTTCCTGCTGTGTAACAGTCACGATGCCTGGAAAAAAAAGCACCAAAATAAAATCTCCCACTCAATGTCAGATTTTTAAAATACTTTTATTGTGTCACAGTAATGCTGTGAGAGGGGCAGAGGAGATGGAAAAGAGGGGAAGCCTGGAGAGCATAGAGCCTGGAGAGCCTGGAAGCCTGACCAGCATAGGCTGGTCAGACAGAGCTCTGAGGAGAGTGCAGACACACCAACCTACTGCCAGGTGAGTCTGTGCTTGCCTCAGGAGCTGCCTCCAAAAATGATTCCTTGGGCCTGCTGGGATGTGCTAAATGCACTGGAGTTAGTATCATATGTGACAGATGGGTAACAAGCACAGCCCAGGTAATGGTTCCTACTTGATGGTACCCACCTGAAGAGATCATCTCACAACACCTGTGGAGATGCTGCCATCTCGGGCAGGGTCTCCTTTTGCTAGCAATAAACCAAAAAAGGGTGTTTCAGTCACTCTGCTGCTATTAATCTGAGTTTTATTAATCTGCTAAACAGCTTTATTAGAGCAGTTTCTTTGGTATCCAGCTTCATGGTACCAATGTTTGGAAAGGTGGTGATTTTTAGAGCAGTTCCCTTGGTTATGGAAAGTTCCACCACGCTCTGCCTTGAGCTCTGCCTTCCCTATACCCGAATATACTTCAGTGATGTTCCCATTTCTTCAATGAAGAGCAAGAATGGAGTCTGAGACGCTCACAGTGAGTGCCTTGAAGACAAAGAACTCTTTTTTTTTCCTTTGGGATGCCAACCTCGCCTATAAATTTTCCGAATATACTTCAGTGTGGATGCTGGTCCCTTAATTTCTATGGAACTAAGCAAAAAAAAAAAAAAAAAAAAAAAAAAAAAAAAAAAAAAAGAAAAAAGAAAAAGAAGACATGTTTATGCCTAGTGCCAAAGCATTGCCTTTTATTTCAAATGCCCTGTTGCTGTTTAAAAGACATAAACTGTAATGGAATTATTTTTGGTTTCTCAGTTTAGCAGGAATCTCCTAAAAATCAATTTCATTTGGAGCAAAATATTGTCCTTTCTCACTCTCCTCCCCTTTTTGGCAATGCTTTATTTAAGAGTTCAGACAAACAAAAATTCAGTTATTCCCTCAGATTTGTTAAACAGCAGGAGACTTCTTCTACCAAGCAGCACAGCTCTCTGTCAGTCCTTTGGCTGGTTATCTAAGGTAAGTGTCACTGTATTACCAGTACTTCATATTTAGCGCTGGCATTGCTTATTTTATTCCAAAGGATTTTCTTTTCCAAAGTAAATGACCAAATTTAGCTATACTAAAAATGTTATATTAAAAATTTTTGGTTATCCTAAAAATCAGCACTCAGGCTGGCTCTGAGGTGGAGCCTGGTGTGCACATGTGCCCATGTGTGTGTGCGTGTCTGAGCGGCCAACACCAGTTTTTCCCCTGCCTATTTGGGACTGTTTGACACAAGGGATGATTCTCCCTTAGCCACTCCAATTTTCAGACAGCTTATAGATTTGGGAGGACTTAAGTCACACCGTTCCTGACTGCTATTAACAGTGGAACAATTTAAAATAGCTGCTTTCATGCTCCCTTTCTACACAGAGAGGAGTGATCCAGCCTTGTTACAGAGTGCATTTGCAGGGGACTGGGCAATTTCTTTCCCTTCTTGAGAGTGGTTCATTTATTTATTGTGTTTTTTATAACGTGTTCCTGGCTTCTACCTACCTCCTTTCTCTGAAAATGCCTTCAAAACACTGTGCTAAATTCTTGCACATCATATATCTTAGCAAACCACGGTCACATCTGGTTTAGAGCCATGGCTGGTGTCAGCTATTCTTCTTACTGGCTTTAGAAGCTAAACATTCATCAGGGATGAAGACACTGTGAAGGGGGAACCAGCAGCTCTCTAGCACCTGGAAATTTCTAGGCACCCTCCTGACACAGGTGCATTAAGCTTTGGGATGCAGCACCATCTTGGCTGCTTTACAATGCAAAGCTCCAACAGGAGTCATCACATCTCCTTGAAGTGTAGGGTAGGGGACATTTAAGGACTCAATTTTATGATGACCAATTTCATCTTCTCAAAGGTAGAAAAAAGCTCAGTAATGAGAAGTACAAGCTAGAATTACAGGAAAATATTCTTATTTTTCAGGAGAGTAATGTCACCTCCAATGATACTAGAATGTACACATCCCTTGTAAAGTTTACAGGAGTAAGCCTTTCATCCTCAGTAGTTATAAAACATTACTTTTGTAATATTAAATGTATTTTGCTGGAATGGATAAGAGAAAAAGGAGATTAGTACACAATTAGTTAGCAGTAAGTTTTTTGGGGAAAGAGTCTGAGCCACAGTCTTCGTACATATCCAGGCTTCCCAACCAGATGTTCAGTGGCTTTGATTATTTGATTTGTTCTAGGGAACAGATTCTAAGTTCAGACTTTAGTTTCCCTAATAGCCAAGAAAAGGAGAAATAGGTCAGCCTTTTAATCCAGCTCACTTGTAATATTAATCTGCAGAAGAAAAATGTTAAACGTTAACAAAATGGAAATTTTTTTAGCTTCTCTGGCAGTGAAGCTAAGTGTGAAGATTATAATTTGGAGGCTATCAGAGGTTATGAAAGATAGCCGATCAATCTTGGCCTTGCCTTGGCCTGCTAATGAAACTTTTATGGAGCCACACTGGAATTTAGATTGTCTGTGAGATCTAGGTTAATATAATGAAAAACTATGAAAAAACCCCAAGGGACAGAGTTACTTGTTATTATTGTTGTCCGAAGTTTTTACATGGCTGGTCAAGTCACTTTTGCACAGTAAGAGCTCACAGAGAATCACTTGCCGTTTTCAGCTGTGTTTTGTGCTGTAACAAAAAAACCTACCTTGGATTATATGCCCTCTCAGTATCTTCAGTCACAGCAGGTTAAGATCCTATCAGAAGTCTGTTTGCAGTAGGCAAACCTTTGGTCTCCTTCATGCAAAATAAAAACCATCTAGGAGGAAAAATAACTGGATTCTGTTAGGATAAATTACCAGGACAATATTTCTCTTTTGTTTATCTACAGTTTAGATCAGCCTGCTCTGAAAACAAGACAGCGGTTTGATACTTCCTGTCAGGGAACTTCAGTGCTAGAGTTTGCCTTTGTCTATTCCACAGGTTGCATCAGATAAAAAACTAGAGAAATGTGTCATACTGACAGTGAGATCAAAAGAGATAATTCTGGCAATGCCTTTAGTTACTCTTGACTTTCTCAAAGCCTGTTATGAATTGTGACAGCTGGAGGAGGGTAATAAAAATAAAATAAGAAACAACAGCAAGCAAGTACCTCAGAGAATTAAAGCTTCTCTATTCTGATTTAATTGGGAAAGCAGACCTGCTAGTGGTGTATTCTTTTTGTCAGCCTCTAATTTGCCTTTTGCTTTTTCTACTGAATAAAGGCCACAAAAGTGCTGTTTATATATTCTTGGTGTGAGTGTCTGATTATTGGTATTGATTTTACCTTGCTTTTCATAAGATATTTTACCTAAGATACATAAGATCATAATGGTCAATCTCTTTCCTGTGGTACTGGCTACTATGACAGCAATCTTAAATATGTTTATAGCTGAAAATAACTGAGTGCAGTGGACTTAAATGCACGTGGCAAGCTCCTCACAAGAACACAATTTGCATCATTGGCTAGGGTGGAGATTTTCAAAAGCACTTCTCTAAGTCTGACTTTTCCCATGCTGAACCCACTACCCTTCTGCCCATCCAGCCCTCCCAAATCCTCCCTTTCTGCGTTGTCTCTATTGCTTTGGTCATGATCCCGAGGCTGCCGCAGCAGAAACAGAGACAGAGACAGCATATTGACAGTAATCCTACGCTAGCGTGCTGCACGAGAGATGCCTGGAGCAGCATGGCACATGGGCTCTCCAGCAGCGTTCCCTAGGCCAAGCCTGCCAGCCACTCCCCCTGCACGGACGTGGCTGTGCCACGGAGAGCCCCGTGGAATGCGGCTGGAAGGCGTGCGGTCGCGTTTTGTTTGACACCATGACAAATCCCAGCTGCACAGCCGGCTGTGGGCTTGCCCAAGGTGGAGGCTCTCCTCGTCTCTAGCTTTGCGCGCCTGCTGGGGAGGGCTGCAGTAACATTACTCTGCTCCATATTTTTCCCATATTTAAAAGAAAATAAACCATATGAAAAAATGCCTTTCCCACATGTATAAAGACTTCTGAACTCCTCCTGTGCTCTGGATAATTGTTCTCAACTTGCATTTAATTTTAAAGCCTGCTGCTTCTATTTCAGACCAAAGAGGGACTTGTCAGCCATTTCCAAATACAGTAGTTTGCCTAAGGAAGGACATATTTTCACTTACAAACCTTGTACTGCCTGCTTGTCTGTACCCATCCAGGCACACCTAGGACTGAGAACAAGCAGACTGAAGGGTTATAAAAAAATAACACAACAGAGCCTCCTGTGATAAGAGGCAATGGTTCTAAAGTAAGAGAAGGTAGGAACAAGAGGGGATTTTTAAGGAAGGTGGGGATTGACCACTGAAAGAGTCTGTTAAGAGAAGGAAGAGTTTGTTGTCTTGCCAATGTCAGATTAGGCATAGATTTTTATTTGTTTGGAAGATGTATAATAGTCATATTAATTTTACTGAGTTCAAGTCAGATGTAGGCAGGAAAATTTTTGGGTCTTCTGTAGTCAAGAAGTCAAGTGGACATCTAATGACCACTTTTAGTCTTAAGTTCAAGAGATCAGTGAGGAAACATCAAAGTGCTTTGAATGAAACTGCAAAAGTTTCACTGTGTGAGAGAACTGAGACAAGTTGAGAAAGAGGCCCTGATCCTACACCAGTTTGTGAACATGAGCATCCATCTCCAGAACAGATGTTGATCTCTGTGGTAGACTTCCAATCTCTGCTTAACTCAGGGAGTCAGAAAGAAAAATGATCAGAGGATCAGCTGTTTTGCTATAAAGAACTAGTTTTAATAAAACCCTGCTCTTTTTCATGGGATCTTTGAAAAATTGAAAATATATTTCCATGGATAAGACTCTTTAATTCTTATATTCTTTCTGGCCACTATTGGGACATTTTTTTTCCCTTAGTGAACTTCAATTTTGCGTCTGCCACTAACTCGTGGTTCCAAAATGTGAGAGGCTACCCATGGAGAAATTTAAAGTAGTTCTAATTTGTAAAACAAAGCTCTTGAGTAGTCACTTAGTGCCTGAGACAACTCTTTGCCCACCTGTTCAGCCCTGAGGAGGACAGCCACTTTCTCCTCATCCTGGGCTTCTTCAGAGGTCCTGTCATAGCTGAAAGAGCCAAGACACGGTGGAAGGCTGTGAAATGACCTCTGTCACCGTGCCCCGACACCCTTTGGTGCTGGCAGTCCCTGTGCTGCACAGCTGGGCGGTGGGAGCGGCCAGCACAGGGAGGCACAGCCTGGTGACACCGCTGGGCACGCCACCCCTCAGCCATACTGCATCGCTAGGCTAGGCTTGCCTTGAGAAAACCATGACTAAATACTGCCAAGGAGTTGATAATTTTCTAGCTCTGCCCCTGGGTATCTGGATTGAAAGTGCTGCTTTTTGGACTGCTGAAGTGGCCGGCAGGGGGGACCTGCCCTACAATGCAAACATTTGTTTAAGCAGTGCTTTTAGTAGGAGATTACATCTCAGCAGAGCCGTGAGTACTGATTCTGGCTGCATGAAGGCCTCCCTTGTAGCAATATATCTATTCTGAGTGTAGACAAGTCTCAGTAACATTAATAAATTGGCACTGAGGGGTTTCTGTAATATCTCAGTTTCCCATAGCCAGTTCAGCTTCAGACAGGACTCTCTGAGATTTTAAAGGGGCAGACTGAATAAAAATCAAAAGGAGGCAGAAGAGGAGCAGGGCTCAATGTAGACATGGGAAAGGAAGGGTATTTTTTTGGTGTCTCAGCCCCATTTTCCACTTTTTTAGGCAAACATATGACTCTTTCTGCGTGCCCAGGTGCCATTACCCTCCCTCTTGCTAGCTAAGTGTGTAACAGGTGGGAAGGAGAAGGATGTGCAGGTGCTGCTCATTGCCCTGTTTGTATCTCCCCAGTTTTATCTAATCTAGAGCTGCCCCTGCCCATAGCACATCTCTGACTCCTGCATTAGGTNAGAAGCCCTGCTCTGCTCTGCTCCTCATGTCCACTGCATGCAGCTTCCGTCACTCCCTGACTTTGCTCTGGTTCCTCTTTTAAGGGCTTACATGCTCTTTCTGAGTCCCCTAGAGTTCCCTTTGTTTACCCAGTAACAGAAAACCTTTCCTTTTTCCACAGTATGGCTGTGATCTTAAATTGTCTCTCCTTTGTTTTCTTTCACCTTGCAAAAAACTCTTGACCTTCGCCTTAAATGCCCAAAGATTCTAAACTCTGGCAGCTTGCTCTTCTCACTGCACAATATGGTAATCTCTCCCGAGTTCTGTTGTAGGGATTTGAAAAGCCTGTCTGTGTCCATGCAGTAACAAGACAGTCTTATGCTTTTGGTCAAACTAATATGGCATGGCATATCTCTGACAGTCATATCTTAACACAGGGAAAGCTGTGGAAATCAGATCTATGGTGCACCCTTTCCCAAGTTAGAAAAGATGAGATGCATGAAATTGCATTCACATAAGCACTCTTGTCCCTCATTGTTTGGAGTTGCATCTGATCTCAAATATAATACTCATCCTGGGTGGGAAAAGGAAAAATAAACACCTGCAATTTTTCATTTTCTCTGGCTACTGATATCATACCTTATACTTCTGCTAGCAGTAATTTTTAAACTTACCTAGTTGCAGGACAGTGTTCTGGCAAATTCCTGTTGTTGTTCTTCATTGTGTCATTCAAGCACCTTGGCAATAGCCAGCCTTACAAAGTTCTCTCTGAGGCTCAGCCCAGATTAGCACAGAGGCAGAGTAAAGCAATAAGGAATAAACCACACCAAGATCTATATTTGGAGTGGAAAAACAGTTAAGCTAACAAGCTGGAAGTGTCAAGCAGGGGACTCTTGGGAACTAAGTGCATTTCTCCACTCAGTTTGCATGGAAAGGAACCTTGTGTAAACAGCACCAAAACACCTCCTTTCTTACAGAAAGAATGGAGATACAGCAGATGGACAACCCTTTTACAAGAGAACATTACACTGAAAGTGAGAGGGATCTTGACATCTGGAGACTGTATTTGAATCCAGGTTCTTCCAGTGTCAGGGGAGCAAAGCCACTGGCTTTGACCCTCGTGGGCTTGGGGTTATGTCCTTGCAGTTTGGTTAAGCCACAGTATTAGCCAGTTGGGCTGCAGAGAACGTCATGGTAACACTAGGGATGAAGGGCAGAGCATTTGTCTGCCAGTAGCAGTTCAGGCACCAAAGAGTTTAAAATTTGAGACTCATACTTTCAGGATGAAAAGCAGGAATGTAACTTAGAGGCACTCCATGAATTTAGTTATTTTAAAATTCATGGAGATTTTGAAACATAAATAGTTTAGAAGGATTAAAAAAAAAAAAAAAAAGAGATTTCTAGAGTTAATGGGAACATTCAGTTCAAATAAAAAATATTAATTAAGGAACTTTGGAAGTTTTAAAAATGCTTTGAAGTTTCATCTATGCAGCCAACTCCTGAAACTGGTGGAAATTTCTCCATTAGGTGGGTCACCCCACAGATGCCCACCCAAGCTGGTACTGGGCATGGGAAAGACCGGAGACAGGATTCGTAACAATTTGAATAACACCAAGAAGGTAATATATTTTCTGCCAATTCTTTTCCTCCATCTAAAGCAGAAACCAACTAGGAAAATATGTTTAACATCAGACATACTTTTTTCCCTTCATATGAAGAAATCCAGAAGATGAGTGTTTCATTATAAAAATATTTCATACTGAAGAGATACTGTCGCTATGCCCTTGGTTGGTAGCAGAGTAAACAGTTGCATGAAAGTGAAAGGATTTAAGATGTGTTAAAAGGGAATTCATTTTAGCTGCACTGTAACTACAATAACATGCCTATTTTTTTTTTCATAGCCATGCCAATCTTGTATGAACACTCTCCCTTCCTGTTATGCTTTCACATTGCCTGGATAGGAAATCAATTGCAATGGAGATGGGTGAGACCAGAAAAGTTTCAGATTTTATTGAACTTTGAGGGGTTTTAGAGCTAGTGGCTTACAGAGGTAGCACTTCATGGAGGGTTTCATCTGTAGCTCGGTGATTGGCAATTGAAAGATGGGCCATGTGAACAGACATGAATGAAAAAGAACAACTACATTTGACCCCAGTTTTGTCTGTTGCAATGCAAGAATAATTTGCAGTTTGAACCATATTTGTTTGATTTGTGCATAGAGAACACGGCATTTTTTGAAAGAAACTCACTTTTGCTGACTCCTGTGTTTGGAAATTACCTTTTCAGTTACTCAAACAGGAAAGGATAAACGCTGGAAACGTTATTAATAAAACATTAAACCCCCTCCCTCTCTCCCTCCTCAAAACCCCAGCTCCTAATTCAGCAGAGGTCAAACAATAAAGTTTACAATCACGCACTCCATGCTGCTCAGCACTCCGAGCCAGCACACCAGTGACTGGCCAGATTAGTTAATCTTCCTCAGCTTCGTCTTGGGCCCTATAACTACTGCGGCAGGTCATTAACCAGCTGGTGAAGCCCCGGCACATCGTACATTTATTCCCAAACCTTAGCAGCCGTTGTTGAGTCCAGGAGCCTTAAAGAGGTACTTCTGATGTTAGCTGAGAGAATGTTAATTTATGCTCGCTGTAATTCAAAGAGATTCCAAGGCAACTGTAAACTAATGAAACCTGAATAACTTTCCTGGAGAAGGTTCCTTATTTAATCAGTTGAACTAAAATGGAAATATGTAAAATGAGCAGTCATTCTTTCTTTTAAAATATAAGGCCTTTTTGTCAAAAGGGAGATAAATGAGAACATGTTGTGTTAGAGGAATGTGATGTAGAAAAATGTTTGATTAATGCAAAATATTTATTCTCCCCAGGTTCCTTGATTTTTTTTTTAACTCTACTGTTCATCACTGCCAAAAGTAAAAAAGCAAAGAACGCAATGTCTACTAAGTTTGGTAACCTAGCAGAGGTATTGCTTTCAGCCAGGATTTTCTTTTTCTTTCCTTTTAATTTTTTTTCCTTTCTCTTTTTTTTTTTTTTTTTCTTTTCTTTTTAATCTCAAATGAAAGGCTCTCTTTAATCAGATAATTGACCGGCTGGTAATTTTAGCCGTTTGTGACACACCAGTTGGCAGGTACAGTGGTACATAACCATGAGCCTTTTCCTATAGCCCTCCCTCCCTCTGGGACACTCACAGACATGTCTCTGTCTTATCAGTCCCAGAGGACAATTCCCAAACATTTTGCAATGAAAATGCAAAGAAGAGGCCTTTTCCCTCCCGAAAAGGAGGGCCAGCTGTCAGAGGTAATGACTGCCAGTGGATGCACAGATGGCACTGGAGGCGTTCCCTCAGCCCACTGTGCACCTGGAGGAGAGGGGTGTCCATTGTACAGCTGTTCCTGTAGGGACCACGCTCTGCCCTGGTCCTGGAGCTCAGGGCCAGTCCCAGGTTGGTGGGGGTCACAGCAGACACGGACATCCTCAGAAGCTGCCACAGTGGCAAGGAAGCCATAATCCTCAGGGATCCTCCCTTTCATTTACTGCGAGCTTCTTGCTCTTATCCCTTCTCCGCTCTTGGATTTCAGTGGTGGCTGGAAGTGAAATGTAACTTGCTGCTTGACTGACAGACCTTCAAGCTCCCGAGCAAACCTTGGGCCTTATTTTGAAAGGCCCCTGAAAGAAAAAGGATTGTGTGCTCTCTGAATGCAGGGCTGCTGAACCGCTGCCAACCCCAGCCTGCTCCATTCAAAGGGCTGAGTGAATAAATGAGAATAACATCCTTGGGGACCTCAGGGATCAGTTTACTCTGAAAATCCTCAGCCTTACAAAGGGTCAGAGTCACAAGGTAAATGAAAATGGCTGGGAGGGGACTTTGATGGTCGAAATACTGTAACTGTAGAGGACTTGAAAGAAAACTCTATTTTTTAAAAAGTGAGAGAAGAGAGGAAGCAAACAGGAGAGAATGTGGCTAGCAGGGGGACTTCAGCCTGCAGCCTCACCAGAAGGGAAGGGGGGGGAATGAGAATAGGAGAACAGAAAGAAATGTCTCTGCTGTCTTAATCAACAGCAATCTTTGAAACACTGCTATGGGCAGTGGCTGTAGCAAGGGAGAGCCTCTCCTGCCTAATGCCTTAGTGCAATTTCCTTTGGATAATGATACGCACAGTAGAACAGAACAGCATTTCACTCACTTGTATGTAACCAACAGATCTCAGCACATGGAGGGCTAAGCAAATGGCATTAGGGACATGACTGCACCCTGTCCTGAAAGAAACTGAAGAAATTTGCATTTAAGTGCAAAGATACTTTTGGTGTTTCAGTTTAAAAATCAACATTTAAGCTAATGCAGAAACATTTAGAAAGGGTATTTTTGGAAATAGCTTTGCAGTGGTATGGAACACAAGGATGTGAATGTGTGCACTTACATTGAGTCTGTTTAAATTTGTTAGTCAGTAAGCTGTATAAGGCCAGATGCACATTAACATCTTGAGGCCATCGGGAATTAGACACTTAAACACTTCAAACTCTAAATCTCTGGCTCTTGTTGGTCTCTTCTCTTTGCCTTTAGTTCTCTGAGCAACTCCATTAATAATGACAGTAGTAAAAAAGTTAAACACAGTCCTAAACATTTGCAGGATCAGGATGTGTGTGACTTAGAGCAGTTGCAGTTTCTTATTAGGTGTTTGTGTAGCACCTGGCATCTGGGCCCCATCTCAGTTGGAGTTACTGCAATTCAAGCCATAGTAATTTAAAAAAGAGGTTAAATACTGAATTATAAAAATCTTCTGACAGATTATCTTCTGCTGGTGAAATATTTTTTCATATCCTTAAGGTCAAGATACTCAGCTGACAAGTGCACAGCTTTGGTCAGACTGCTTGTTTCTGAATGATCATTGCACCTTAACTAGGGGAGAAATTTTATGTGCAGCTGAACTCATTTGTGCTTTCACATGATACTTGTAGGCTACTAAGAGAGTTACAGGCATGTCTCACGCCTCAGCTGTCAGTAAAGACTCTGCTATATACAGATAGTTCCCTTTTGCAAACAATTATTTGTTTCTGTAACAGAAGAGAGAAAAAAGAATATCTTACTGAAAAGAGATAAATTCAAGCTTGTTGCATTTAGACATTCAGATCGAGGTCCATACTTCATGAAAAAGAGTCTTTAACTTCCACTAAGCTTCGTGTTGTCATATAGGATCCATGACTTATGTTTATGACACACTTTTGTTGATCGGAGTATTAGTACCCCATACTAGTCCACTAAATAACAGTGGGCAGAGAAAATGCAGGATCTTATTTTATGTTTCTTACAATCCAGATGCGATATTGTTCCTCTGATCAAGGTTCCCTTGCCTTGGGATCCAGATGGGGAAGAACCTGTCAGCCCCAGAGAGCACCATAGACTGTGGTGTTTTCAGGGTTAAAAAAAAGGGTTTAGCTCACCAGTAATGTAGACCAGTGAATAGCTAGACCCTTCATTTGAAAGTATAGATAAAACCTATCTCACACTGTTTTGTTTTGTGTAGTGGCTTGCTATCAGAGTTGATGGGACTGGAGAGGCAGTAAAATTGCATCCACATGGGCAAATGGTAATAGACTATTTTTTCAATCCAGAAACATTTGAGGCTTTTCTAAAGGTTTAGTTTTTTCCACATCAGGTTCAGAAGACACCGTATAGGCTTAGGTCCTTGTACTAGGCAGAAGAGACATAACTGGCTTGTGATCCAGTTTCTGTGTCAGACATTAGACACTTCGAGGGGACACATATTCTCTGCACCTTAGTTTCATCTACATAGTGCAGAAACAGAAGCACTAGCTTAATCCCACAGGCAGTGCAAAAGAGGTACAAGGAAACTGTAGAAATCTTATTTTCGCAGATAAGTTATTGGAGAAAAAATGGGCTTTGTTACAGAGCACACCAGAAGATAGTTAATTGTTTATTTTTAAACAAAAGCAGGTAGTTTGCAGAATGCAAGATGGATTTTCTAATAGACTGGGTGCCCAACCCAGGATTTGGGCTCTCTTCTTGGATGCTCTGAAATCCAATATGGAGCAAAGTCATGCTTCAACATACCCAGTATGAGGGTGTTAATAGGTTTTCCCTTTAGCCTGCCACCTGTTTTCCCACACCAGTGGAAGCTTTGCTACCTTTGAGATCTCTCTTACTTTTGTCAAATTCAGCTGACATAGGCCAAAGGGCTCAGAAGTTATTGAACTATCTCATGTTGATATAAGACTCATTTCCTTAGGAAATCAGGCTGAGAAAGGAGTTGGGTTCAGAGCACACTCAAGGCTGTAACATGCCATAATTCACTGTAGCTGTAAGCATCACTGCATAAATGAACACAAATGCACACACATTTCCTAATGCCTACTGGAAGCAATAAGCAGAACCAATAATGTATATGTAATGGTATTTATTTTTCACAAAAGTCTTTTAAGGAAGGATTCTCTTAAACCAGCAATTTGAGAAATGGCCCAAACTAGGATTTATCTCAATTATGTTGTGTACGATTATATGATAGACATTTTTTTCTAGGAGAAAAAACTCAAGTTGCACATGGAGTTCATTAAAATTGGGCTAATGGTTTCAATCCTGTTTCGATTAGTGTGGAATAGCTGGTCAGCAACGTGGGCTGCAGATAAGCCTGTGTGATATCTGCTGAAACATATGTGCTTTTGTTTTCCCTCCTCATGATGAGAAACTGTTGCTGAAATGTTTAATTTTTATAAATGTGAATAAGGAGAGACGTGAATGGAGAAAACTATGAATGAGCATGAAGAGTAAACACAGTAAGTATATACAAAGCCTTGCCACAGATGTGTTCAGGTAGGTAGGGACAAAGAAGCCTGTACCTGTTGTAGGGTGGACAGTTGATGTTCCTCTGCAATGCAGTCTTAGGGAAGGACAGCATCAGGGCAGAACAAGCCAGATTTTCTTATAAAATTCCAACTTGTTCTTAGCCTCAAGCTGACAAAAGCAGAATGGTGCACCTTAACTTACTAATAAAGTGCCAACATTTTCTTTAAAGTAACCCTTGTTTTCACAATGTCTACAGTCAATTTTTAAAAAGTGTATGTCAGGCAAACAGTTTTTGATATTTCAATTTTCTTTGGAGTTGCTGGGTTTTTGTTGATCTGGGGACAGGAAGTAGTTGCCCCACGTACAGTCCCCCCTTTTTTATCTTTTTTTTCCTTGAAAACCTTTGCAAATAATACTGTCCTTGTTTTGTTTTTCCAGTGTTCTTTAGCAGAAAACTTTGGAGTTTTATTCCAAGTAACCGGCTCAGGGCCAGACCAGTGCTTTTCATGCAGGGCTGTGGATTTAGCTTCAGCCTTCAGAGGGCAGCCCAGGGCAGCAGACTGCACACAGAAACCTCCCATTAGGTGAGGTTTGGACCTTCCTGTCATATTTTATTCTGAGCTCTTTCCTGGATGGCAGTATTGATTAATGACATAATTCCCTGTGTAGTGTGCCTGTGCAAGGTGATAACTGAGCGTGGTCTCCCTCTGTGGACATAATGACACGACCAAAATGCAAAGTGGTGGCTGTGGTTCTGCTGGACAGGCTACTGTGGGAGATCTGTAGAAGAGAAAAAGGAAGGCCCTTTGCTATGTTGTGTTTCTGTGCAACAGAAACTTATCTATAGATGTGAATACAACACTTCCATTTTCAGAACAAAAAAATGAATGCACATCATTTCTCCAAGAAATAATATGAAACCATTTCTCATGTTTAAATTTTAATTATGATTAATTCTGCTGGTATGATGGAAACAGTGACTTCAGTGTGCCTTCCCCAAAACAAAACATGGCTTGTTTAATTTCATTCAAAAATCCAATAAAAATGGTTTAGATAAATGTTGAAAGACCCATTGGCTTCCACCAGGCATACCACGTAAACAGTTGGCATCCTATCTACTTCCCTCATCTTGTTTTTAATTATCTCTTTTCCCTTGCTTTCTAATATTAACCTTCACATAATTCTGCATTGCCCCAGGCCTACATGTTCTAGAGATCAAGTCACTTCTAATAAGAAAAATAGTTGATTTATAAAAACATTTCCTTGGTGGGCACTGGAAGAGGGAGGTGGGAGTAAGGGTGGGGGTGGCTGGAAATCCTACAGAATTTTCTTAGACTAGCTTAGAATCTTTAAGGCTGGAAAAGACCTCCAAGATCTCTGAGCACATTTGACCAAGAACCACCGTCTCAACCAAACCACATCGTGTACAGTGTTTCTCAAACACTTCCAGGGATGGGGATTCCCCCACCTCTCTGGACAGCCTGTTTCAATGCTTAATCACCCTTTTAGTGAAGAAATTGTTCATGATGTCCAACCTGAGCCTCCCCTGGTGCAGCTTGAAGCCATTTCCTCTCATTACAACACTTGTTACCTGGGAGAAGAGCCCAATCCCCACTTGGCCACAGCCTCCCTTCAGGTAGTTGTAGAGAGCAATGAGGTCCTCCATGAGCCTCCTTTCCTCCAGGCCAAACAACCCCAGCTCCCTCAGACCCTCTTTATAGACTTACTCTCCAGACCCTTGCCCAGCTCCATTGCTCTTCTCTGGACACACCCCAGCACCTTGATCGAGGGGCCCAAAATTGAACACAGTACCTGAGGTGCTGCCTCACCAGGAGGTGACAGGACTGTCCTCACCGAGGACAGAGGGACAATCTCTGCTCTGGTCCTGCTGGCCACACCAGTGCTGATACAGGCCAGGATGCCACTGGCCATCTTGGCCTCCCAGGCACCCTGCTGGCTCATGTTCAGCCACTGTCAGCCAGCACCCCCAGGTCTTTTTCCACTGGGCTGCCTTCCAGCTGTTCTCCTCTAGTGTACAGGTCTTCTTGGGATTGTTGGGACCCAAGTGCAGGACCCTTGCCACTTTATTCTTGATGATCAATTTCATTTCCTTGTTATTATGCCTAAAAGATAACCTTCAGGAAAATTCCTGAAGCAAATGCCCTCTAACCTAACTGAAGGATTTTACCTCCAGTTGTTGTCTTTCTTTCTGCTAAGTACTTCTCTGCAATTAAGAGTGGTCTTGGAGCTTGCTTCTAGTGGAAAAACTCAGAATTTTGGCTTTTGTTCTGGCTGGCTGTGGCATGCAGGGCAGAGAAACCGCTGGAATGAAAAGATGCTTTTATCCCACTGTTTTCTTTATGTATTGTGAAATGATGGCAGAGCCAAGAGGGAAAAGGAAGGTTTTACAATTTTGAGAGTGCAGTTCAGGGAAGAAAAACAAGTGTCCTTGAAAATATCTCCTGGGTTTTATTACATGTGTTCATGGACGCCAGCAACTGGGAATGTAACAGCACCAGGGAAACAGGATGGATTTCAAATTATAAAAATAAAGAAGTTTTGCAATACAGTGCTAGGGAAGAATGATAAAAATGCCTGACTGCACACCTAGCTGTACCGGAGAAGAATGTAGATAATTCTCTGAGGAACAGGGAAACTGCTTTCCTGTGACAGCCTTGTGCTACTCTCCAGGCTGAAATCTGGCTCCTGGGCTGACCTCCTCCAGATGCTCCACAAGAAGGAAAAAAAAAAAAAAAGACCCTCCAAAAAAGCAAAAACCTCAAGGAGTACATTAAGGGAATAGTTTGCCAGTAAAGGAGAATTCTTCATAATTGCCTTCAGTTAGTTACTGTCTTACACAAAAAACAGGAAAGCTGAGTTCATTTCTAACCCACTTTTAATAGGCAAGATACACAAGAATGCATGGATTTTTAAGTTAACTGTTCAATGCATGTGTATAAAGAGCATACATTACTTAAAAGCACACACATGCAGAAACAATAATTTAAAATGCTGTGGCTCTGTATGTGAGATAGAGAAAAGCAAAAATGAGTAAGTATTCATTGCCCTCATATTTTACACTGATTCCCATTCCCATCTTGCTGCATTATGTTCCCTTTGACATGTTTTTCCATTTTTTAAACTGAAGAAATGTGCCTGCAGAGCCAGGTATCTGTGTCAGACTTCCCCAGCAGTAGGCCAATTATTGGTAGAGTAAGATTACAGTGTTTAACTACTCTGCATGACAGTCCAACACCCGACCTTGGCATGCAATGCTGATCTCTCTGTGCTTGCCCACTCCAGGAGCCTGTAGTCAATCTTCTGGGATGCTCCAGGACCCAGCCCCACTCATGTTCAGCAACCATCAACAAAATAAAAGTGGGTGAGAAAACTGCTTTGCTACCTACATGTCTACAATAAAATTTGCCTACTTTGCTGTCAGGGAGGCCAAATGATACCTTTCCTTTTAGGACAGAAAGATGAATCCTACTTTCTGTCTTAAGAGTAAGGTTTATGTGTCTCTGGAAATGTGATCCATATATTCTCTCTGCTCTAGACATGACCCAGGTGCTTTCCTGCCATTCAGACATATGTGGGATACTCCTGGTTTCTCTTTTCTTTACCTCTTTCCCTCTCTCCCACCTTCTTCCTTTCTTAGTTCCTTTTTCTTTCTTCCTCTCACTCTTTTTCTTTCAGGGGAATGATTGTATGCAGTCATTCCCAAGCAAAAGGAGTTTGCTCCTTTTTGTAGAACTGTGGAAAAAATTGTTACATGAGTGGAAAGTCCCACAGTTCATTTCAAAGCTTTCCATTTTACATTATAGACTGGGGATTATTTCCATGCCAGTGTCTCAAGATGTTGTCTAAGTGCCATTGTCCTCTCAAGGGAATGCATTGTGCTTTGGGCACTGCAGATAGGACTAGATGAAAGAGATCTGTCTTGCAGGGATCCGTAGGCACCTTCTGCCTGGGAAGCTACTACAAGTGGGAAACAGTACATTTGACTTATCTGGCGTTCATTCCTGCTTAAGTCCAGTGTAAAGCAGGAGTACCCTTGGTTGGCTTTATCACAAAAGTAAGACTTTGTCACCAGTGTAAGACTATGGTATCAAGATCTAAGAACCACAGGATAAAGGCACTGCAGAGGGAGCACAAGTGGAGGCAAGGTCTGTCAGACAGATGAGCAGAGGTCTCAGACCATCAGAAGTCTCACTGATTTCTTCCATAAGCATAAGGGCAAAGGAGTTTTAAGAAAAGGTCTGAAAAACAACTGACTTTGTGGATGTTTAGAGCAAACTCTTCCTAATGTCAGGAGTCGCACAGATGTGGTTACTTGCAAATGAAAAAATTCAAAACAGAGGGATTAGTTGAGCTTTCGATGCTGACTCCAAGACAAGAGTGGGCTGTGAAATGAAGCCTACTAGCTTGTTTGATGAGGTAGAGAGGCAAAGAGAAAAAACTGTAACATGATCAAAACATGTTGAGAAATTGTCTTTGGAGCAGCATTCTCAATCACTGTGAGCAGGGAAAACTGTGATTGTCAAGAGGAGTAGAAAGGGTGTGTCTCCTGTGGTCTACTGTGTTTTATCCAGACCAGGACAGAACAAGCTTTTAATCTACAAGGTTACTTGGTTTACTAGACAGAATTATGTATTGTGTATGTGTCAGAGAAAGGTTCCTGAGCCAGTATTTATTCTAAATCCTTCTCTTACTGTTTTTACTGTGTCCACAAATGCCCATTGAAATCAGAATCTCACAGATCTAGTGGATATACAAATATTACTATCACCTTGTTTCAGCTACAGAGGATGTGAGAAAACAGCAGACTCCTCATTAGCTCGTTCCTGTTGCTGCTGAGCATCAAGGACACCCTGGCAGAGAAAGGTGTCCCCACAAATAGCTCCTTTGGCTGTCTGTGCTGGTGCTCCTTCCATGCTGTCATCAGAGACTGGGTGGTCTTTGGGTGAGCCAGGGTAGGCTGCTGGTCTGCCTAAACCCTTTATAAGAAGCCATTCATGGTGTAGTTGCATGGGCACAAGGGATGAGGTGGGGAGAGATGATGGGATGATGAATTTATCTCTCTATCCCTTTAGCCAAGCCTCCTTTGGGTGACTTTTCTTCACCCTGATGTTTATCTGCTTTAAACACTTCTGATAGTTTTAAATAATATGCTGAGATCCCAGAAAAGCTTTTGGGATGAATTACAGTGACATTCAGAATGAATTAAAACACACAAAAAATGAACAATTTCCTAAGTTGAACATTGCCTGAGACTTAGTGTGGATGTGATTTTTGTAATCACGTGAATTATCGGTTCTTGGTTTCTTTTGGTATTTTACACCATGTTACACCATAAGCACTTGCCTAATTTTCTCTCCACCTGCACTGCATAAGCATCATTGCTTTTCAAGACTGCTTTCTCTCATTTTTAAATAGACATGCCTACTGACACTCCTACTTTTGCAGATGGGCTAGGAATCTTTACAGAAGGGCATTTTTTCTACAATAGTAATATATCTAAGAACAAATTAATACACCATTCAGCCATTCAACCTAAGAAAGGTAGTAATGCTCTTGTTGAAAGACAAACAGGTACAAAGGCATGTCCAGAGATGCACACTGTGCCTGATCTATGTAATATTAATGTTACGAAATGAGTTATACAGAAGAGCTAATAGTACTGTAAAACTCTTGGGTGAAAGAGAGACCATAAAGGACTTAGGCAGGTTACAAAGAAACATTGGGATGGGCAATAATAATTTAACATGTAAGACAGAAAAAAGGGAGTCTGATTATCCTAGAGGAGAGGATATTGATTTAGGTTCATTGTCACTTTGGCTGAGTAACTCAGTCCTTCTGAAGAAAAAACAAAGTGTGTCTATAGGGGATCTAATTAATTTGTGCCATAGAGAGCAAGTGTTATTCCTTTTGTGCCTGTCTGAACCAGACATGACTGGTTGAAAGCTTGATTTGAGTCCTCAGGTTGAGTTTCATTCGATCTCAACTTTGGAAGAGCCTGTCTGATCTGTGCTGCATGAGACTCAAAGCCAAGTGAAGACAGTTCAATAAATACGCAAGACAAAGGAACAAAAAGAATGTGTTTATTCTGTGTCATTATGTGCATTTTTTGATAAATAATCCCTCATTCGTTATATTTTAAATGAGAAGGAGAAACATGTTTGAAATTTTATGTGCCTTGGGATAGAGCTGGTAAACACACGTGTTGTGGAGTGTTCCTGTTGTCTGGAGGTCCTGGGCCTCTTATTACACTCATTTGTTCTGCATGGTGAGGGCTGAGTTCCACAGTTTGCTCTTGGCAGCTGAGAGCTATTATTGGGCCGCAACATCTGTTTCAACAACAGTGGGTCCCTGGTCAGCAAAACTAATTAAAAAAGAAGTGCAAAGTCAAATACCATGACCTATCTGCTGTGTCTACATGTAAACATGGAAACTACTGGAATAATGAAAACTTAGGATAATTTACAAAAATCTGACAAGTGATGAAATGTCTCAGAACTGTTCTTCATATCAGACACTTATGAACAGCACAGGGAAAGATTAGGATTCCTGCAAGCGCTTAAGCACGTAGGGAACTTTTTATGCACATGGGTATTGGCAGTAAAATCACTGAGGCCACTCAGCTGTGCAGCCCTTCCCATGTGGATGAATATTTACAGAATTGGATCGCAAGCTTCCTCAGTACACTGCCAGGATTTTGTTAATTGGTAATAGTAGATATGAAGGTGCTCGGGTTTACATTTAAAGACTTCAAAAATGCACGAGATTCCTCCATTTTGCTCTGCTGTCAAAATTTTTGTTGTCAAGAATAAAGTAATTAGTGCTGGCAAGTTCCAGCACATTAAATACTTCCCTCTGACCTAAGAAGGAGGAGAGGAGTCGTGTTTATATTGGACTGATGAAATGAGATGACTTCTTTAAAGAAAATTCAGTAGAGAAAGTATTTAGGACAGAAGGCGTAGGAAGTTGTCAGAGCAGGCACTGCTTCATTGTCAAAGTGATGACTGAGTTAGCTCCAAAACATCCTAATTTCACTTTTTCCCATGTTTGCTGATTAATTCCAAACTTTATAAAACTGAACAGAAACTGAAAAGTGACCAAAAACTCCCTACAGCATACTCTCAGATGAAAAAAAGAATGACCTATTTTTTAAATATGAGTAGATTACATGCTAAAATTGGGCTTAAAGGGAGTCTCTTCATACTCCCTGCATGAGTTATATGAGATGTGGATGCTGATGAGTGAGTGGAGACAGGAGTACAGTAGATAATGCATTATGAAGCTGCTGCTTTTGTTTTAACACAGCAAATGGGCAGAAGGTGACAGATGGTCCTCCCCTATCCCATTTTCAAATTATGGACCATAAGCAACTGTGAGGTTCTTTTTTTACAGCAAACGAAAAACACACAGAAAGAACTGTAACTCTTGAGGGGACAATTTTTCATCCATACAGTTCCTAGTGCTGGACAACTTGTCTCCTCTCCAGGTCTGAGGTGCAGCTTCAGTCCAACCTACCATGAAGATATCAGTGATTAATAGTGCCTCAGAGTGGTCCTGTCCATTCACAGTTCTTTTTGTTTTCAAATGTGTCCGGAACATTTTCAACCAACAGGAAAACTTCTAATGTATTCTTGTGTCTGGTTTAAAAATACAAAATTTTGGTTTTATTTAGATCTTTCCTGGCCAAACCTACACTTCTCTGTGACTTCTCTTCTTGTGGAATAACAATTCATTTTATTCAGGGGCAACAATGAGATTGAAATAGTGTACTGAAGATGGCATGCCTGTGTAACCAGTTGCTCACTGTAATTCATTCTTTCTTTAGAAACAATGGGAAAGCAATGTTTCTCTAGATATTTTTATTGCCAGTCTGTTTATCTGCTAGAACCTCTTCAATATCCATCTTAGATGGCTGAGAATCATCTTTACAGGGTGTCAAGATGAATGGTTTGTCAGATCTTCTGTCTGATGATTTTTTCATCCCTTTCTAATCTTTCCATTGAATAGGTTAGCAAAAAAGTAAAATATATGTAATGTAGCATTCTGGACTGTTAAACATGCTACAAAACCAAATTTAGTCATGATACTATGTCCTTACAAGCAGCTGAAAAACTGCTTGAAATTATTAATGCCACCCATGTGCCATTAATATTAATGTCATAAGTATCCAAAATAATGTCTAGATTTTACCATTATATTCAGATTATTCTAGAAGTATTTCTTAGTATTTCTTAGTGTTAGCCCAGGGACTAACACTATTTTTGGTGAGAAAAAAAATATTATATTGCTAGTTTTCTCAGCATCAGTGGCAAAATTTAGATTATCCACTGCTAATTCTATTTATTTAAACTACAACTCCTGGTCTTACCTTTCCATCTAATTTAACTAGCCATCATGCCATGTAGTGGGTTAGAGGGTAAGGTGATCCACACTTCAACATTTCTTAGAGCTTTTCTTGATTTCTTCATTGGCCCATGCACTCATCTTGATGTTTCCTAGTTGTGCTTCAGATATAGCACCATTATCTGAAAAACAAGTAAGCACGTTACTTGCCTTTCTAACATTGTACCAGAAAATGCATCTACCAAATGCATTTGTATGGATTCTTAAGAAAACTGGAAGAGCTCAGAAAAAAGACAAAGGAATAGAGAAATAGTTAGCATTTATTTTGCCAGGGAAAAAGTAGAAAAATTGAGGCCTTGCATGCAATACTGGGAGCCTGCTTCACCATTTTGCTTCAGTTATAAAGTGAGCCCAGAGAATCCAACATGGAATGAAGGCACCTCTATGATGTTAATGTTTTCCCAGTGTGCTTATCCAGTTGGTTTCTGGTCTATAAGTACTGGGAGTGATGTCTTGGAGGGGCTGCCTGGGCTCACACGAGCTCCCCTTGGACCTGCCTACCTGGAGATGGCACAGGGCAAGGTTGTGGGTGCAGGTACTGCTGGCCATGAGGGCCATACAGTTGCTTCTGAAGCAGCCATGCTCCTTCCCCGTCATTCCCTTGATTGCTGCAAGGGCAGCAGGAAGACCAGCTCCCCCCACCTCTCCACCTTAAACATACCTTTCTTTCCTACTGTCTCCGGTGGCAGAAGGAGCCTGTTCCTAGACCCTTGTCCACAGGAGAGTGACATCCAGTTTCTGATACGCTGCTGAAAAACTTGGAGCCAGCCGTGACCATGTTGATCTACTTAGTTTTACTGGATGAAAACAGTAATTATAATAGCACTGATGCAGTGCAGAGCAAGACTCTCAGCTGTTGTAATCATCACAGCTCTGCCAACTTTGAAGGAAATAGTCTGTTAATGCCAGCTCAGGACCTGGCCTTCTTCTAAAGAAGTCAAGTAGCACTGAATTATCAACATCCCTCTTGAAAAATATTGCATACACAGTTAGGTTTTCTTGCAAGAATACCTTGAGTCTCTTTGCCCAAATTTTAATCAAATTCTAACTGAAAATATATTTGATCATTTTCTTTGCAATCAATTGTATAAAAGAACATAATTGTCTTTCCAGTGTTTTATTCCCATGGCCTGGGTAATGCTATTCAGAGTTCTGAGGAGATGCCAAGTTCAAATTCTTTCACGCGCTGATTGCAAAGCTAATCAGCTAGGTGAAATGGGACTGGAATACTGTTATTTGCTCTGATTTCTAGGAATTTACATAGTGACTACAGCTTTAGGCCTTGAGCTGAACTATTCTCAGGATGCCTGCTTGCATTCACCTGAGAGCCATTGGGTGTCTGGCTGCAAGGCTTCATGGACCTGCTGTTAAAAATTGGAAACAAAGCAGAGAGGAAAAAAAACAAGGCAGCCCTACAGGATCTGTCCTAAATTAGAGCTTTCACCATGGGAGCCTGAGCAGCTCAGGGGAATTGGTAATGGGAAATTGGAGCCACGCACCTCAAGGCTGCCAATCTGTATCTGATCCAGGCTAGTATTGGCTGGAAGCCTTTAGCATCCAACAGCTCTTTAGCTCTTTTCTTGTCTTTGTGAAGCTGTTAGCAACCTCACACCAATTCCTGGTGGAAATATATCCATAGCCCAAGGCTACCTTCACAGCTGGCTGAAAGCTGCACCCTCGCTGATATTTGTAGCAGAGAGGTGAGAACAAGGTGGAGACATACCTTCTCCCTGCCCTTTGAAGGGTCCCCATGGTCAGGGAGCAGGTGTGTAGGCAGAGAGTCATGGTCAAGACATTACTGCTGTTCAAGGTAGAGTCAGGAAAGGAGTCTGGGTCAAAGAGACCCTGGGCTAGAGTGGTGCATGGGGAGGCATGGCAAAGGGTTGATCTGGAATCAATGGATGGGGCAGGAAAGGAGTAAAAGGTGCAAAAGTTACCCAAGCAAGGAGGCCATCAGCGTACAGTGCATGCCAATGTCAGTCATCCTCTGTCTCCCTGCAGCATTTCTCAAATGAGAACTGAATGTGTATTTCTGATGCATAACTGCTGAGTTTCTGTGAAAGCAGTGGGAAGACAGGGGATATGCAGTCCGTGTACCTCTAAAAACCCGAGCATCCACCTGAAAAGTGTACACCCAGCTGCTTGTGCCCAGAGTTTCTCAGGGTGAAAAGTTGCTCAGCCCTAAAAATGTACACTGTTCTTTCCTAGCTCTCCAAATAAATGGAGAAACAAAAAAAGCCACTTCAGAATTAACAACAGATCCAAGGTCATCACAACACAGACTATGTTCTTGGGCTAAAAGTGCCTAGGAGACTGACCAGCTAAAGGGAGATTGCATACAGCAGCATGAGGAAAAATAAGTCATTGCAGCAGAGCCAAATTTCCCAGAACAAACTGATACATTCAATTAAACCCTCTCTTGCTACCTGGGGACGAGCTTTACCTGCAGCATGGGGCTGGCCATCCACATGCAGGCAGGTAATCAGGTAATGTGAGCAACTTGATGCCTACCTGAAGAAAAAAATATGGGCTGGGTGTGCAGTACCTAAACTAATTACTCCAAAATGATTGCCTGGATTTGGGCCAAGCATTATCTCACTTGTCCTCAGCACTACTGCAATGGCATGAGGGGGACAGAAAATGCAGTAACCTGAGAGGGAGATAAGAATGAGAGAGAGGGAGAATAGTCTTTAGCTGTGAAGGAGCTGTTCTGTCTCTGTACTGCTCTTTTGTCCAACCTCAACAACAGTGAAACAGCCTTTGTGTCTTGTCTTCTCCTTTTAAAATGGATTGGCAGCTGGAAGCATTACCCACACATACATGGTCTAAACACCGCGAATTAACCTGTTTTTTCACCTTGATCTCCATAGAGCTAGACTCCTCCTATTGAAGAATAAAATATCAAGTTTTGAGAGTAATTTTTCTGTAGGAAACCACAAATCTCTGTTTGTAAAATCCTGCCATCTTAATTTTCTAAGTAGGTAATTGGTTATACCGTGAATATAATTTTAAATCACGCTGAGTAAAACAGCTACGTTCTGATCCAATCTAATCCAGGATTATTTGGCTTATTGAAAATGATTCCCTTTCCTTTGGTTGGTTTAAAGCAGAGAATGGTGGTTTTATTGTCAGTGGAGAAAGCCAGTAATATAATTTCTGATATAGTAAACTAAGATACAGGACCTGCTTGGGAATTCAGCATAAAAAATTAAGGTGAAAGTCGAACTCAGAGACCAGAGAAAAATACAGCAGCACAACATGCTTTGTCTTTCATATTTCTCACCTGGAGAAAATAATATTTTTTGTGCCAGAGTTGGGAAATTCTGCACTGTTCCTGCAATGTACCTAAAAAGTGTGGGCTTGGGAAATACCACAAGTGTATTTATGGAGAAGGAAGGCATCAGCTTACTAAGGGCTGTGTTTCAGGTTGTTCAACTGATGTAGAAGTTACTGTGTGTAACCCATGACAGACATCAAGTAGGAGGTGAGACACCATTGAAATGCTATAATTTTTCCTTCTGATTGCTGTTCTCTTTATAGGGTCATTTACTGCATACATGAAAATATAATAAATGAGTGGTTTTGTATGAATGAAATATCAGAAAAGAATTGGAAAAAATGTGAAATCAATAAGTTTGCTATCTTTTACAAGGAAGGACAAGTCAAACTCTCCCTAGCGGGTCTAACAATCCATCCCTAATTCACTTAGTCAATGCTTAGAAAATCAGTAAATGCTCATTTTCAGGGCTTGCTCCACAGGGATGTACTCATTCAATACAATGTAGATTTGTTTAAACTTGCTGATGAGTACAGACTTCTGGCATAGTGCTTCTTGCTGCAACAGAACCTGCAAGCCACACGTATCCAAAGAACAGATAAACCATGGCCATCTATGTGTAGCTGCCCAGCCTTCTGCATCGTGTTGGGTGTGACCTGGGCACATCAGTGTTCACTGTGGTTCCCTGTACAGGGAAGACAGAAGATAAGCTTTGACCAGAAAAGCACCAGAAGAGCTAAGAGTTAGAGGACAGGGCAGTTTATATCTTTGAAATTCAGTTTGGAGCTATAGCTGACATTCATGCTTACATAGAAGTTCATGAAGTTCCTTGATCAATTTCATTGCTCCTTTCTCCTTCCACCCACCCCTTTTTTCTTTTTTTCCCTCCTTTTCCTTTTTCCTTTTTTCCTTTTCCTTTTTTTCTTTTTCCTATTTTCCATTTTCTTTTCTCTTCCCTTCCTTCTTCTCCTTGTTTTTTTCTTTCTTCTTTTTTCTATTTATTTTCCTTATTGTTTTTTCTTAATTTTTATTCTCCTCTCCTCTCCTCTCCTCTCCTCTCCTCTCCTCTCCTCTCCTC
>VYXF01005643.1:120874-190353 GCA_013397295.1 Polioptila caerulea
TCTCCTCTCCTTGAGTCTCCTCTCCTCTCCTTGAGTCTCCTCTCCTTGAGTCTCCTCTCCTCTCCTTGAGTCTCCTCTCCTTGAGTCTCCTCTCCTCTCCTCTCCTCTCCTTGAGTCTCCTCTCCTCGAATCTCCTCTCCTCCAGTCAAGTCTCCTTGAGTCTCTTTGAGTCTCCTCGATTCTCCTTTCCCATCTTTGGTGGTCGTCTGTATTTATAGACAAAGGGCCCTAATGTGCTGTACATTCTTGCTTCTCTCAAGGGAACTGCAACCTGCAAAGTCACCTGTGACCTTTCCAAGAGCGTAGGTAGAAACCTCTTCTTGACTGAGATAATGAAATTAGAACCTCACTCTTCCATGGTTTACTCCTAGGAATGCATTTTGGCAAGATGCTAAGAATAAACCCGTTATTGAAAGGGGGATCTGGGAAGTTGACAAGCATGGCTAAGCTCAGCAGAGAAATTTGACAAGGAAATAAGATGCTTTGTAGATCAGTGTGTAGTGATTAGTCTTTTGAATGCTGGGATTATTATAAGCAAAAAAGGAGGGGGGCGCTTATTGTATACCTGACAGCTACCACTTACCCAGGTATTTTTCATACTAATGAGGAACATAATGGTGTATTTGTTTATAAATCTTGAGCAAGACTCCTGCAGTTTACAAAAGTCAATTAAATGTAATGGAAAAGTAAAGACAACTTTTCTTTTTCTACTCTCACAAATTAGAATCCCTACAGAAAGAACAGGTAAAAAAATCCAGTGCCATATCACTGACGTGCTGCCTTCAGTCTTGGAGTCAATGTTTATCTTCAAACAAAAACTGTATTATATATTTAAAACATCATGTTTAGCACACTGCATACACAGAGGATAACCAAATATCCAGAAATCAGTTCCCTCTGCTATGACAGATATTACTTGTCATCACGCTGTACAAAAGCAGACAGGTTAGAAAAGTGAGTAATAGGCAAACCAATGAAATAAACTTCTAAAACATCTTATTAAAAACAGAGAAATAGATAATTAACAGTTCTCTTAATATCTTTCTTTTTCATAAGTAATAAATTCTTTTTTTGAAAACTACACTCTCCATATTATTCAAATATTGAGCAATCACCCATAGATATTATTTCCCTCTCTTGTGTCTTCCTCTCCCATCATCATATAAACTCACAACAGTGAAGTTTACCCTGAATTATGCACATAAATTCTACTAATAAGGATTATGACTCTGTGTGTGCATGTGTCAAAAGAGGAAAATGTGAGACAACAGATTCAACTTCAGGTAAAACTTTAGAATATTTTACAGAAGTTTGTCTTAAGACACATAACACAGGACATTATTCACACAGAATATGCTCAAGGAAACAGATGGAGCCATTTAGAAACTTCTTTGAACAGCTTGAAGGCTTGATTCAAAATATCCTATTTGCAACATTATTTGATTATTCCGGACATCACAACACATTTTTTGTTTAGTCTTCTGCAAAGGTAGCTACTAAGTTGGCTGAGACCACCTGGACCTAGCTAGACTTCAGTCTTTCCAGTCCTGTCTGCAATGCCCTTTCCTTAACATACAGACTAATTTGTGTTTAAAGTAAGATTTATCATCAACCTATGCCTCTGCCTCTTAGTGGGACATTATCTTTGGAAGTGTTATTCCAAGTAGCAATTCCCCAGTTTAAGTGAAAACACTTACAGAGTCAATTTATTGAAGGGAAGACTGAAGGATATTTACGAATGTTTACATCTAACATATGCACATACTTCTACATGCTATGGGATATGACACCACCTGGACTGAGGCCAGATCTCACTGTTTATGTGCACAGAATGTATGGTCTCATTTTGTTCCACTTTTTCTGAATTGCAGGGATAATCTAAGTGTAAATGAGTCCCTGCCTGAGAGAGAGCTTTGCTGAATTAGTTCCAGGAGCAAGTACTTAGTTATGATAAGATTTAATAGGTGGAAGTTCCAACCAGAAAAGAAAGGGGACATTTTTCAAAAAATGTTGCTCTTGCATTCATTCCTATATTAAGTAAACTGGTTCTTGTGAACCCCATTTTGAAGAGTGTTCTCACTACTAGGTGCCTCTAGTGCCCAGCTATTGCTCCTTAAACTTCAGTGGACTGACTTCCACTAAGGAAATCCCAGAGTTTTGGAGTGTCACAAGAGACTACATTTATCATAGGCCTAGCTTATTCCTAGTAGAAGCACTTTGAATATTTTTACTTTGCATGATGACAAATGACTCTAGATGAATTTTAGGAGCATGGAGAATGTATTGCTCACCTATGTGGAATCTGCATTGGAAACCCCGTATTTCCATTTCTTTTGCAACTTCCCTTCACCACTGGTCTACTGTAAGCTTATTGGAAACAGTCTTGTATAAATATTCACATGTGCTCTTTTTTTCATCAAACAAATACCTGTATATTATTAGAGGATTGCTGGAAATTTTTAGAGTTCTTGTCACAATCTCTTTTTCCACAGGCTGGTTTTAGGTAAGCATGAATCCAGTTACAAAGGTATTCTACAGATTGCTGTCATCTTGAACAGATGATTTCTTGTCCCTGTCTGCACAGAATTTTTTTGATCCTTTTGATTCTGACTGAGGAGTCATGTCTATGAAGACCTTGAGATGACAGCCACAATTTATAGCCAGCAATTTGGCTTTGTGATTCCTGGTACAGACTGCAAAGAGTGTCTTTGGATTTGGTTCTGTCATCATTTTAATTCTATTGTTTTCCTTTTCTTACACACTACTGGAAAACCTGGAGGTTGCCCAGATCCAAGACTTTTTATAAACATCTTTGAAATGAATCTGTAAAAATCTTTTCCACTTGTCTGTGTTATGCTTAACAGTGAACGCAAAGACCGTCTCTTCAGACAGTGAGTCACAGGAATGCAACATGCAATCCACACAAAGGAAATGTAATACCCTGGCAGCTAATTAAAAAAGCATTACCTTCCACCAGTGCTGACCTCCAGCCATGCAGGGGATAAAGATGGGTGTCTGTCAATCAAGTTTACCTAAGAAACTTTGGCAAAGTGTAATGAATGGACAAATCTAAAAAAGGGTGATATTGCTCAGAATTTTGAGGTACTTTTAATACCACATTTAAAGAAGCAGAAGGACTTGTCAGTAATTTGAAACTTCAGCCTGCATACTCGGAATATGCTGGTGGTAAATTTGCCAAGTACTACAGATATTAGACATGGACTATGTAGAACCATTATAGACATCCATGGGATTTTGATACACATATCACCAGGGTATTCAAATCACAACAGTACCTACAGACATCCTAAAATCTGCATGTTTGTTTTTCAGTCCTTCATCATTTCAACAGCAGAACAAGCACTGAATTTTAAGTGGGTTTTTGTTCTAAAAATATATTTTTTTTTGTTTAGGAGCTTTGCAACTGATGTTGCCTCAATCTTCAGTTCTAATTTATCATTAATTAAGGCAAGTTCACCTGCTATCTTGTCTGTAGAAACAGCATTTATCCACACTGTTCTTGCAATGCATTTAATTCCTTAGTACTGCTGCCCATATGTTTTTTATCTAGATTTGTATCATGCAGCTCCAGAGTTCTGTGATGACGAAGCACAGAGCCCTTACAGTGAGAAACGGCTTTTTAAAATATGCCTTTTGTTTTCCTTGAACTAGGTAAGAGGTGAGAGGGTAAGATCCTAGTTATTCATAACAGTACCATGGTACTTATGTGAATAGACATTATAAGAGTTTGGGCTACAGGCTCTGGGCATAGTGACTGGAAAGTTGTCCATCAGAAAACCACACAGAACGTGAGCCAGCAGTGTGCATGGGAGGCCAAGGAGACTAATGGCATCCTGGCCTGCATCAGCTATAGTGTGGCCAGCAGGACCAGGGCAGTGGTTGTCCCACTGGTGAGGCCACACCTTGAGTGCTGTGTCCAGTTTTGGGCCCCTCACTACGAGGAAGGCGTTGAGGTGCTCGAGTGTGTCCAGAGAAAGACAATGGAGGTGGTGAAGGGTCTGGAGAAGAAATCTTGTGAGAAGCACCTGAGGGAGCTGGGGTTGTTTAGCCTGGAGGATAGGAGGCTCAAGGATGGCCTTATCACTATAGATATCTGAAAGGTGTCATAGCCAGGTGGGGCTCATGGGGCTCATGGGGCTTCTCCCATGTAAAAAACAATAAAACAAGAGAAACAGCCTCAAATTGTCCCAAGCAAGGTTTAGACTGGATATTAGGGGAAGATTCTTTGCTTAAAGGGCTTTCAAGCATTGATACAGGCTGTACATGGAAGTGTTTGAGTCACTGTCCCTGGAGTGATCTAAAAGATTTGCAGATCTGGCACTTGGTGACATGGCTTGCTGGTAGACTTGGCAGTGTTAGGTTTGCAGTGGGACTCAATAATTTTAAAGGATTTTTCCCACCCTGAACATTCTATGGTTCTATGATACCATCACTATTGATCTACATAGTCACAATCACATAGTGTTAGACCTGTGCCTCAGAAGATGATGAATGGAGACATATGACACAATGAACTGAGAAGAGAGATGAGGAAAAATTGAATTGTCATAAATGTAAAGCCTGACAAAACCTGATTTGCTGTGAGTCTTGGCTTCTTGGCTCATTCTCTGAAAGGGAAGGGAAGGACTTGTCAGGGTAATGTGCTATTCCCATCGAGGTTCTTGGCCTTCAGGAGCTTGAGGGTGCTGAGCCAGTGGTAATCAGAAACCGCAGCAGATGGAGCAGGTGGCGTCTGGAACCTGGAAGCAGGTAGACAGGCTACCACTTCTCTCTCCACAGCCTTCTGTTGCCTAAGCTGATTTGCTCCAGATAAAATTTTCCATGTAAGAGATAACATCAGGATCACAGCTCCGAGGAAGTGGCAGTGAAAAAAATCCGCTTTTCCATAACTATTCTAGAGGCAAAATATGTATTTCTTTTTGACCTGTATGTTGTCCCATGCTTTGGAAGAAGAGTTTGAAACATGATAGAGAGAAAATTGTTTGCCTTAGTGGTGTGCTGATTTTTGGCTTCCTCAGAAAACCCTCCCACAGTGATGCCAGCGTTGAGACCTTTGACTCACTTCACTTTGCACATGCTCAGCTGTGAACTCCTGAATCTTCCCTGTTGCATTTCCAGAATATTCCAGTTGCTCTGCGCATGCTCCAGGAGTCTGCAATTGCAGCTGTGGGTTCCTGTCTAAGGATACAGTTTCATGATCAGCATAATTTGATCTAACTATGGGCTGCTACCCAAAAGGAATGGCCCCATTTTCTCTGGTATCCCCAACTGCATTTTCCTCTTTGTGTCTGACCTAGCAACTGCACAATTAGGGAATGGTTTCTAAGAGAGAGAGAAAAAAAAAAAACTTCCTATTTTTTTTCTTTCCCCTGTTTTCCAAGGTCAGTGTCAGTTCCAAGAACACGGACCAAGGGCTGTATGCCTGACCCTTGTTCCCTCTCACTGACTGCCCTGCTCGAGCATGCACTGCATGGGGGAAAGGGAGCTTGCCAGGATGTGGCAACGACACGGGCCAGAGCCATGCAGTAGGCAGTTGTATATTATGCATTTATGAAATACTACATGAAAAAACTTGGTCCACATAAAGGAGAGTAGTAAATAATGTCCAGGGTAGTGGCTCTGCAGATACTTATTTAGTATATAAGCCATTGGGTACACAGTATCACACCTGACTGTATGGAAGCATCTTGGTTGCCAGCAATAAAGAGAAGAAAATCAAAATTATTACTATTAATTCACCGGCATGTACTAAAAGAACATCAGATACTTAACAGATATCTCAGAAAAAACAAGCATTCCATGATGAGCTCGCTTGTTCAGAGTTAGGATTTGTGGGCAGCATGTCTCCTGTACTATGCTTGTTAAGAGGAGCATAGCTCGTGGTGCTGAAGGATGCAATCTTTCCCTGGGGTGGTGTTCTTCAGATTACTTGGGATTTTACCTTTAATACTGATCATCTAGGCAAGACAAAAAAAAGTCAGATACCTTTCTCTGAACCTGAAGCTAGGTGTGTCAGTAGTCTGTGCATTTAGAGATGTGCTATGTGTCCCATGCTGCCCCCTCCTCAGCAGGTCAGAGCAGTGTGGGGGCTGGTGGCTGTCTGAAGCTTCCTCTCCAGTGGGAAAGAAGAGTTATTACAAAGCTTTGATTTAACATGGAGCCATGTTCCTCCTGCTGACTGCTTACTTAGTGCTCTCTGTTGCATCAAAATAAAATGGTAACTAATATCTCTCCCATAATACATAATATTTTTACACATAAATCTAGCTATTTATCACAAGCTTTTATAGCAAATGACTCTCAGGGGATGACTTTGCTTTCTAGCAAAGTGACTGGGGGAAGCATAATTTAATTGTTTTCTGCATATCCAAAAACAGTCACAGGGAAACAATACGCACACACACATACACACAAAATCCAAAGGCACTTCAAGAAATACAGCTTTCAATAATATAATCCAATTCAGAGGAACTCTCTGAGTACAAAGGCTGGGCTGGTGTGATATGGCTAGAACATATGGATATAAAGAAATGCTAAAACAAATGGAATTAAGTAGCTTATTTATGTTCTCTACCCAGTGCACAGAATCATTATCATTTTATCAGGATCCCCTGACACTCCTGATGAAGTGTGAGCAGATTGATTCACCAAAGCCACAGCTCAAATGAGCCTTTACTCTCTGATGTCCATGGACAGCTTGTGAAACTTTCCAGTTGATGTTGAGATGTCCTCTGGGAATACTATGAAGAGTTCAGGAAACATTTTTTCTTTCTTTCTTTTTCTCTTTGTTTACCATGGTATATTATTTTACTGCGGAAGGACTAAATCTCACCCTGGGAAATATAAACTTGTGATAAATACAAAGGCCAAAAACAAAACAAAAAAATATTTCAGACTTTTTCCAAATCTAACTTGTCAATAATAGCAGTGAATTTGTGTTCATTTCAATTTCATGCTCATTTTTGGGAAGAGGGAGATGAGACAAACATGTCAAAGGGTTAAATCCTCTGTCACAACAGGGTTTACCCTGATCCACACTTCTGTTAGAAATGTCCTGCTTCAGTGCTATTTGATGGCTCAACTGCACACTTACCAGTCTTGCCAGATGATTGCATCCTTTGTAACAGTTCTTAATATCTGCTAATGAGGAGTCATTTATTGAATTTCAGTAGTAGGGAGGAAAAGAAAAAAAAAATATATGTATGATATTAGTTTACCTTCAGGTGAATTCGGTGTCTCACTATTGCTCCTTTGTGGTCCTTCAAAAACTTACTCCTACTGAAATCAGCTGCAAATATATACCATCAGCATCAAATATTGTCCTATATTTGAATACACACACACACACACACACACACACACACACACGTATATATATATATATGACACAAGCTGTAGGCTTATGTTAGCAAAAAATTGCATTGCATCTAACACATGAATTGAACCTGTTTGGTCTTTAAACAAAAACATCCACATATGTTAATGCAGCTGCTATTTTCATAGTATAAATAAAGCATAAATTCAGTACTTTACCCTAGAAAAGACCTTCAATTATAGCCTCAGAGCTACAATCAGGTTAGCTGTAGTCCACACTATGGTATGAAGCCATGTTTAAACAGTTAAAAAATAAAATGTTGTAACTAGATCACTCAATATTTTTGGCTTTTCCGTCATTCTTTTTTTCAGTGCAGATGAGTCGTAAAAGACAAATTCAGGTGGTGAAGACTGGATCAAGGTTGGTATACAGCAGTAGAGAAAAGCCATTCCCTTTCTAAAGACATGTAAACAGATCTTATACTTGAAGGCATTTTTTTTATCCCCAAGTACCATGGTGATTTAATTTGTCAGCTGTTCATTTCCATCAGTAATTCATGAGCAAAAACAAAGAAAACACTCTTCAGGAGTGCTTTTCTGCCCAAATAATGAGCCATTATTTTAACTCAGAACACTCTCAGGAAGGATAGGAGAAAATAAGCCCCTAAATCTGCAAAACATTTAAATAATGAATGTTGTTTCTCACATCCAAGATGTGCTGAGGTTGTGATGAAAGATTTGAGTGTGTGTGTGTGTGTGTGTCTGTGTGTGTGTGTGTGTGTGTGTATTATTTCCCTATGATTGCAACCACAAGAATAGGTTTTAGTCTGCTGAGGACCAAACCTTTTTTTCTAAATTTCTTCTGTAGTTATAGATATTATTCTTAGCTCGGAAATGTAGGCAGTTTTCCTTCCTTTTCTGCTTCTGGTACAAGTGATTTTTAAGAAGAAATATCACCTAATGAATCTTCAGTATCTTTCCCTCTTTACAAAAACAAAATCCTTGGTTTTAGGTCTTGGTAAAAAACAGTGGCAAAATAGTTGTCAACACTTTGTACATATTTCTTTTTAAAGTCACAGCTCCAGCAACTAACAGAAACTGGGGAACAGATAAACCATCCATTAAAACCAGCCACGCAACCTATTGAGGAGTGTTATTATATGTTCTTACGCAGCCTTAACTCCTTTATTTCAACCTTGTAAACAGCTGAACTGGGGAGCATTTCCATGTACATCACCTAAGCCTGCTCTCCACAGTCTGCCTTAGGTGCCTTAGCTCTCAGAGACTGGAGCACTTTCTACCTCTCTCTGGGTGAAGGTCAGGAATTGGCAGGGGCACACGGTCCTGCAGACTGGTGCTGGCTCCCTACCATCCACCTCAGACCAGAGCTGTGACTCCCACTGCCCTGGGCAACCTGGCTCAGCAGCCCCTGTGCCTTCCCCCATGAGAGATACAACTGGAGCTGGAGCTATTCCTCCCCTGCTATTTGAATGAGTCAGGTCACTGCAGAATTTGGGGCACATAAACCACTCCAGAGATGCAACAGATTTCCAGTCCCAGCTGCAGCATTTTGCCTGGCAGTTCAGGGTGGTTCTCAGCCCAGAGAACACTGTGGATGTAGTTCATGTGTCAGGACAGAGGAAGACTGGGATGCTTGTGCTTTTCATGTTCCTGGTCCCATGGTGACAGTAAATCAGAGCATTCAGCTATTTCTTCTGCAGAAGAGGAGGTCACTGCTGCTCATTCACAAGAATGACACGAGTCCTGTGAGTATGAACAAAGACACCTTCCTCTGTCATCTGGTATCCTGGACTGCCAGGATTGGGGCATGAGACCAACCCAACTGCTGGGTTGGTCTCATGCTTGTAAGGAAGGCTGTAAGAGAAATTCATCTGCTGCACCTGTCAGAAAAAGGTCCTGAAGGCAAGCAAAGACTTTGGAACGATCCCTCATGTCACAGGCAGTGGCACTTCAGGAATGATTTCGTATGCCAGCCAGACTCCAGCTTCCCTGATTCCTCAGAGTCTTGTCGTGGCTTACATACACCATGTGGCACCAAACATGAAAAACTGGAAAGATCACTGATCAACCTGCTCAAGAGAGCAGATTTAGGGCATTGCACGCTAATTTGTTTTTACTTTGGTAGTCTTATTGGCTTGTTTATTTGTTTGTTTATTTAGAACTTGTTCCATTCACTCCCATATCCTTGTCCCCCTTCACTATATTTACAGGCAACTTGATGGGGTTTGGTACATACCGAAAACACTAATGAATTTGTGTTGGAGACTGCAGCCTTGATTTAGGTAGCTTGTGATAGCAAGGGAACTCTGGGGGCCCTTATTTATTCAGCATTGTTTTCCACAGTTATTCCACAGTTTTTCACTGTTTTTCATAAAGAGCTGGCCTACAATCTAGCTTACATGCACATAACTTATGACAGTAGAATTCCGCTCTTCCTCTCTAACATCTTTTCATGAACTGTGCTAGGTCAACAGCTTTAACTTATGTGTATTGGCACAAAGGACAAGATTCCATCTTGGGGTAAATTATTCTGTCTGTATCTGTTTCTCAGAGATTGCCATGCCCTGCACACATCCTCATGGCTCACTTTCAGGGGGAAGGGCTGCCCCTTACCACTTCAGTGTCTGGAAGTTAAACTATCTGTAAAACAAGCAAGTGGGACTTGGGATAAGGAAAACAAAGGCTTCTCATAATGGGTTATGCTACATTACTGACTGCTTGAAAAAATTCATCAGCGAGGGCAGTTTCATAGAATCACAGAATAACCTGAGTTGGAAGGGATCCACAAGGATCATCAAAGTCCCATTCTGGTTTGATCACAAGTCAGCTTTCCCTGAATCCCCATAGAAAAACAGGGAAAAGCCAGTGTTCACCCCAGGAGACTAATAGGATGCTTCTCTAATCCTATTTTGGGCCACTCACTACAGGCAAGATATTGCGGCATTAGAGCATATGCAGAGAAGGGCAACGGAGCTGGCAAAGGGTCTGGAACACAAGTCTTTGGAGAAGCAGCTGAGGGAACTGAGGGTCTTTAGCCTGGAGAAAAGGAGGCTTGAGGGGGCCTTATTTCTCTCTACAACTCCCCAGTAAGGAGGTTGTATCCAGCTGGGGGTCAGTGTCTCCCAAGTAATGAGTGATAGGATGAGAAGAAACAGTCTCAAGTTACAACAGGGGAAGTTTAGATTGGGTATCAGAAAAAAATTTCTTCACTGAAAAGGTGATTAAGCATTGGAAGAAGCTGTCTAGGGAAGTGGTAGAATCATTATCCCTGTGAGTGTTCCAGGGATGTGTGGATGTGGAATTTAGGGATATGGTTTAGTGTTGAATATAGCAGTGTTAGTGATTGAACTTGATGATCTTAGATCTTTATGATTCTATGATATTGTGAGCTAGCTCAGCCATCAAGTTACCATGCTGAACATGCTGAAATCAGATAGATTCAAGTTCTACAGTTAGCTGAGACTAAGGACAAATGGTGAACATAAAACCAAGGCAACAGCAGTGTAACAGGAGGCTCCAGGTGAAAAATGGCAAGACGAGACTCTTAAGTGGCTCACCTGGCAGCTGCTCCTTGTGGTGAGGAAGCAAAGCATGTGAACCATAGAGAGACTTGACAGGAAAACATCTGACCGGTGGAGACAGCAGCAAATCCCAACCAAAGCATGTCTCCAAAGAGCAGGACAGATTGGCCTGAAGAGCAGGATGTGTGATGATTGTGATATTAACTGGCTACACTATGACAACAGTAAAATCATATCCCTGTAAAGAACTGTGGCCCACTAACCTCTTACTGCCCCACAAATGCTGTCTCAGAAGACAAACCCTCAAAGAAAACTGGTAACACCAAAGATGTAGGAACTTGTACAACATTTCAAAGAAGGACTATGAGCTAGTATAAGGAAGAGTCTGAAAGGGGTGTGAAGAAGTCAGTCTGAATACACATCACCAAAGTGCCAGCACAGTGTCTTCATTAATAATTCTCCAAATAAAAATAAAGCTGCTTTTAGAAATTATGAGTTTTCTTATTCAGTCATCCAGAATTTAGTTACTGAAGTGGGATTATAAAATGTATATTCATAATTTGCCTTAACAAACCCTTGTTATTCAACTGGCTACATGTGTGTCCTCTGTCATCAAAAAACTGACCATTTCATAACTAGAGCATATCCCTTCCAGGCATCATTTGTGTCATCCACTCACATGACAGCTGCAAAGGATTTTCATTGCAGTGATACTCACAAAGGAAGGACATGCAGAAGGGTTTGATACAACTACTCTGATCTCTAAGCATGTTGGCTCTTGTTGGTTTGTGAATAATGCTAATGTTTTGCTTAAGTGGGCTGAGCTCAACAAGAAAATAATTGGGTTTCCTAGTGAACATGTAATATTTTGGCTTTGAATTCTGATGCTGCGTCTCTTATATAGCACAGAATTTTTTAGTTTAGACAAGAGTATTTCTGGGTCAGAAAGAAAACAAACTTTATGTGTTTGTAACGGAAACATGTACCCATCTACTGGGCAGAAAGAAGTCATTGCAAATGTGATACCCAGTTTTGCTTGTAAAATCAGCTTCTTCCTTGAGTTACCTGCTTATCAATGGCAGGCGACATATTCAACAAGTCTTCCTGAAGGAAAAAGTGGTGAGTGGTTCTGTACATGTTTCCTTGTGCCATGAAGGCAAGAAGAGATACTAAAAAAAAATAATCTGGACAGGAACTGTTTAAATCCCAAACAAGTACTATTTTTTCCTGGTACTTACCTGTGAGGGTGGACTAGAACCTGTTACTCTAGAAATGCCAATAAATTGGAGTTGTCTGAGTTTTGCCTTCTGGATCTGATGATCAAAAACATTGCTGCTATAGCTCTGCCTTTTTAGCTGCTTGTGTGCCACAGGTGCTGTAGTGTAGTTCAGGCTTTGTTATTTAGACTAACTCAGCAACACAGAGCTTACCTCTTGGTTCCTCATCACTGCTGTCCTTGGCACATGTCCCATGGGCATGGAAAAACAGGCTCTGCAGAGCCTCCACAGGATTTAAGAGTGTGGAGAATTGAAAGTTCTCCTCTGAAATCACTGAGTACAGACCCTCTTGCTTTCCTGAGGGAATGAATTCCCCTGTGGGCTTCAATCCACATTTAAAAAGACACAGAAACATGCAAATATCCTCTTGACAAAGTAACCATACCAGACTGGGGGTGGGGGATGAGGTCTGGGTACAGGAATAGAGGACTGAGTGTGGGAATTGAGAACTGAATGCTGAGGTCTCTGACAAAGAAATCTGCGTAACCTTTTGACTCATTTTTCCTTTTGCTATGGCTGTCTTTCTCACAGTTTTGAAGGATGATACAAATGATTGTAGAGTAATTAAAATATTTATCATTAAGGAGTCTGAGTGGGGCTAATTACAGTGGGTGCTCTATTCAACAGGTAGTATTTTTTTTTATTTTTAGAGACATTCCTAAAATGTTACTGTAAATTGTGTAACTACCAACATGGTCATCAACACTAGTTAACAATTAATTTCCTGTTTTCTTCCAGACTGTGAAAATTAACTGGTTTTTTTAACAAAGTACTAATGGCTTGAATGGATATTGGATGAGATAGGATAGGATCTCCTTAGAGTCACATCCTAGGCAAAACTTGCTTATTTCTGTTGGAGGACAAAGAACACAACAGTGATTTTACTCATTCTTACTCTTTTAACCTGAAATTAACTTAAAATTTCTCCCTCATGTTTTCGCTTCTGTTCTGGAGTGGGCTTGAATGGGCCACAGAACCGTGCTGTGTAAGAAGAGCAGAATTCCCTGAGGTGGTGGCAGGAGAGGTAGAGGACAAGGAGGTATCTGAAGCAAGCCTTCCTGCATTGTTCTGCTCTTCCTCACAAGCTTTCTTGAGAGACGTCTTTTAATGTCCTGCCCCCAGGTAGCTTTTCAGCACATCAGCTCTCCTGTGCTGGGAGTGCTTCCTAACATCTGTTTCAGATTTGTTGCTCCTTTGTTTCCATTTATGTCCCTTCTCAACCATTATTTTTTTTAGGATGAAAATATTAAATTGTATAGAAAATATCCAAATAGGCTACGACTGGGGTATGTGTGAGGTAAATTTTATTTTGATTGTTGTTTTCTGTCATATTAAGCACAGGAGGTTCAGCTGCTCTGTGGAAAGGGGAGAAAATAGTTTTGTCTGTCTTCATTTAGCAAAACAAAGTCTACAGCGAGTATCTGTCTTTTTACAGACCAGTTGCTGCAGCCAGAAAAACACCACGAGATTTTGAGCTCAGAGTTCTCGTCAATCTCATTTTTACCATCAAATCAGCACTACTGCAGCAAAATTAACTGATCTAGACATGTAGCAATTTCTTGTTCTAACAAATCTCTTCATTTTGCAATCCTCACAGGATGAGAGTGCCATGGGAACTGCACCTTAAGGAGGCTCTGGTACGCATTTGGGGTCTGGTTTTTAGATAATTGGGGCTCCCATTAGTGCTGGAGTGATCAATGGGTACCCATATGCTTAATTAAAACATTGGAATTTTTTGCATATCTTCATGATTACCAGACAACAGAACTATCCTACATGGTGTTAAAAAATATGATGGGAATACAAGTGTTTATTTGATAGAGTTTATGGAAGCAATCCAGCCAGTGCAAAATGAGAGCTTAATCCTGAGCAAGTATGACAGTAAAAAGTAAAGATTTGCATTCTTAATATAAAGAAACAGCCAATATAATGCACAACAGGACAACAAAATAAAGGCATGTGTACAACCAACAGACCTCTTCAATTTCTGTTCATATTCATGTTTTATTGCTGATGATAATTTCATTTTCCTTTCACCATTCTCTAGCTNCCTGGTACTTACCTGTGAGGGTGGACTAGAACCTGTTACTCTAGAAATGCCAATAAATTGGAGTTGTCTGAGTTTTGCCTTCTGGATCTGATGATCAAGAACATTGCTGCTATAGCTCTGCCTTTTAGCTGCTTGTGTGCCACAGGTGCTGTAGTGTAGTTCAGGCTTTGTTATTTAGAGTAACTCAGCAACACAGAGCTTACCTCTTGGTTCCTCATCACTGCTGTCCTTGGCACATGTCCCATGGGCATGGAAAAACAGGCTCTGCAGAGCCTCCACAGGATTTAAGAGTGTGGAGAATTGAAAATTCTCCTCTGAAATCACTCAGTACAGACTCTCTGGCTTCCTGAAGGAATAAATTCCCCTGTGGGTTTCAATCCACGTTTAAAAAGACACAGAAACATGCAAATATCCTCTTGACAAAGTTACCATACCAGACTGGGGGTGGGAGACGAGGACTGGGTACAGGAATAGAGGACTGAGTGTGGGAATTGACAACTGAGTGCTGAGGTCTCTGACAAAGAAATCTGCGTAACCTTTTGACTCATTTTTCCTTTTGCTATGGCTGTCTTTCTCACAGTTTTGAAGGATGATACAAATGATTGTAGAGTAATTAAAATATTTATCATTAAGGATAACTTAGCAGTCTGAGTGGGGCTAATCACAGTGAGTGCTCTATTCAACAGGTAGTATTTTTTTTATTTTTAGAGACATTCCTAAAATGTTACTGTAAATCGTGTAACTACCAACATGGTCATCAACACTAGTTAAAAATTAATTTCCTGTTTTCTTCCAGACTGTGAAAATTAACTGGTTTTTTTAACAAAGTACTAATGGCTTGAATGGATATTGGATGAGATAGGATAGGATCTCCTTAGAGTCACATCCTAGGCAAAACTTGCTTATTTCTGTTGGAGGACAAAGAACACAACAGTGATTTTACTCATTCTTACTCTTTTAACCTGAAATTAACTTAAAATTTCTCCCTCATGTTTTCGCTTCTGTTCTGGAGTGGGCTTGAATGGGCCACAGAACCGTGCTGTGTAAGAAGAGCAGAATTCCCTGAGGTGGTGGCAGGAGAGGTGTAGAGGACAAGGAGGTATCTGAAGCAAGCCTTCCTGCATTGTTCTGCTCTTCCTCACAAGCTTTCTTGAGAGACGTCTTTTAATGTCCTGCCCCCAGGTAGCTTTTCAGCACATCAGCTCTCCTGTGCTGGGAGTGCTTCCTAACATCTGTTTCAGATTTGTTGCTCCTTTGTTTCCATTTATGTCCCTTCTCAACCATTATTTTTTTTAGGATGAAAATATTAAATTGTATAGAAAATATCCAAATAGGCTACGACTGGGGTATGTGTGAGGTAAATTTTATTTTGATTGTTGTTTTCTGTCATATTAAGCACAGGAGGTTCAGCTGCTCTGTGGAAAGGGGAGAAAATAGTTTTGTCTGTCTTCATTTAGCAAAACAAAGTCTACAGCGAGTATCTGTCTTTTTACAGACCAGTTGCTGCAGCCAGAAAAACACCACGAGATTTTGAGCTCAGAGTTCTCGTCAATCTCATTTTTACCATCAAATCAGCACTACTGCAGCAAAATTAACTGATCTAGACATGTAGCAATTTCTTGTTCTAACAAATCTCTTCATTTTGCAATCCTCACAGGATGAGAGTGCCATGGGAACTGCACCTTAAGGAGGCTCTGGTACGCATTTGGGGTCTGGTTTTTAGATAATTGGGGCTCCCATTAGTGCTGGAGTGATCAATGGGTACCCATATGCTTAATTAAAACATTGGAATTTTTTGCATATCTTCATGATTACCAGGCAACAGAACTATCCTACATGGTGTTAAAAAATATGATGGGAATACAAGTGTTTATTTGATAGAGTTTATGGAAGCAATCCAGCCAGTGCAAAATGAGAGCTTAATCCTGAGCAAGTATGACAGTAAAAAGTAAAGATTTGCATTCTTAATATAAAGAAACAGCCAATATAATGCACAACAGGACAACAAAATAAAGGCATGTGTACAACCAACAGACCTCTTCAATTTCTGTTCATATTCATGCTTTATTGCTGATGATAATTTCATTTTCCTTTCACCATTCTCTAGCTTTCATGCATATATTTCTAGCTCAGTCACCTATACCTGCCAAGATGAGAGGGAGGCAGCAGAAGTTAGAAGTGGACTGGCTGGCTCCCTTACCATTTTCCAGTCTAAAATACTTAATATACCCTAAGATGGTGCATGAAAGTTAAGAATGTGGCTTATGCTTTGGGGAGCAGAGGTCATCTGGTAACTCAGAGGAGTAAACACCTTGCTGTTTGCAAGATTGTATTGTCTTTTTCCAGCGTAGCATGTCTAGTATTTAAGCTTTGCCTCGATTCCATACATGGGTCCAAGCCACATCCTGTTCGATGGAGTTAGCAGAACTTCTGCATAACTCCTCTGTGGGGCCATTTTTAAGTTCCACACTGGTAGGACATCAATAGCTCTGTACCACAAACATGGTTTTGGCTGGGGTGTGGAGACTGCCTCCAGAGCAACTTGCTGCATTCTTTGGCAGTCAAACTACAGAAGCATATGGCACTGAGTTACTTGCTGGATAATATTAAAAATAGTATCAGGCTCTGCATTTTAACTGAGGAACTATATTGCTGCTCATTAAACACTTCAGAAATGTCCATCTTCATAAATATAAAATATAGAATTACATATGCCAAAGAAAGGCATTATTACACTTCCTTAAAATGAAATCTTCCAGGTTTTAAAATGCTTAGTAATACTGGCTCACTGACATCCTTCTTGTGACCTTAAAACAATTTTTTGTTGTTTCCTTTAAATAATTTAGAGAGTGATTGCTCAGTGATGATGTTTAAATAAAAACACAATGTGATAGTTAATCTGCGAGACAGATGCTATTAATATTGGATGGATGCAGTTTCAGAAGTATTCTGCCTGAATCCAAAGTACTAAGCTGGATATAAATAGTGGTGGATTTCCCTTATGTGGAAAATGTAATAGCCCCATTAAGCATGTCTTCACTGCAGAGTCAGGCTGTATACTGACCCTCAGCTTTGAGTCCCAGCTTTTATTGAGATGAGGTGCAAGGAGCCAGACTGCCAAGCTATTTTGGGTTAATGAATCCTCATTAGCTTTGTGCTCCCTTGGGTATTTCTGTTGTCCTTCACAGGGCGTCTCACCTGGTCCTTTCTCTCTGCAGTGCATGGCATTGTCTCAAATATAAGTCATTCGGTCTCAGACTCTGAGCACCTGTGAACAGCTGAATTACATAGCCCAACCATAATCATTTCAAGGAAATTATCAATAAAATGGTAATGAAATAATCAGTGACATTATCTGGATCTGTAGCAGCAAAGAGTGGGTAGTAATGACCTAGGAGAGGGCTCCTCTAGCTTAAGGTCGCTTGCCAACAACCAAGGAACAAATGTGATGCCTTTACAAGGTCTAGTTCTTTCTGAAAAACCTCTGTTCCTGTGAGCTAGGTCCCCACCAAGAAACAGGGAAAATGAAGCTTTTCACTGAATTAAGGTGAAAAGCTGTCTCTAACTTCTCTTTCCAACATCATCATCCTTCAGAGACTGAGACAGCATCAGGTCTGTGTGTGGGCATGACAAATGGAGTAAAATGCAGAACTGAAATTAGAGTCAAAAAACTCTACTCTGAAGACATACTGTTGCAGGGGGCTGTTATGTGGCCAAGTCACTCTTCCCAAATGCCCACAGTTTCAGGATAAGATGGAAAAGATGTTTCTGTGTATGCATGTGCCAGCAAAATGCTGGCAGGTACATACTGCCTTCGTTCCAGCCCACCCTTCTATCTTCCCTAGAGGGAAGAAATATTATACCTGCTGCTACTTTACATTGTAGGCTCTACTCACAGCTACACATTCAATTATTTTTAAACTGTTCCAGTGACAATTCCTATAATGGGCTCTGTTTTCCCCTTTGTCCTTTGGGTGTTTTTTTAAATTTCATTTTATTTTTACAAACAAAATAAAAGATGGATCAGCTAAAGATCTTTGTTTAAATATTATTGGCATAGAGTAAATTCAGTAATATGAGAGTTAGTCCTGGAAGGACGTTAATAAGATTACTCATATTACCTATGTGCTTAATAAATTTTTGCTGGCTACTGCTGGATGCTTTGTAGCTCTAGAAACTTATACTTTAAGTTAGGGTAATTCCCAGCTCAGCACTGAAGGGAAGGGTAATGCAGCCATTAGTTACTGCCTGAAGTTTGGGACCTGCAGCTGCAGCTTCCTTGCTTTACCAGTCATCTTTGCACAAATCACATTGGAGTCTCACACAGGATCTAGCACAGGATTTTCTGTGCTAAGGAGGCCCAGAGCTGCCACCAAAAGCAGCAATTCAGTCAGCAGATGTGCTACACCAGGACACAACGCAGGACATGCAAGTGCTGGTCTGTTTCAGCTGTCTTCTCCTCCACAAAAGAAGAAAATATTTCATTTTTAACAGAGGAACATCTCCATTTCAGGATGGTGGCATGAATGCTTCTGCTAGAACACAGAGAAGAATAATGATGGTGTGGGATGTGTGTTTCCATCACTGACAGAGTTTGTGAACCACTGTGTTCTCTGCCCCATCATCCCTTCTGTAAAAAGCAGCAGTAATACTCCTCTTCCCCACAGGAACTTTGAAGATCAACACATTCCTGCTACTGAGGCACTCAGATGCAAGAGATATACACACTGACACTAGAACAGGCCTCCACTGGGAACTTGGGGACTGTATCTAAGCCATGTGTCTCACATTACTTAGATAAGAAACCTTGAAAGTTTTCTTCAGCTCACCTCTGTATTATTTCCAGGCTAATGCAATCTTTTTTCTTCTTCTTCTTCCTTGATGTTTGTTTTAAATATGGGGGGAATTCATAAAATAATCCTGTGCAAAAAAACTTTTCATTGCTTTAATACACTGTATTTATATGTATGCCAAAAGCAGTCTCATAATTGGACACAAAACTTCTCACTGTACAACAAAATCTCACGTATTTCGCTGAATTTATTGTCTGCTGAAAAATATTGTCAGAGACATGTAATTTGGAGGCTGGCCTGAAACATCTCTATTTAAAGACTTCAATCTTTTATCATTATGAATAATAATGATGATATTTACAATAGTTATTTGCAGTACTGAAATACTGAAATATTTGCTGTAGGTGTTTGCCCTTCTGAAAGCTGTGACAAGGCAAGAGGAGTTGGAAGCCAAACACTGAGTTAAGGCCTGAAGTTTTCTTCTTGGTGAAAGAAGCTGGGAGTATTCTTACAGTAAGAAACTTTGGACATTCCTAAAATACTACCAGTGTTTTACATCTAGGTGATTATTAATGAGGGGACACGACATTGCAAATGCGGAAAAAAGGACACTAAAAAAAGTGGAGATACTGTGATAATGGAAGAGAGGACAAGCAGGAAGAATAAGACAAAAGTAAGAGAAGCATAATCCAGTTTGTGAGGAAAGCATGTCTGACAGTACTTGGAAAAATTCTCCAGTGTTCTGTGGTGAAACTATCTATCTTGAGTTTCTCAAACCAATCTTGCTTTTTCATGATAAACAGCACTATGATCTGAATAGGTTTTCTGTCTTACTCATATTGTAATAGCAATCTGTTTTCTGATAGTTGGAACTTACTCAAAATCTTCTAATATAGAATTTTTGCACAGTAAAATTAGTTCATCTGCCATATATTTACTTTTCTTAGGTACTTTTTACAGTGTCACAAATCCTGGTCTGAATATCACTGCTGTTGGGAAATAGGCTGAAATAATCCAAATGTTTCTAGCAAAGAGCAGAAACATGTTGTTTATAGTATTTACCAAAGAGTTTCCAGCAATTGATTCTACACAGTATTTACAAGGTAGTTGGTATGATAATGTCTTATGTTTTATTGTCATTCATTCATTGCTGCTCAAATGGAGGGCCTGAAATTTCTAACATGTTGATGTTGGTAAAGTACTTGGCATTTCTCTTCCTGCTGCTGCTTTTGTAGTGAAAAATCATTTGTGGGGTAACAATGTTCGTTTATAGATTTATGTATTTTCTAAACTGAATACTCTGATAAATATGCACATTTTTCACATTAAGAATTTAGTTCATCTTACACACCTCTACCTACATACAGTTTTCTATCTCTGTTTTGTAGCAGACAGATTTTTTTCAAAAATTATGTGCTTCTTGTAGAGGTTTGTATTTTGTCATTCACACAACACAAATTCAAGGATTCATGGTCAGTTTTTTTCATAACTTGTTCGCCAAAAATACCAGACTAACATAAGAAACAAGCCAGTCTCTTAAAATGTTTGGGTTTTTTTTTCTCTCTTATGATACCTTTCAAAGCCATTAGAAGCTAATCTGACAACATTTTTATGTGACATGGTTGTCAATAGGGAAAAAAAAGAGAAAGGCATGGGAAAGCAGTTGGAAAAACCTGAAAATAAGAGACTTCAATATAGCTGGGAACAGCTGCAAGTGAGATACATGTGTGTGTACAGAAAATGCATTGCCCTGAGGATCAGGATTTTAATAGAGGTTGCATAACACTTTAAGGTATGCTGTTCAGTGTCTTTACTGTTGCTTTATTTTCAAGAAGAGTGTCAGAAAACAACAGCTTGGTGAAGCAGATTGCCAATTAGGAAATTCAAGCCCCATTTCAAATGGGTGATTTAGGGCATAAGTAACACCACCCATTCTGAAACAATGGCTAATGTGTAGCAAAACTCAAATGGCAAAGATTTACACAGAACTCTGAAAAGTTATCTTGAAGTTCCAGCACCCACTTGAAGCACTTCCCTCAGTGAAGATGAATAGCTGACATTGTATGACTGGCCAGTGACAAAACCCTAAAACCCTTTCTCCTTCTGGGCTAATTAATGCATCTACTATCTATTTTCATGCCTAATTTTCACTGAACTTTCCACTTTGCTTTAATTATGATTGTTATTACTACATTGAATTGTTAAGTATTAAGGAGGAATTCTTAATTTAGTTACATGGCCATTGTATCATTGATCAAAACAGTTTGCAAATGCATCACAAATTGTCACACACTTTGGATAAACTAGCAGTGAGATGTTGGCTGTGTGTGTTATAGTATTAGAGTGGCAGAAGTAGTACAGACTTCTGAATAGTTTACAGACAGTGCTTACTGTGACCTGAAAAGCACTGAGAATTTGTGTACCAGGGCTCTGTTATTTACCAAGCTGAGAGTGTCAAAAACCTCCTGCAAAAGTGAAGTTTTTAAATGAAAAGGCTAAATTAAAAAGGTTGTGTGTGTCTTGCTGCTACAAGGTATGTTTTCAAAAGCCACTGGAGGAATTTAGTTGCTTCGCTCTCCGACGTCGATGACAGCACACACCTCCTTGAAAAATCATTCTGTGCTTTGGCTGTGTAAGGGTTCTCCAGCTCCATAATCTCCCAGAGTGTACTGTTATTGCATTTTTGACAGCTGGTTCGCATACCAAAAGTGATGTAACCCAGCTGACCTTATATCCTTTGCAGGTCATGCATGATTCTTGTATTCACAGTTTAATAAAGCTAGGAAAAAAGACTTGCAGAGAAATACATCCTTCCCTGGGCAAAAAGGGTTGCAGCAGCTCTAAATTGATTTAATTATATAATGGAAACAGAAAAGTATCTGTCTGTGTCAATTTTTTTTTTTTTTTTGGCTATGGTAAGCCACCATGTGGATTTTGTTTCCTTCGCAGAAGAGAATATCTAGGCAGTCACAATGGAGATGGCAGGTAGAAAGTGAGTCTTTCTCATTTCAATATTTGCTCACTTATTTTAACATAATTTTAAGCACATGATTTTGTCATTTCCTTTGCTTCCCATCTCCCAAAGCACAAGTCTAAAAATTACCAAACAGAATTGTTTTTGCTGCTGTTAACTGACTCCAGTGACCAAAACTTCCTTAAGATTCCTCCTATTTTTGGAAAAATCTTAGAGCTCTATTTTCTGTTTTCCTGTTAATTTTAATTAGCTCCTTAGAATTCTCTAACAGAGGATTAGGTAAAGTCACAGGCAAATGTGCTGCTTTTCTTTGCTCCAAATAAAAAAAAACAAATTAAGATTGTGTTGGCAGTGATAGTTTCATCTGTGCCTTTGTGCATAACAAAATATCATAGGAGGCTATGCCTGTTCTAGACCAGGTCTTGACAAGGTAGGAATTATGGATAGCATGTCCCTTGTCCCTCTCAGATGCACAACCTTCCAAGAGGCTTTCCCTTTCTTCTCTCTGCTGTGTGATCATGTTTTTATTCATCCAGTCCAATGTCTGTGATGATGGAAGATGCAAAACCTCTCAGTAGCACAGCTGGAGTCTCTGAAACAGCCCTTACCTTGAGTTGTCCCCACTGTCAGAGTGGAGAGGAAACTGGAAGACAAAAAGGAGCAGTGACAAAGGAAAACAGAGAGAAGCAAGAGACACCAGGCAGCCTTTTGACAGCTCAGTGCATTGCACTGGCACAAGACTGATGACTTCATTGCTAACTTTCTCCTGAGTGGAACTGATATGCCTGCATTGTCAGTGCAGGAAAGTAGTTTAAATGCCAAAATAATTCAGCAGGCTTCAGCCTGCTTTGGTTTTTCTTAGCTATCTAGTTGTGAAGGTGCAAATATTGTAACACCCAGGGGGATTTTAGGGATCATTAGTGGTGTAAACGTCTGAAGATGTGAGTGACACTTGGCCTAAAGCCTGTGACTGATTGGTAGTCACAAATCTGGTTTGCAGCTACAGAAAAGGAATGAGGTCATCATCATTAGAAAGGAAAAGAAAGATGGAAACAAGATGTCCTTTTTCAGAGTGAACTCAAAGTTTTGTACCCATGCCTTCAGCTTGTGTTGCTGAAAGATTTAAATATAAGGTAAAGAAAATCACAATATCCACAATGAAATTAAAAGAAACCCAAAGACTACAAAGATTGACAGAACCATGGGTAACGCAGTGAAACTTCACTGACCTTCAGTTAATTTGTTCTTATGTTCCTATTAGCAAAGCCAAAAATATGTTATTCCAGCAGTATTAATTTCACTAAACTTATAAAGAAAATGTAAATGAGAGCAGGAGGGAGAAATTACCTAGTAGTTGACTTCTAGAAATAATTTCCGGTCACAACACAGTCACTTTATGGACTGTTTCAAAAAAATAACCTCCCACCAAAATCACAGTATATAAAATACATATATATGTACTGAAAAAATCCTCACTTTACATTTCATTCTGCAGGGTAGGCTGCTTAAGTCCGACTGCAACCTTCAGAGCATAACAAACAGCTGTCCTTTAAAAGAGATAATCAAAAGTACTCCAAAGCAGGAACAAAGAAAACAAATCTTTTGTTTGATGAAACAAGAAAAAAGGTGGAGTAGGGGTAAAAGTGAAGTTTTTTGAGGTCATGTATGGGGTTTTTTTTATCAGTTTGCTCAATCTACAGCTTCATTCATTTCACATATTTCATTGGTGAAACTTTAGAGGAAATACAAAAAAAACCCAACTCATTTTTCCTAAAATAATAAGATGGAGATCCTCTATGGCCTCTAACAAAAGTAAAAGGATCAAAGCAAAGCAGATGAAGTCCACAGGTCACTTATCAAGCCCCTAAAAGGCAGGCTGCTGCAGTTTGTCCTGCTCTGCTTAGCTGGTCCAGGTATGGGGAAGGCAGTGAAACCAGCAGTAGAGCAGGCAGCAAGGGGATTATGGAGACAAAAGGAGGAGAAAGAATGTTTTCTACACCTAAGACCTCAATTTTTTTGAGAGGAAATTATGAGATCTTTTTATGTGCAATAGGAAGCTGAGATGAGGGTCTATTTAGATGAGAAAATGGCTTTTATATTTGACTTTCGATATTGTCCAGAGCTTCAAAATGAAAGCAAAGAATTGTAAACCATTCCTAACCTTACTAATGAAATTCATAACTGTTCTGAATTAGAGAAGGATGAGTCCCCTTTATGTCTTTGTCTTGTAATTTAATTAAATTAGCCTCCTTTGGCAGCACTAATTAGGGCATGACATAAGTAATTTACTGAGTTCATTCACTATAACACATGAAGACAATAACAGAACTCCAGAGACATGGGACAATAAATAAAGTAGTCATAACGGCTGACTTTTCAAATTTCTTCCTTTTCCAGTTTGAATCAATGAACTCACTGAAAATCAGAGCATAAGCCCAAGAACTTCCTTCCGTTCATCACTACCTGGATGTTGCTGCAGGCTCTCTCGTCTCATTCTCCCTCTGCATCCTACTGGAGTGACACTGGTGACATGACTGATCCCCCGAACTGTACACAGAGTTGTTTCTCTTGCAGGCACTGGGCAAGAATTCAGAACAATTTAAGAAACCTCTAGTACAGATTAGATTGAAGCCAACGATAGCTAAATTGATACATCTTTCTGATTGATGTGTTTTGTGGTTTGCCTGCAAACTCAGCCTATACAAATGAGACACAAAAAGATGTCTACACAGTTCCCACACTTTAGTACAACCCCCCTGCCGAAATGTCATGACTCAGGTGAGGTCATTTATTATGGTTAAAAGATTGTCAGAACAGACTACACTTCAGTTCATGCTGAGTGTTTGTGCCCTGCTGAAAGAAAATCTCCTAGGAATAGTTTGCATCATTGCCTTGGATGATTGTTGGCACAGGGCTTCCCAAAGCCATTCTCGAGCCTAACACAGAATATTGATTGATGGAATTTGATTCTGTAGAAATATAGATTGGTTTGAGCTCTAAGGACCCTAAAGATCATCCAGTTCCAACCTCCGTCAGCCATGGTCAGAAACACCTTCCACTAAATCAGGTGGTTCAAAGCCCCATCCAACACCACGTTGGACTCCAGGTGTCATTGCAGTAAAACAGCAGGGCTACATGCTTCATCATCAGCCAACAGCTTTGTAACCTCTCAGGCCAGAAATGAAACAAAGGAGTAAAGGATGTTCTTTGGAACCTGACTGTGATTTTGTCTGATATAGAAGGAAAGTTAACTATAGGCAAAAGAGCAGGAATCAATAGAGTGAGGGCTAAAGGAAAATGTTGTATAATATGGGGAAGGCCACACTGAGACAACAGAAAGTTACCATTTTGGGGAGATGTCGTGGTCAAAAAACCCAAAATAATAAATGAAGACTGCAGGTGGGAGTGCTGATGCTCTGATATAAAATTTTATCATGTCCAGAGCTGCCATTGTCAGCACATAGAATGAAGAGATTGATTTACACCCAGTGAATGCACTAGCAACCTAATAATAACATATGTTTTCCAAATAGGCCACTCTGGAAAACCTGGCTTTATTATATGTGCTTGTTGGGCCTACTAGCATCTTGGATCATAGGCTGTACTCATAAATCATATTGTATTGTTGATTTTATATATTTATTGTTATTGTAATTTATATGTCAGTTTATATTGATTCCTCTGCTTGACATTATTCTTCATTATGAGAAAGATTTATATTTTTTTCCCAGTGTTATTTTGACCTTAATAAGGATTGTCTTACTACAAAGTGAATTATTAATATACAGACCTCTTGGGCAAAGGTGTTCAGAGAAATCTGATGCAAATTTTTCAGGTGTTCCCATCTTCTGGATTCTTCACTTTCTGAGTTAAACACAGATGGACAACCACGCAGCTCACATCTCATGGCCAAAGCAGTGTAAGAAAAGACACCTTTGAGGAAATTAAGTGTTTTTGGAATTGCCATCCGCAGAGGCTCAGGACACAGTCCTTTCTGGATTTGTTCTCTAGACCAAAGCAATGCCTACCCCAGCCTTGCTTCCACAAACCTGCCAACCTCCCATTTGTTTCTGATGGTGTTTCTGGCAAGAAGGTCTACAACTCCTTAGGGAAATTCTTCACTCTCTGGTATCCTGGGATTTCAGGATTTTTTACTGTTACTGGCACTTAAGGGAACTGAGAAACTTGGTCACTGGTGGTGATTCTTCTCATTAACTCAATCCATTTAAAATTCTCTCTTATTACATGGGAGTGTTTGCATGCTTGACTGTTGAAGATGAGTTAATTCATGCAAGACCCTCAGAGCCTGCATTCTGGAGGTGTTGAATGCTACAACCTGAAGCCAGTGGAAAATTCCACAAGGCCAATTGACTTAAACAAGGTCTATGAAAATTGGCTTTAAGTCTGTCACAACAGGCTGAAACTAAAGTAAAATGCAGATCTGAATAAAATGGGGAAAGTACATTTTGTTTAAAATTTAATTCTAGCGGGGATATAATACATAGAGAAATAAATTCCACGGGTCTACTTAGCTACTTAAGTTACAAGTCTACTAAGTTACTTCAGAATTTCTAATCTCTCTCTTCCTTCAGCAAGCCAAAGCACATTCAGCCACGTACAGGAGGAAAAAAACCTGCTGTTATCCCAAAGGGTTAAATGAAAGCAACAAAAATCATTGCCTGAAGTATTTTAGTCTATTTTGTGTTTACAATTAAATTTTGTGGTTTTATTTTAATTATGTTTACTACATAACTTGCAGTAAATAAATAGGTTTATTTATATATATATATTTAAGGAAACTTTAGAAAGGCAGAAAATATCTCAAAGACTTACAGTAGGCCTTCCAATGACATAACATTGTTCAGCTATGATAATCAGTTGTGATTTTTTCAGTATATGTCTTCTCAGTCTTAACCCTTTCTCAGCTTTCTCTCAACTTGATCATTCTTTTCTGGATTATTGTCAATTGAAAATATTCTGTATTACGTCTTGATGGTTACCTGTTTAATGTGTCAAACAACTTTTTCAGTACAGCAAAGAATATGAGAAAATAATTAAAAAATATAATTTACTATTCTCTGTCATCTTTAAGAACAATATTCTCTGAAAGTCTGGGTATTGGCAATACATTTCTTAATATTATGGTAGACTCTCAACGAGCTGAGTTGGAAGTTTGGACGTATAGGTCTTCTCATGTATTAATCATTATAAGAGATTGCATCTAATGTCTCAGACCTTTCTTTTATCTTAAAATTGCTCAGATAGATGTTTATTAACATTTTTTTTTCCAGTGGGCCAATTTTTTCTATAGTTATTGCAATAAAGCAAGTCCATTATTTCAAAAACTTTAATCCAGATTTTACAATAATTATTGAAAGTATTAGAATTTGACCTCATAGGCCTTTGTGTTGAAAGATTTCTGTCCTTACAATATGAGAGTTTTTTAGCTTTCATTAAGACTCATGGCTTTTCTAAAGCTCAAGTTATTTAATATGGATGTATTTCTTAATGGAAACACCACACTGCAAATCTTCATTCCATAGGTCAATTCCTCATACTATACATAGCCTGTCTATAATCTCTGCTTCGATTTGTGGGTTTTTTTCCTATCAGATTCGCACCTTTCAATTTGACACAACTATGTATATGAGATAGAGGCCAAAACCTGCTGATCCAGGATAGCAAGCTACCAAATTGTTGAAAGCAGAATTTGAGGCTAGGCCTCTTGCAAACAGGAACCTAAATTCATCTTGTTTTTGATTTTGGACTTTGTATGAAACGTTGGTCTGCAGAGTTATAAAGCAGGAGCTTTATGTTGAGGTTCATCTCCACTCCAGACGTGTGAGAGGACTTAGGGTATAAAATACTACTTCCATTTTGGTAGACTGGAGCTGCAGGCAAGAGAATGACTGCAAGGTGAGAAATGCTGAACAGTTTCACACTAGGGAATATCAACTCCTCAGTACAAGCCTCGTGTGAGGCTATGTCACATCAGCTTTTTGCTTTGATCAGATAAGCACAGATTTCCTGCTCAGTTCAGCGTCAAGGGTTGTTCAGTTTTAGACTGGGATAGTGGCTCTGAAGAACTGAAGTACTAAATATGAAAACTTTTCCTGATATAGGGTCTACAGTCTTCCCATTTGCGTAAATCAACAATTTTTACCATTTTGCTGACTTTAGTTATTTTGATTCATTTATAAGTTGTGGCATTTGTAACAATCCCAGTACAACTAAAAGGCAAGAGTTTTACTACTTTAGAAGAAAGTTTTCATGGTTTTCAGAAGCAAGCTTGTAAGTTTAAGTATTTCAGTGTTAGACAAAGAGCTTCAATGTTTCTGGTCCTAGGTTTTGTATTTGGATCTAGACATCTGGATGAAGTTGAGGAAAAATATAAGAAAATAGTTTATTTTAAAAAAAAAATCTATATTGGAAGTACTTTCAGGAACTGAACAACTTATTGGAGTAAATTTGGTCTCAAAGTGTCAAAAGTATGTAGGAAGATGGAGTAATTTCTTTCTGATGGGTTTTTCAGCATTATTACTCATTAAGCTTTCTGAGGTAAGTATGCTTACAAATGAGAATGAAACGAGTCAGAGTCTTTCCAGACCTTGCAAATACTAGAAACTGCAAATGAATCTGGAAACAGTTGCATTTTTATTGGTGCATTACCTGTAAACACTAGGTACTCAAGCATTTAAGTACCACTTCTAATTAGTGTTAATTGTACAAAATTGAAACATTATTCTTCAGAAAACTAGCATACTTGTAAGCTAACCTCTTCTCCAGCATCTTTCCTACCTTGTCAGAATATCTTTCCAACTACCTAGACAGCTTAAGGAAAGTCAGATTAAAACGTACAAAAACAAGTGGGGGGGGAAAAAAACCCCAAACATTTTGACACAAAATAAAACTGTTTAATTATTCTTCCCTACCCTAAAAAAAGAAAAAGTTGCCTGAACCTTGTTGCCATATGAGTAAGGCTCAGCAAGGAAGAAGTGTCATAGAAGCATAATGTGGTCACTGTGAGCAACAGCACTGTCTGCTTACCACTCTCTGTCTCTCCATGGGATTCAATACAGGGTGAATGTTGGCTGAAAAAGAAACTTTAAAAATCTTTATTCTTGTTAAAAATGAAAGTGTCATGAAGGAAAGAGGGCCACTGAAATTGTCATAGTTTGGCTGCCTGAAGAGCAGTGGTTTCCTGTGTGAGACATTGAATTGGCCGTTCCAAACAGTTGCCCGGAAAAGTTAATGGACAGCCTGATTTTGCACTTTTGTGAGTAGCTGTGTGTTGCAGCACTACCTTTTGCCCTGTCCTGTGGCAAAATATGCCAGGAGGATAGCCCAAACTTGTTTTACTGCTTGGTGATCTTCAAACCTGTCTGGTTTAGGGCATCCTTCCCCGACCCTTAATGTGAGCTCTTCTGCCATGAGCTCACCCAAGCTATGATGGATCCACATCCACAGACCTGGGCCTTGTAAGTGAAATTCAGAGTGAGAGGAGACTGGTCCAAGGCATCACATCTCTGGATTTCTAAAATTCGGTGGTTTCCATGTGATATTTGACTGTAGATACTTTATGAGATAACATAAGTGTGTAAGTGGCATATTAAATTCTACTAATGGTCCAGCCAACCGATTGTCTTCAGCTGGAAGTTACATCTTATTTTGTGATCTGTTGTTGGTGCTTATCTTAAAATGTTAGACATGATAGCCATTTCTCTGATTACCAAAGGTTCTTTCTCTGAGCATCCAACCTAATTTCTGTAGATACCAACACCACAGCTCAAAGAAGGGAAGGTGACTACTTTCTTCTTTCGTCTAGAGTAGTGTGCAATCTCAGAAAAGTGTTGTGGATATACAGCTAAACAGATGAGAAGAGGCACATTCAACCATCAAGAAAGTTAAATACCTGGGCAAAAAACTGGGTTCTAAGTTTTTGCAACTGAAAGTTATAGGAGAGCTATTAGACAACAAGGTTTGCCTTGGCTATATTTGTTATTATGTGCATTTTTCATTGAGGTTTTGCACTAATATCTCATTGGTTTGAGCAGATACTAGGATGTGCAGGGCTGATAATGATGCAGCAAAGATCTGGGTATATTTTACAATTCCCAAGGAGAAGTGGGAGGGAGATGACCTGTTCACGCATTGGCTGTAACCAATCAAGTTTTGCATGATGCCAAAAAATTAAACACAGTAAAGCCAGACCCTGTTAGCAACGAGTTGATTGCTTTAAATAAGGGAGATTTCCTGAATGTTTAAATTGAAACTTCTACTATGATTAAAGCAAAGAGAAGTACCAGGATGCTTCCTAACCATTTAGTTCCTAAAATTCTTGTGGGGTCTGGAGATGACAAATTCAATTCTGATGTGCTGCGTTTTACACTCTGCAGGCTGTACTAAAAGGTAAAACTAATCAAGCTTGGGTTTCCCATGGGCTGTGCTTTAAGATGTTTTCTTATTTAAAGTCATGGAAGTATGTTAAAACCCACGTAGACTGGGTGAAGTTTATACAAGGCAAAATGTATTTGACCATGCTTTTGCAGAGTGTGTATATTTTCACTTTTCATTATTTTTTTGTTTTTTTAATCCTTCATCCTGCTTAAAACTATATTCCAACCACATTTTCAGATGGAAGATGGGGAAGAACAGCTTATAGTTCTCACAAGACATTACTTACGACTATTTTGGTAGTGCATTGAATTTCTTTTTTGAGATGTTAAATGCAGTAGGAGAGAGAACAGTATACTCAACAGTGAACTTTTAATTACAGGGGATGAAATATTCATTCTACTTGCGCTCTTTTTAGAAAAACAAACCAGAATTTTATCCCCAACCCTGTATATTAAGGGAAAGTTTAAGTCCACCTACAACCATCCTTCCTCACTATTTCAAGCTCCACAAAATGAATAGTCAGATGAAATGTAGCCAATAAATAATCATAAGTACATATTGAATTTTTATGTGTCCGGAAAATGATTGAAATTATTTTCAGAAGATCTGTCTGCATCAGAAATTACTTCTGTACTGACTATGAATGTGGTCCTCAAACATATTTTTAAAATTTAAATTTTCTAACAAAAAATGTTTCCCATTGTGAATGAATGAAGCGCTATTTCTGTGCAACCACATACTTCACCATATGAAATGATCTCATCAAGATTTCTGTGTCCCACCAGAAGAAATATTCATCTTTAAATCTTTTGTGTCTCAGAAGTTTTAAGGTTGGTTTGAATCGCTATATTGTTTACATTTCCAAAGTTTAGCACTTGTCATTATGCTGATTAATTGTGGAGATATTATTTTCTGTTCATAATTAAAATCTCTCCATGCAATACCTCTGATATGGTTTCCAAGCCTAGGCTGGAGAGAAAGAAAACAGAAATATATTTTTAAGATTTATTATACCATAAGTTCTGTAATGGTCATTTACCTAATGAATGACAGATGGATGATGAGTATTATTTAACTGCCTGTGTCGTCATTTTGCATTTTGCTTGAAAGCCTAAAGTATGTTCATAACAAATTGAAAATACAGACATAGAAAATGCATGTTTAGACAGTCTTTCAGACTCTGTTTCAGTACACATTTGGCTTTGGAAGTCCCACAGGAATCCCTACTGCTATTAGTAGATATCTACATGGAAACTAGAAGAGTATTTTAAAGGCAGAAAATGCTAACCTAAATGCAATGCTTTTCTAAATGCAATGGTTTGAACACAAATACACATGCAGTCGGGGTCTAGGTTTATATTTGCTCATTCTTGCCAGCTTTCACTGAGTGTTGTTGCAATTTTGGAGAAATTGTGCCATTATTATTGCAGCCAACATGTTGCTTTTAAATAACATTTTCCATAAATAGGAATGTTTTGATTGGTATACCCTAAAGAACACCTGTTGACAAGTGAGCATTGGAAACCCTTTAAATTACACTCCAATTTGTCCATATGGTAAGTGACAGTGGAGTGCTGCTGTGAGTTCCTCCTTCATGGGTCTGCCTTACACAGCCAAGTGCAGGAGCTGGGATCACACAGCTTGATGGCCTTTATGTACGGAGGAGTTTAAGGTTAGGATGTCAAACTTAATCCCATGTAATCAGACTGTGCTCCTGTGGAAGCAAATGATGAAAACTTTCATCCAAAACAAACAGATATTCATGATTAGTGAAACAGCAAATGTGTTTGAGACTCTTTCATGTGTGCTCTGCTTGCTCATAAGTAAATTTAATTTTCATAACCCACTAAAAACAGCCATCGGTTTCTATGGTGAAATGCAAACTGGTATTGAAGGAGTAGATGGAAAGGTTGAAGCCTGTTGTGCTCTGTGGCCTGGACATGATGGTGAGAAGACACCAGTGAAGTGGCTGACTAGAAATCCCCTTGTCCTCTCTGTGCGTGGTGAGGGCATTGCAAAGGTGAGAGCACAGCGGGCCTTTTTTCCCATCAATAGGAGAGATGTTGATGGAGGTCTGTATGGTGAAGGAGCCTTCCCCACAGCCATGCACACCTAGTGCATACCTCCACTGACAGCAGCAGCAAGCTGGGCTTACCAGAGGCAGCCCCAGCCACTCAGGCTGGCGCTGCCACTGCTGGGCTCTACCAACATCCTGGTGAGCATCAGCGAGCTGAGAAAGCCCAGGATGCCTCCGGAGCTACCCAAGGCAGGCGAGGCAGCAGGAGCCGCAGCTGCAGACAATTACTGCCTCCACCCAGACTAAACAAAGGGCAGCCGAGCAGCCAGATCCCCGAGATAGGGAGCGGAGAGACTGATCCCTTCAGCATGGACCACTCGCGCAGGAGGGTGCTGTGCGCGGCCGAGTGTGCGAAACCGGCAAGTCTCGGGTAATTGTGAATGACAGGGAAAGGCAAGGAAAGGGGAAAGAGCAAGTTTAGCTTTGTAAAGGCATAAAAGCATCTCTCCCTTGTGCAGCATTGTTTTATTCCCCACTCAGAGGAAGGTCTGACTCTACCCACATGGATTTTAGGCGCTCCTTCTGGGGAGAAGAAAGAAGTTTCTGTGCTCTTTGAAGCCTGTTTATGCTGGTCAGACAGGAAGCCAAAGCTTCTGTCAGTCAACAGCACATGCAAAATTTATCAAGTATATTACTTGACAGAGGTTATGCTGTCATTACTAGCTAACAGGGCTCTGCCAGAGAATTTTTTTTATGGAAGCATGTGCTGTCAAAGGCAAAGTGTCCATTGATTGATTGCCACAGCTGACCTAAACATACAGGGATCACTGTGTAATAACCCCTTTATCATATATAAACTGCCAAATGCTAAGTTCAATAACTCTAATGGTCTTACTTAAAGTCCCAAAGAGAGGCAAATTCAAAGGAGAAGAGGAAAATGCCATCCTTTCTGCACCCAGTGCAGCAAGGCTACCACTCCGGTTGGAGGGGTGGGACCATGGAGCAGGAACACCAAACCCTGCTGCCTGCAGTGGGCTCAAGGGAAAACACCATCCACTCCATGAGCTGAGCTTTGCACATCAAAAAATATACTTATTCTGTATTGCTCAGATTTATGTTTCCTACTGAACAGCATGCTTTGGTTATCGCAGAAATGCTGTACAGCTGTCCAGTTTGGTACATCCTAGGCCTGAAAACAGCTTGAACTTTCTCCAAGAATGGTAGGTCACTTCCTGAAGGAGTTTCCTGTCTCCTTATTAAAGCTCCTTAAGAATATCCAAACGAAACAACAAAAAAAGTGCAAAACCAAACCACCATCAACAAAATACAATCGCCCCAACCACCAAAACAACAACCACCAAACAAAACAAAAAACCACACCAAACCCCCAGAAATAAAGTAGCATTTACAAAAGAGAGAAAAATAAGCTTTCTAAATCTACAGACTACACTTTAGGATCTCTATCAGCTGTTTAAATGAATCATTGCAATTGCTTTCTGAGATAGAAATGTAGGTAGTGAAAACAAGGCATGAATATTCCTTGTGTTATGGTTTTCTTAGGGAAGGCAAAAAAGGCCTGACTGAGGGAGGGGAAGAGAATTGAATATAATGTTTGGATTGCAGGCTATTAAAATACTAAGAGTTTGGGAAATACAAGGTTTGAGGGGGAGGCTGAACTTTTATCTGTTACTGCTCTCAAAAATAGAAATCACAGTTTTTCTTTAAATGCTACAATGAGTTCTCCCTTCAGTTATTCCACGGCTGTTAAAATCTTCTGCCTAGCTGTAAATGAAGCAGCTATTTAGACAGAGATCACTGGTAATTTCAATAGCCAGGAGCCAAGCCCTTGTCCCCCTGGGGTCAATGACATAGCTTACTATAATAAACCCATGGCATCGGCCTGAGAGTCATTTCTGATGGGGAGGTCTCGGTCTTGTGGGTCCTTCTGTCACAGTGTGTCCTGGAAGTTGTGATAGGACTGCAGCTGAGGATACACAAGAAGATTCCACATGAGGAAGAAGCCCTGTGAACGATTCCAGACAGAAACCACTTGGCACTGGGATTAGAATATAACTTCTTTTACTTCTTTTTTGTTCTGTTTGTTTGTTTGTTTTGTTAAGTAGTCCAACTTTGGTTCTGCTCAAGAAAAGTATTTGTGTAAGATGAAATAAATAGTCCTTGCTCCTTGCCTCTCTCAATACATGCACAAGGCTAGATCATACTCATAGCAAATAATCTTTTGGAAATCGAGTGAAAAGGAAACAACAACAGTTCAATGTTATTAATAAGTATTTTATAATAACAAAAAAAATCCAGCAGAAAATATCCAGGACAGATGCCCTCTGGATGCTGCACCTGTCACTCTCTTGCCTGTTTAAGGGCAGTGCAGAGTAAGCGCTGCTGTGAGCAGAGCCAAGGAGAGAAGCGGTGTGCACTCAAGGGATACTCCAGCTTGGAGTGAGCTGAAACTGAAATTGGCAGGGCACTTTACTTCAGAGCCACCTTATACCTGTATAATGCAAGCAGAGTGCATCCCAGCTCTGCAGGACAGCCCTTGTGGGAATGCTGTACTACAGTGGGATTTGTAGGGCATGAATGAGGTGCCCTGGAGAGCCAAGTCAACCTTTCCAGCGGGGTCAGGCATGCAGAAATGTCACAGCTGTAAATCTGGGTTAACGTCACCTGGGCAAAATGTCCAATGAACTGGAAAGCATTTACTCCTTCTGGTTGAAACCATATACAAATAGATTTCCATGAAAGTGGTTTCCTGGAGTTTCAAGCTGAAAACAAATGGATTCGAGTGAGAATTTTTTTGACGTGTGGGATTCATTTAAACCTAAATTGAAATGCAGCAGTCAGAGATCCAGATGAAGTTTTCCAAAACACTTCCTAGTCAGCCAATTACCTAGTCAGCATCAACTCTCCAGGTTGTCCTGCTACTTAGTACCAAGAGGAGATATTACCCACTTCACACTGACTTGTGGATAATATCTCTGCCATTTGTTAGCAGTCAAAAAAAGATGGATTCAGGTACCTAGGGTTTCTTCTAAAAGCCTACATCTAGATCTAGCTATAGAGATCTGCCAGATTTTACCTGAGTCTCTTGGCATTAAAAGGTAATCTCAACTCTTTCATATGTAGAGTTCAAAGTATAAGCAGGCAAAATACTTTGCTAGGGGATACAGTAACAAATCATCAGTAATTCAACAATCAAGGGAACATAGTACAAATAATAAGTCTCTCATAGAACAGGGACTTCAGCTGCAATGAACCACAAGCACTACAACACAATAACATTAGTTTACAATATTTGTATGAGGAAATACTTCAGTGGGACTTAGAATAAAAGCCAATGTGCACTGGCAAAATGTTGGAGGACATTATTCCTTACGACAGTAAGAAAACTACAGTCCTCTTGGTCAGATCTATGGGGTTTTTTCATGTGCTTTCCATACCCTGTTTTAAGTGTAGTACTTAGGGTACTTCATCACACAGGCTTGTTTGTTTTTATTCCCCAGTTCCTTACAGGATGTTTTCTCTCACAGCCTTAAAAGAAGAGCTCAAGTTGAAATCAATTCCCTTCTCAACAAAGTCAGCCATTTCATTCCTGCTGTATTTCATTCCTACAGTACCTGGAAGGTTGGGCAAGAGTGGCCTGTGATAACCAGCTCTCACCTGTCACCTTTCTTAAAAATAGCTATTGAGTCAGCCTTTCTTATGACTTCCCCACTGGTGCTCAGTAACATTGTAAATCGTGAGTGATTTTGATGATGTCCTACAAATTCTGGCAATGTCCACAGAGAATCCCATCCATCCAGTCACAGTGACTGATGTTCTCCATCTCATCCTTTATATTAAAAAAAAAAAATTGTTAAGAGGCTGTAGTCCTACACGTGTGCATAGTCCCAGTTCCTTCATGGGGGTGTTACACACAGATAATGCGTATGGGGCGCTCCTGACTTGAGTACTTGCCAAAAATTCCACAGGGAAGCAGATGAATGTGTTATACAGCATGACTGAGATATGATGAGACATGGATCTGTTTTAAGTGACTCAACCTGTCACTTTCTTCCTCTCTCATGCCTCTTTTTGGGAAAGATTTTTGAAAAAGATTCAGCCTCTTGTGATCATCCTCTTCAGCCTGAAAAGGAGACAATGAAGACCTTCCTATGTGGCTTTTGCCACTGGGTCCTTCATTGCATTGAGGAGCACCTTAACCCCAGTGGTGTCAAATGCTGATGAGAAGCATTAGAAACCAGGCACAAGCTGCCTTCCAGGTGTGGGGAGAGAGGCCTGGTGGGAATGAATGCATAACACACACTTGGAGAAGAATCAGCCACTCTGAGCCAGTGAGCAGCAGAGGGAAACAAAATGATGAAGGAGGCCTACATTTGGAAGCAGAATGGTGTTTCAGGATCCAAAGTGCTGTGCATCAACATCATCACCATAAAGCAAAATGCAGAAGGGAGGCCACGGAGAACTAATAAACAGATGAAAAGCTGGCTCACAGAGGTACCTGGCTCTGTTGCAGGTATTATAGTCAATTTGCACATCTCTCTGAAGAGAGTTTTCAAAAACATCTTTTTGAGAGGTGAGCTTGCCAAAAATAACATTTTAGCAGCAGCACAGCTTGTCAAAACCAGTATTTTAGCTAGAGCAAGTACTCAGTGTGCAAATAGTGTTTTTCCAGGAGCAAAGCTTCCCATATTGGAAAGTAGAAGCTGTTAGCACACCACTTTCACTAAATCCATGCCTCCCCCCTTCTTTTTGATAAAACATTATTTTCATCCATCCTGTTCCCCTAAAAAAACATTATTTCTGGAAAGTTCCTACCCTTCATGCAACACTATTTTCCTCAAGCAAAACTCCTGATAAAACTCCAATTTCAGCAAGATTTTCTCCTTGAATTGCCATGGTCCTCATGCCTGATAAAAAGGCATTTTCTGTTAAGGCTCCAATTCTGATAAAATGTTACTTTTTCCAAACTTCTGCTCCTGATAAAACATTCATTTTGCCAAGATTGGCTCCTGAGAAAATGTTATGTTTGGCAAGGGCTATTCCTGATAAAACATTTATTTTTGCCAAACCTCAACTTCTATTAATTTTTTTTCCTCTCAAAATTATTATTATTTCCCCTAAAGCCTCCTTAATGTAAGATATTGGATATGACACAGAGGGTGACAGAGTATCATTTGCCAACAAGTCTTTTATCCACAGCCATGATCATTACCAGTGAACCCCCTGGAACACTGACGTTGAATGTCTCTTTTACAGTGTGGAGGCCTTGGAAGGAACAATGAAAAAGATATTTACACCTGGGTGCTGAAGACAGGTTTACTTATCATATTAGCTCCTCATATAAGGCAGACCTGGCCTTATTTGAAAATTAAACAAATCAGATTCACCAACAGGTTAAAGGCAAAACTCTTATGAGGATGTTCAGGACTTTCCAATTCTATGATACTGAATGTTCCATTGGGGTTAAATGAGGCTGTAGACAAGGGACCAGGAGATCACTGTGCTTGTGTACAGCAAAGCCTTTAGACTGCCATCAGTTTTGTGTCTATCCCGTCTCATTCTTCCCAAATTCACATTGGTGTCTGCCACAATGCACTCCAAATTGCTCAAAAAATGATTCTTCCATGAGCACAAGCACAAATCTCTTCCTGCCTTTGTGAGTTGCTGTGGAGAGAGGTGACAGCAGCAAAGGACACAGGCATCATATGAGCAGAAGATAAGAGAACTGGGGTAACATATTCTGAAGCACACTATCCCTTTGCATTATTCCATGTCCCTCTGTCTGGCAGTGCTCATCCTGCATCCAAAGCTATTTGTCTATTTCCATGTCAACTGTCATTCAAGAGCCAGAAACAAACCTGCTGGTATTTTTTCATATGTTTGCAGCTGATCACAAATGTGATCAGTGATCGTGGCACGCAATGTGTGAGGAGAGGGTGAGGACCTGAGGCAGCCTAGTCTGGAGAAGGCTCTAGTCTCTAAATTCTGTCAGGAGTTACCTGAAGGGCAGTACAGAGATGGATCCAGACTGTTCTCAGAAGAGCACCACTGCAAGGTCAAGAGGCAGTGGGCACAAGCTGCAGCAAGGGATATTAGATGAAAGCAAAAATAAATATCACCATGAGGGTGTCCAGGCACTGGGACAGGTGCCCAGAGAGGCTGTGGAGACTGTTTTTGGAAATACCCAGAACAGGGCTGGACACAACCCTGAGCAGAACAACTTTTAACACAGTTCTCCTTTTAGAAGGAGGTTAAACCAGATTAGCAGAGGTCCCTTCTGACCTAAATATATGATTTTCAGCATGTAGAAATTTATGTTCTCAAGCTGAAATACAGACAACAGAGAGAATTTTCTTCACAGTGAATAAAAACTTTACCTTATGCTGAGCTGAATGTGAGACTTTAGCTGGTACGTTTTGTTTATTCTTACTAGTTAATGTCTCTATTATGTTAATATTCTTCAATGTATTAGCCTCCTGAAGATAAGATGGAAGGCAGTAAGTAATTCATGGGATAAAACATTAAAATTAGTAATTTTGATTAAATGTTTAATTTATAAGTCTTCAAAGACATGAATGAGAATTAGAGATATTAAAACTCAGTGCAGTCTCACATGGCAAAACTTGAAGAAAGACTTGCATGGGAGCTATGGAAGAATGTGGGCAGAGGCAGGCAAAATAGCAGTAACATCCTTTCCAGCAGCAAAACACATTTTGATCACTTTAAGCCAATCAAGAAATGGCATTTTCAGGGCGTGACCGCCGGTTCTGAGCTGAAGTTTCAGTAGCAGCACTGGCTGCTCTTTCTTACCTCTGTACCTGTGTTTCTAAGCCAAAGAACTGTTCTGTTTTGAGGTTTTTTTTGGCTTGTGATATATAAATTCATTCACCTCAGTGCTTGTACTGTGAGAGCTGATTTGGGGTGAGGCTGGCAAGCCACAAGTATTGCATTCACTTTCCGGTCTGTCCGTGCAGTTCCTGTTCCCAGGTTTAGGGGTACCCAAGACCTAGAGCCAGTCACAAGCAGTTGTGTGACGATGTCTTTGTCTCACAGCCTAATTTAGGCACTGAAAAGGCAAGGCTGCAGATGGGAATGTCATCTGCAATGCTGAGCCCAGACAGCCCATCTTTCACAAAGAGCAGAGCACTGGGGAGAAGGCTGCATACCAGGAGTGCCTTTGAATTGTAGCCCTCTGCATCAGAAAAATCTGGTATATATTCTGGACAACAAAGCTGGAGAGTAGCACATGAGCAAGCACTCATGGACTGACCTTGATCTCATCTCAGTTTGCCAATCACTGGGCTCAATACCTGGCTAGTCCCACTTATAATGAGCATGTGACAAAGAGCTGGCTCAGTGTATTTCACTGCTCCCTTGTTCAGCAGGGAGAGAAGGAACCCTTTTCCTTACAGTTAGCTTGACATTTGTAAATAAAAAGTTAAAATCAAAGGCTATTCTTACTACAAAGAATATGAAATACTTAATGAGCCCTCTCTTGCTTTCTTGTACTTTCATATTAACAAAGTGACAGTGGAAAAGATGTAGTGACGTGCAAATCTTTAAATGGTTAAGCTGCTGAACATGACAGTACTACCTATATGTCATAAGGGAGACTAAAAAAATCAGTGTTGATCCTTTTCTTCTCTCCATACCTCAATAGATGCAGATGTTGTTCTGAAAATGGAGTAACACCCTGCATTTTTAAGAACTAGTCCAGAGTTCAACATTAATCTCTCATTTCTGATTAGCAAATGTAATGATACTTGACTGGTTTCATTTGTGTTATCTTTTCATCCCAGAATGGGAGCATTTTCTTGCCAAGAGAAGAAAAAAAAAATATTTTCCAGGTTATGTCATACTAATAAACCTTAGATCCATTACAGAGAAAAATATTAACAAGTCATTGAAAATGATGGACTACAATCTAGCAGTCCCTATGTTGCAATGAATTTTGTGATCAAAGAATAACAAGATTCAAATGCAACTGCTGATTCCAAATGCCACATGCTGCAGTGCTAAATTTTGGGTACCAAGGTAGTGCTCTCAATATACCCCAAACCAATGTCCCCTTCTGAAAAGGTCAACCATGGATTTTACTGCACTAACATTTAAGTTAAGGTCATGCTGACCTTAGAGAAAGTTGCTTCTTGCATCCTATTCACATTGGGCTTTTAGGAGAGTCACTTTATTCATGTTAGTCTTTTGTAAATATTTTTAGTTTTTCTTTTGTAAGACCTGGCCTCTGCATAGGCAGCTTCCTTTTAAGTTCTTGCAACATTTCCAAAATATAAGCATATTCTTGAAGCATTTTTCAGGTTACCCAAATATCAGCTTTTTTCAATGTCCACACTTCCACACAAAAAACTGTTGAAATAGAGGGTAGTTCCTTTAGCTGTTCAGGATTTGTCCCAAATGTGAGGCATATGAATCAATAAGATGTGTTTTACTGTATCTCCACAAGTATTTCCGTACACTCTATTAAAGCACAGCAATGTAAAAAGTGAAAACCCACTGACAGCCTATTCCACTGATTTTTTTCAGTATTCACAACCTTGCTGTTTTCTGGATTCAGCACACGGACTAGCCTTTCACTATCTAACAGTAGGAGTTAGAGTTTCCCTGAAATCTCTTTATGACTCATGTTGTTGGTCTATTTTAAGAAAGCCATCCCATTTCCAAAATTCAGTCACTTCTAATATCCCCTGCCATGTTCACCTGCCACTCCTGGCTGCTCTTCAGCAGCTAATCTGCACACCACATAAGCATTTAGAATTTGCAGTTAAACTAGGAATAAGATATCAGTACTTGGCATAGTTGATGACCTTTCTGATAATGACATAAACAGATTAAGAGGTATTTTTTTAAAAAGAAGACCTCCCCCGCCCCAAAACACCAGCAAGACTTTGCTTGTAGGAGTCATGCATCAGGTCCTGACTCATTTGCTATTCTAAATGGCTGACACAGTTATCTTATGCTTAAAATATTAGTGCCTTAAATAAAGCCATTAATACTTACGTGGTTTTCTAGGAAGGCTTTACTAAGAGATTTCATTTTTCTATCAATCCTTGTAGTAGACATAAGTTTAGAGACCCAATCTCTATCTAGACATTATCCCCTTAATACCATATACATACAGTCTTTCTTTTGCATTTCTTCACAATAATCTATCTAGTCCACAAACAACATGGCACTAGTAAGAAAATATGAAATGTCTAGCTCCACACCTCAGGCCATTCTTTTCAATTTCACACAAAGATAAAAGGAGGTTGATGTTAAAAACAACTAGACAGAATAAGAATCTATTGATTTTCTCTGTAGTAAATATCCAGCAGTCAGGAGTAATGTTGGAGGTCTTTTTGAACTGTGTAGGTTGTGAATTTTCCACAATATGAAATCAGTTGCCAAGTCATATTTCTTTCTGTAAGGAAATGAAACATTGACTCAGAAAAACAACTTTCTGTCACCTCTTCTGCCTTTTAATGAAGGGACAAGGTTAAAAGAATTTTTACTGATACAGACTGAATGGTGCTGTTTAAAATTGAAAATCATGGTTTGTTTTCCTTTGGAAAGCTGGGAGAAAAAAAAACCCTCTGCCTCTGGACATGCAAGCATTGAACAGGAGGGAACTGATGACTGGAGCCATGAGGCAGAAACATCAGTGCAGCTCTTGGGTGCTTGTGGGCTTGGCCTCAGCCACTGACTCAGATCACCTTGCCAGCAACATAGCTGACTGCCTCTGTGCCCTCAGGTCAACTTGGCCCTGAGCTTCCTGGAGAATGAATTTCCATGACTTACAAGCTGTGGGGTTAGGAAAGACTATATGATTGTATGTGTTTGACAGCACTATATTTCTACTGCTCCCTGCAACTGTTAATTGCTGTGAAATTTGAAGCATTGGAAAAGGCTTCCAGAATGCATGGAGATGCTTGCAGGAAATATATTTTAACAATATCAAAAATACATCCTCAAACAGAAGTGAGTATTAGGTTGCTTTAGGAAATTCTGAGTTCCTTTATCTAATGCTCCTTATATTTTGCAGGGTACTACTGCAAAAGAGAGGTAGTAATAATTTTAGTTTTAGTTGATGGTAGCCATTAAAACCAGTTCTAGGCTAGAGAGGAAGAAGAGGAGGTTCACTGTCCAACAGGAAAAATATCCAAGGACTGCATTAAAGTACAGATACTCATAATGTGTATTAATATCTTTTTATTGCAACAGTACTGTGGCTGGAGAAAGACAGCCATGATATCTATACTTGTAAGATGACAGTTGCATTCCACTCTGAAACTTGAACCCATTTAACTTATATCATAGGAAAAGGTACAGACACCAGTCTGCAAGGTAGCAGAGGAGACATAAATGTTGTATTTTATCATAAAACATAGCAGGAAATCCACTGTTGTCCTGATGCTATAAATTCTGTTCAGAAGACATGCTATCAGAGAATTATTTTGAAAATTAACTTTCATAAAAGTCCTCAATGGTTGGCTAAAAGCTCTGGTCAACCTAAAGAAATAGAAACCATGGGGACCTTGTTGTTACTAGAAGTGCTGAGGTAAACTTCCTCATAGCCAGAAGTGACGCACATAGGATTGACTGGAATGTCTACTGGTAAATATTATTAAAATTTTGCATGTCAGCACTGAGTCATTCACACACAGCACAGGAGAGCTGTGAGTAGACCTAGAAAAATGATGGAGAAAGAGAGGGAAGAGTATTTTCTGAGGAGCATGATGCTACAGATCATCCAGTGTTGTCAAGGAGAAGTAATTCCCTTTCTTGGCATCCTCTCTCTTATGCTGAGGATGTACATCAGAGCAAATCTGGAGATGAGGTAAAAAATGCATTTCTTCTCATTATTTCCTTTTTGTTTTTCTTCCTTTCTTTGGAAGTTCTTTCACCTATGCTACCTTTTACTGAAAATTGAGTTACATGGTGGCTTGTCTGCACCTTCTCATTCTGTCACTCCTCTGAACTTTTTAAACCAACCTTGTTTACCACTAAAGTTCCCTGGGCAATGTGAGGAAGGTGTTTGTAGCCTTCAAGAAGTCCTTTATTCATGTTGCACCTGCAAAAGTCACAAAAGGAAATAATGAGCAATTTGTTCACATTAATTTCTACAAAAATGCCATCCATCAGTGTGCTTCTAAGAGAGCAGACTTTTCTAAGAGCTTTAATTGCACAGCATAAAGAATTTACTGCAAAGAAAAGAGGACTCTCAGAAGGTTGTTTTTCACCACAGAGTATTCAAGTTCTTCTGAAGACCGCATATAACTTATTAGAAAGCTTAGAAATACTTTATTATTTTCTTTTCAGAAGTGTAAAAAAATATTCCAAAGTACATATATGGACTGAACACAGATTTACTGCCACTGGCTCTTTGTAAGGCAGTCGGAATGAGGCTGCTCGTGTACATAAATGAGTCCAGCTGGTACATTTACTGGCAGCTTTATAAGCACACCTCCAGAACTGCTGAATGCTTGTGAAAGGTAGGGTATCAAACAAACTAGACTGGACATGTGGGCCAGTTGATGGGCAAGGCACTATAAACGTATCCATAACTAGTGCAGCTGTGACTATAAAACTTTTCAGAAAACCCCCAAAAATCAGACACACAAACATTTAATGAATTTCAAATGAAAAACCTGGAATGCTTACAGGGATCACATAATGATTTTGGGGGAGTCCATTATGGGTCACACTTAAAACAAGAAGTGAGGTTTAGTAGTCAATATATTTTGTTGCTTCCTTTAATCAGGCTCAATTAAAATTTCCCAGCAACAATTAACTTTCTATTTTTAAAATCACATTTCAGAGTGCAGCCTGGTATTAATATCCAACAAAACAAGGGGATCTCTTTAATATTGCTGCCAAGAAAGTGGTAGCATTGTGGTTCAAAGGCAAGCTTTACGTATTTGTGTTAAACAGAGAAAGCAAAGCCATTTGCCTCATGCGTAATAAAAGTCTATCTGAAATTTATTCTTCCTCTAGCAGTGAAGTGCCTACATCTGGTCATTACAGTGCCCCTCAATGAAAGTTTATGTCCTCAGGATCAATTGTTTAATTAATTTACACTTTTCCCACCCCAGGCTTCAGCCATTGATAGTCAAACCCTGAGGACTGATTGCAATGTGTTATCTGCACCTTTCCTTTACATGAACAGCGAAAGGGAACTCATTATTTTAAAGACATAGCAAGGTATTTCTAGAGATGCCTGTTGTGAGTGCACAGAAGTAGCCTCTCTTCAAGTTCTGAAAGAACCAAGTAAACTTTATGAACCTGGTCTAAAATATATCTGGCCATAGAAATCAAATTAGTCCAAAGATAGTGAGCAAAATGGGAAATATTTCCCATCAAAGGTCCAAAGAAAACATTTCAGTACAGTAGTAGTGGACAAAGCAGGACTTTGTAGCAGTTTGTGCGCACAAGATTTATTTCTAGCACAGTTCTTAGGCAATGGCTATGAAGAATATCACAGCAATTACAACCTGCACAGCACCCTTGCTTAGCTTCACTCACCTTCTTCGGGATGGAGAATTTTCCATCCTCTTTTGCTCCATAGGTTGCTAAACACCCCAGTCAGACCCCAAATGCAGGGGAAGTTCAGGGGCCATCATGCCTGATCATGAGATGCAGTCCTCCATACCTAGCCTGAGCCCTAAGAAGCACTGGTTGTGCAGCCAGATGCAAGGAATGTTTGTAGCTCTTTGGAAAACTGCCAGAGCCCATGTTTCTGAGGAACTCATAGCCTAAGTCTCCACAGAGTTTGGAGGCTACTTCACAGTTCCTGAGGTGGTGTCGCTGAGACAGTTGAAATTACTCTGGGGACTGTCATTAAGATAAAAACATTCTGCAAATGGAACCTGCCTAGAGCAGATAGGCCAAGCCTCTGTAATAAAAGGGAGATAAAAACTGTTTTGGAGGATCTTTCTGACTTTGTTACATTATGGGAAAGGGATGTATTTCATTCTGATCTGAAATGCTCTCTTAATACATTCTCAGGCACATCTGTGTGTGGAGAATGAAGACAGAGCATATCCTCGAGCAGCGTGCTGGTGTTCAGGCACCATGCAGACCATCTTCTCTATGCACAGTTCAGCTGCTCACACCTCTTGCAAGCCAGACAATTTTCACACAATAAAGTTGTCCAGACTGAAAATTTTGAGACAATCAAATCATATTGAGAATATCTTCTTCAGCAAGAATGAAGTGCTCACTTTTTATTACACTGACATGTTAGAGTCATCAGCTTCCTAACCAGGCTAGAAGAGCCAGGGGAGTAAAAGTAGCTGAGACAGCTGCAATTTCCCTGTTCTATACAGATTCAGTGGAATGAATGAAATATAAAATAGTTGTCAGTTTGTTTTCTAAATAAACCCATTGAAAAACAACTCACTGAAATACAGTCATAGATCAATTGATCCCATGCTTCAGCTTCTCAACTATTCAGCTATGACCCGCAAGGCTTTTCTGTAATAAGCAAGTGCTGAGAAAATACACAAACTTCAAAAGCAACTCATTCTATTTTCTTGTAGTTTTTAACCTTAATTTTCTCCTATTCCTGGCAATCAAGAGTCTCTATTTTTATTCTTGTTGAACTGGATCAGCAGCAGAACAAAACAATGCAACCCTGAAGGAGCTATGTTTATTTATGCTGGCTGCGGGGCTGGCCTCAAAGCATACAAATACCAAAAGATTTGACTCAGTAATAAATATTTAAGATCCTTCCCCTTCCTTGGGGTTTTTTACTCTGGCAGAAGCAAAAGAAAGGGAGGAAAGTGTATTGTTTAGCTCAAACTGCAGGCCAAATTCCAAATTTTCATTTCCTGCTGCTAAAGCATAAATTGTGGGGAAAGAACAGTTTCACATAGGCTTGAAAAGGCTATCTCCAGCAGAACCTCTACTCAGGCACTGTCAGAGTCAGGCCATGTTAGTTACCTCCCTTTAGCATTTTGAGTTTGGATTACAATTTCTTCTGCTTCAGCTGACAGACCATCTTAAAGTCCCATGCTGGATTAGTAGTGATAATCTTTCCTTCTTTGGATGAAGTCCACAACAGTGGAAACACAGCCAATCTCTTATCTCACTGACATAGTCCCTGTCTAATTCACCCTCAATGCACAGATCTATTTATTTGCTCTCAAAACCAGGAGTCAAAAGCTGTGACATGTCTTAAATACAGGACATGTTTGTTGGGAACTGCAAACCATTTGGACAGTTTTAAAAATTACTTATAAACTAGATGATGTGGCTTCAAATGGATTGGCATAATATCCCGTTTATTCACCCAGGTAACTTACTAGCTTAAAAATATCTGCTTGTGATTTTCACTCTGATAATTTCTTCCATCAATGACTTTGTTTCCTCCTGTAAAACTTTTATTCAAGCAGACTAAACAGAAAGTAGCAACCTACTGATACAATAGTCTTCTGACTACTGGACAATTGGTGACAGTCAGCATGAGCTCTCTGATTTCTTTGATCAACATGAGAAATAAAATGTTCTAATGTAATTGCCAAACACTATGAAACTAGTGCACAGTGCATCTGCTCCCCTCCTTCCTACTATCCTTTCACCACCTTAAGGTGATTAATATGAAACACTGTTGCTTGGGTTGACACAAGCTGGAAGAGTAGCAGTATCATTTTGAAAGACATCTACTGCATCACTCAGTGTCTTTGTTAACACTCACTCTCTAGGTGCGATATCCTCAATAAAAATTTGCCCACTCCAATTTGCCATCATTATATTTAATTGTGGGTGCAGAAAGGCCTTGAAATCTGCACCCTTGCTGGTTGCTCGCTTCTTAGAGATGTGGGGATACAATGAAGATACTGAAGTGTGGGCAACAGGAGCTGCACTGTGAAGAACTAACACAGTGCTGTGCAGAAATGCTTCCTAAAGAACAATGCCCCAGATGCATATAGTGGACCATGGCCAAACTTCAAACAAGCCTGGTTATATACTGTAGACTCTGATAGGACTTTCACCATCCTCTGCATCTGACGGCATTTCTGTGAAACCATACACTTTAAGGAGACCTTTTTCTCTATTTCTCCATTTCTGGCACCAGAATACCCCTCTGGCATGCTGGTAACAGCTTTTTGTTCAAGTGAAATTTTAGAGGTCATTGCACTGCCCAATCTCAGACACCAGTCCAAGAATCTGTCCTGAGGTATCTTTCCAAGTTATAACCTGGCTGTGTATGTTTTGCACACACAAAAAATTTAGGTGCACGTCTATTTGTATCACCCTGTAACAAGAGTAGCTTGCTTAAGACTGACATTGATTGTGTTGGTATCGTAAATATCTCAGCAAAATGGTATTGCAAGCCACGCTACTACAATGTGGTTTGCTAATCCAGCAGTGTGTTTTTCTAACTCTATGATTTATGTCAAGGCTGTATCAATCAAGGATTGTAAATGCATAAATCTAATTGGTTTTGTGATTTGTTTTTGGAGAGTGCACTGAATACTAGCTGCAATAACACACTCCAGGCTACACATTTCCAGAGGATTACTGAACTTATTACTCTTCTTGGGTGGTTTAAGTCAGACAGTCAGACAAATACCTTTATAACACTGCATATAGAGGGCCATATTTTTATGGTATAGTATATGAAAGAGATAATTTCAATGGATAATAGCCTCCCACCACTTCATAAATGTTGAGGCAAAACCAAGACCTTATTGAAAAAGGAAATTGATCTCAAGACAATGTTCTATTGCAGTTGCTGAAGATCACAGCTATGTTATTACAATAAGTTCAGCCTACTACATGGCAGATGAAGGGGAGCTAGTTCTTGTGGCCTTAAATCTGCAGAAAGAAGCCTAAAAGATTGCATATGTAAGCGAAACTAAAATGCTCAGCGTGCATGGGAAGATGAAGGATACTGGTTCTGTGTTAGTAAATAACCTGCCATGGTGCTACTGCACTACTCCTGTGTGCAGCTGAAGGAGGAAAGGTTAATTTGAGTGGGATGGGCAGAATGGAGATAATGGATAAAGTCTAAGATCTGCTGAGAAAATGGGAATTTTCTCCTTGGATCTTAACCTACATCCTTTGCTAGGTTCAACTCCTGCAGATGCCTGTTCATGCTGTTTCTCAGAGATAATGACTGAACATCAGGAAAAGGCAAAAGCCTGTCTACACTCTGTGCAGAGACCCTTGCTCAGACATGCATGGTTGTGCAGCACAGCTGGACCAAGGCTTTGCACCTCTGGCAGCTCCAGTCCTGCGTGTGGGCTGCAGGAGCCAGGCACACTTACTTTTGCTAACTTACTGTCTTCAGCTGGGCTGCCATGCATGCCACGCAATTAGGGGCCAATCCATCTCAGAAATACATATCTGATGATGTCCTGCCTCTTGAGCAAGAGAAGGGAGCATAGGAATTGTTGCATTGGATCTGTGGGTTGGGTCTGACCGTGATCCCCGACAGGTGCTCAGCAGATGCCAGCCTACTGCAGTTGGCAGATGTGGGATAATCTCTACTCCACACGCATTAGGCCTCATCCTGATCTCGGGCTTAAACTCTGAATCAAGAGGTTTAATGGCTGGATTGCTTCCAGGGGGCTAGTATTATTTATCTAACTGAACTGGTGTTTGTCCACACAGCAAGATAAAAGTGGGAGGGCATCATGTTTGGAAGCACTGGGTTAGCACAGGGACTGCAGCCAGGTCAAGGGAGTGACCCCCTTTATATCAAAAGGACTAGATGTCTGAGTCAGGCCCTGACCCTGAAAAAAAATGTGTTTAAAGCAATCCCACTGAGTTTTTCCAATGAACTGGGGTGTGTCCATGAGATTTCCAGTGTTTTAGCACTCTGGCCAGTTCAGACTATGATGCATGCAAGTGGCAGGAGCCCTTCCAGTGCCTGGGGCCTCAGTCCTCCCTGGCCTCATGTCCCTGCTCCCCAGCAGGATGGCAGCTGTGCCCAAACAACCTTGCCTCCATTGGTGCACTTTCTGCTGGATCCAGATTGCTGGCAGGGACAGGATCTGCCAGTTTTCCTTGACACAAAAGCTCATGTCTGGCGTATGCAGTGTCTCCAGCACAGGTTTTAGAACAGATTCAGTCTAACCTTGCAATGCATACAGTGATAGGACTTTGCAGGTTGTTTTGCCAGGTTTAGGTAATCAATTATCTTGTTGGGAGAAGTCCAGCAGGTAAAGTAATACCAGTGAGGTGTTTATTAATACTAGAACCGTACTTCCTCACGGCATTTGATCAGCTCCTGATGTTACATCCTCAGCAGAGACAATTGTCGGCTGACACCCTTTGTTTGGCACATGAATCTCTTGTATTTCACCTCCCTACTCACAGTGTTAAATTAAAACAGAAAGGGAAAAATAGGGCTTACAAGGTCGTCCATGCTGGGCAGTGGGAAAACTGAGTGAGGTTGGCCTCATTTTCCATTCCAAGCATTCAGAGGCATGACTGGGATGGGTACCTGGGGTGGCACATGCCAAGGGGAACACAGATGAGGGGACCTCTAACTTCTGGGTGGCATAGCAGGATCACAAGCCTTGGAGATTAATTTTCAACCTTGTTGGATTTGATAGAAGTGTCATTTTAAGATGATGTCTGGAAAGGCCCATGAAAAGAGCTTAAAGCTGTAAGATACTGGGTAGAAAAGGAAGTGTAGCCACTTGCAACCCAAAGTGGCAAAGATTTATCTGTGTGTTTGATTTTACACATGTGCTACAGAGACTGGGGAGAGACTGGTGGACTTAGAGGATTTTGAATCAGATGCATGAATGTTTCAATCATCCAAATGTGACAGGCGTGGACTCATAAATATATGCCTTCATTTTTTTCCTTTATTTTTTTTTAGAACTTTGTATGAACAAATGAAGTTCTTGTTCCTGTATCTATTTTACCAAATTAACCCTTTATGGATGGTTGCTGTTCTCCAGCAATAAAACTGTTCTGCTATCAATATGTAATCAAAGACAACTCCCTTTAGACTACCCAAATTGTCTGGGGTTTTTTGAAACATGCCACAGTGTTAAGATGATATTCTCAATATATATGTTATATATTAAACATATGGGTTTTTGAGGAATTTGTCCTTATATCTTCCTTCCTGTCTAGTTGAAATATTATTGGATTATTACAGCTCATGTTTATTGCTGTAATTAAGTGGAATTTAGTGTAGCTCTCGGGGTGATTAATGAAGATGAAGTAGAACTAGATGTTTTGGCAATACAAAGGAGAGTACTGGAATAGTTTGGTGGTTTGGGGTTTTTTTATCATTATGGCATTCAGTTTTGCAAAATTTTAAAGTTACTTCCAGAGAGATGGAACGGCGGGAAGAACAGAAATATGTTTGTGTCTTTGGAGGAAAAATATTTTTCATTCATGATTCAATAGCTTAATGAAATTTCATCCTAGGTGAAAGTTCAAGGAGAGCTCTTAAAGGATAAAAAATTTCAGGCAAAGTGTATCCTGGAGCACTGCTAAAGACATGCCACTCAGCTCAGCTGCTCACTGCCAGTACAAAGCCCGCCCAGGCTTGGTGAAGACAGAGATATCACCATGGAGTGGTTACTTGGCGTGACATCCAGTGACCAGCAATGCTGGTTCCTTTTGGTAGGTGTGTGTCTCACCAGTCCTTGCCTGGTTTTGCCGTGTTTGGTAAAGGCCTGAGTCCCACAGCTTAAAGCTAGACCCTAATGAATGGAGGAAGTGAACCCCTCTTCCTCCAAATACAGCCAGTGTGTGAGTTACCAGAGGTGTAAGACAGGTGGGAAATGAAGTAAAAAACAAACAGAAACAAAAAAAAAAACCCAAACAAAAACAACAACAACAAAAAATCACTATATATGCATTGATCCATACACAGAGTCACTTCCTCAAGACTAACCCTGAGTGCACAATTGTATATGTGCATTATAGCACAAGAAGTCCCTTCTCTCAAGTACCTGTTTCACAGCCTTCAAGAGGAGACTAACTCTGTAACCTAGAATTCTGCAGTCATGAACCTATTTGGCAAACCTTAGGAGAAGGATGTGAAACTCTCCCCCTTTCATGGCTGCAAAGAGAGCAGGCATTTGTATCTATGCAAAAATCCTTTGAGTTTCTATATGTATATAATTCAGAGCCTGCAGAGCCTTTTTTCTGCTCTTAAAACAAGGTCAATAGAAGAAATGAAAATGATAGGTTTACTCATTTGTTCCTTATGTTGTTATTGTTCTTCTCATTTCTACTAGATCTCATCTCAGAAATTATGTTTGGCTCACCTACTTTACAAATCTGCTTTTCTAGCTACTGTGTTTGGTGTGTTGGCTATGTGATAATATTTTTTCTTTGTAAATCTCATACAAATTGATTCCACTGTAGTATCAGAAAAAATGTCTGAAACACTTTTCTTGACACAGGAAACTTCCACAAGACCTTTCATAAACAAGGAAATTAGCTGTAATTTGTAAGTATGAGCCTTTTGTGGGATTATTTTTTTCCTGACTTCATTCTGACACTGCTTCTAAAGTATCTCATTTATCACTAACCAGGTAGAAATATTCTTCTTGTGTGTGTGATTTTACAATGATATACTTATAGACATAAATAATTTCAGGAGCCAAAAAAATGCCAGGAAAATTATTACTTCCAGTGCTAGTGTTGAAACAGTGCCAAGCCTAAAGTTTTGTAAATTAGGCTGTAAGTGTGAAATCCCTCCAGCTGTTAAAAGTATTCCATATCTAATTATATGCACAGTTTTTCAGACTATTCTCTCCATTTGGGTAATCCTGAAATTACATACTGTATGCCTGGAAGTGAGGGCCACATGTGTTCTGTGAAAACATCCAAAAACATAAAGAAAGCAAATAGTCAAAATAGATAGGCCACATTTTTGTATGATTTTGTATGGTTTTGTATGGTTTTGTCAGAGTTTTCCTATGTGGCTTTCTTTGTTTTCAAAACATTTCTTTCTAAACACCATTTACTGTAATGTGCCCACCCTGTCATTCCAGATGCCGCCAACAGTTATATGTAAGGAAGTGACTATTTTTTAAACCTGTTTGTACAGGAGGCTAAAACAACAGCTGCATGAGAGCAGCAAAGCACCAAAAGAAGAGGAACTTTTTTGTAGTCGCTGCTCCAGCCTTCAGAAACCAACTGTTAAAGCTCTTTGTGAGCACCAAATCGTATGGTCAGAAAGGGGGTAAGCTGTCCATTTTGTGGAATAACTTAATCAGACTGACATGAATCTCATTTTTTAAAATTAGTTACAAAACTTCCTGGTTGTATCTGATCCTCTGGATTTTCATATTGCATCAAAACTTATTAATGTCTTTGTCACCCATTAGTGAAGCTACTCAGTGAAATCTCCTGAAAGGGAGACTAGTGACAGAAGCATTAAATAAGAACTAAGTCCTACATCTTAAAAAGAGGAAAATTTTGGCAAGACTGGGGAGATACAAAAACCATTTGCCTTCAAAAGCATTTGCCATCATACTTCTGTTGTTCTCCTCTGACTACGTTACAGTTCTATATATTCCCTACGTGGAAACTTACATGTGTGTATGTGTATATGTATATATGAGGCTTTATTTATTCCTTTGGTGTACATCTGAAATTTTCTGAAAAAAAAAAACGTGTTCTCCAAGATCATGGTTGCTATTGAAGACTCTTCCTGTGTCACTTTTGGTTTGAACATACTTTCTCTGCCCACATATTTTAGTAATTTTAACTAAAAGCAAGCAAACAAAAAAGTAACCAATTTACCTAATCTATTGTCCCATATGAAAAATATAGTTTTCATTCAAAGGTCCTTTAAACAGAACATGTACTTGACAACACATACAGATAGCAGCCTGGACTTTCTCGCCCATTTTGCAATTTAAATAGCTCAGGAGTTAAATGCATTGAATTTAAAATACTGACAAAAGGACTTATTAGGTCACCCAAGTAAATTTGCACTACATTGCAAAGTAAACTGCTTTATTATGGATACACCTAGCAGGGCTGGCACCCCAGCATCAAACTCATGGAAAATTCCACAGTGTATTACAAGCAGGGATAGCTTTTCACTCGTTTAGCTAGGTCCTTTCTCTGCAGGAAAGAGTGACTGCCCATCCCCAGCAAGGACTCTTGTCCCACTGCAGTTTCCTTCTGTGTCCTGTGGTACACCCCTACTGGACCACTCATGGACTTGGAGCTAAGGGATCCCCAGAGGAATCAAGCTGCAGAAAGATTCCATCTTTCTGATTCCCCAAGCCAGCCTGACCCTCTGCTGCTCTTACTTTTGCCCAGTGGGGAAGAGTAGAGAGCAGAGGCCGATGTCAGTGAGGAGAAAACAGTGTATAGGGAAAGAACACTTGTGAGACACAGCCTGCGGTGTCAGTAGGGATTCAAGAGGCACAAGGGACAGATAATGTAAATTTTGGGGAATGTACCTGAGAACACAGGAGTGTCCAGGTCTTATTCTATGAAAGGTAAGTATAGACATTTAGCTCAAAAAGGCTTTGAAAATCAAGGCAGACAGTAAGAAAAAATAGTGATATTTTCAAGTTGCTAAAGGAAAGAGCTCTGTACAGTATACCATTTCTCCATACCATGGTCCAGTGTGGAGCTTCTGTGCTGTTCCCATGGACTGCTGCTCTCCTCCTTGCTGGGGTCTGCATCATCTGGAGCCATGTCAGACAAACCTGAAGATACTCTGAAGCTCAGTGAAAAGCTTGGTGGCTACCTGCCCTCCTGATATGTGTTAAGCAGAGCTGGAAAGTGTTTGAATTTTCCAGAACTTTCTGCCTCTGGCAAGGCCAGGAAGTGTCATGACTAATTTTCTATGGAGATCTCTGATCTGCAAAGGCAGGGCTCACCACAACTAGAGAGCAGAGCAGTGTTAAAGTTGTAAGAGCAGAAAACACTTTTACAGCCTTCCATGACACATCTATGGGTTTGCACGTAGCCAAGGTTGTAGCTAAGTCAGAATTACTGATGTGCCTACACACGTGAACAAATGGAAAATTTTTGAGAGTTGAAATGTTCGGAAGTAAAAACATTTGGCACGTTGACCCAAGGGTCCATTTATTATTCAGCTTTTTCTGTTCTACCAAGTGTGACATTCAGTTGAAAATAAAATTCTGAATAATGCGTTCACCTTGGACTTGATTTTACTTTTTGCTGCACTGTAGTAACTTTTGAGCAATCCTGTTGATGAGTCTTTTTAACACTCAGAACATTGCAGAACTGAGTTAGCTGTTTTCAACAAGACTGAATTGTTTTCAACAAAATCTCATGATAACTAGCAAATTTTTGTGAAGGATCTCATTGTTAAATCACTTCAAGATAAAAGATATGCAAGTAATAATTTAAAAGAACTGGACATAGAAATATTGTTCTTCTCTTAATGATCTTACCTTAATTTAGAATATCCCACCCATGTTTTTGCATGCACTCACAGTATTTATTTTGATTTTCCTGATTCCTATTCATTAAAAAAAAAAAAACAAAAAAACAAAAACCAAAACCCCAGAAACCCAAGCCATCACCAACATATACATCTGGACTGCAAAACCACAGCATTCCAGGCAAATCCAGTGGTGTAGTCCTGCCAGAGGGCCTCAGGAGTGCACACGTATGCCGTGCAGTCAATGTAAAATCACTTCAGAGTTCATGCAAATGACATTTGCTTGGTTGTTGATGATCAGCTCTATCTAACACATGGTATATTTAGCAGTATTGGTTACTAACCTATGAAAAAGACTGTTGGAAGGGCTTGTTAGTAGTCTTGATTTCATTCCAATGCATAAGAACATCTTTGTTTTGCTGCTGCTGTGGTTAATCATTGCCATATTGTAGGATTTCCTTGATTGTTTTATATGTATTACATTTCAGTTTTCTAATTCTAAGAGGGTGTTTTATTTATTTCCTTGCCACAAACAATAAACACCCATTAAATGTGTTGATAAGGAGAACTGTACAGGACAATACCCTGCTATAAACCAGCAGTGAAATAAAAGTGCATAGAGATTCTGTGGCTAGTAAACTAAGGTGATGACTTAAGACTTAATGCACAGGAGCTGGGTCAGTTAGGCATATTAATGTTTTAATTTGATCAAGCTCCCATCCAAAAGCTGTATTTTAAAACCCTGGCAAGGTGTCTCAGGATATTTTCGCCAGGGACAGGCATCAGGCCTTCAGCATCAAAACAAGCCTGCCATTTGCAGCACACTATGTCAATGAAAGTTTTCCAGGAGACCTAAATAAAGCAGGGATGTCTGCAGGAGCAGGAGGAATATGAAAACATCTGCTAAGGCTAAGTGTCAGGGAGATTTGAAACTGGCTAGTTTGCTCTTCACCCATTCACTGCCACGAATGGAAAAATTGACATTTCCTTGGATCAAACTCCTTTCATTTCGGGTATTAATCTTTATATTCCAATATATAAAGTATAAAATAAAAACTACCTTTTGTGGCAAAACTCAAACGCACATGTATCTTGTCATTCACTTTGGAAATAAATGTTTTTAAAATCAGCACATTCCTCAGAAACTTTTGATCTTGACAGAGCAGCATATCTATTAAAAAATTTATAGTGAAAGCCACTATGTAGCTATGTGTAGCCAGAATAAAAACTCATTTGACTTTGCCTTTTGCCATGCATGTAAATATTTCTCCTTTCTGTAGCATATGTTTATGCCACTTTCTTTAAATTTGAAAGCGTTACATCCCAGTCCTGCCACTTGCTTGGGGTGAGCGTGTTATTGCACCTATGTATCCTTTGAAGTCATGCCTGTTTAGTAGATTAGTCAAGCATATGTGACAAATAGATTTTCTTTGTGAAATATATTATATAATAAATTTTTGATATACGACAAAATCATTGGTGTGTTTCTGGTTGCCCTCAGTCTCCCTTTGAGATCAGAAAAGGAATGTTGTGATAAAATAATCAACCAAATACATCATAACTTTTTCTATCAAACTGTAATGTTTCAAGTGTGTATTAACTTCTACTACAGTAAAGGATAACGAAAGATCTTTTCCCAGATTTTAAAAAATACTTTCAGCACCAAAGAACTGCAGCCATCTAAATCTTACAAGTCCATTTTTCATGGGCAATGAAAGTGTAATTGCTGCAACGTTTACATATTTGGCAACTGCCTCAGTGAGTTCTTAAAGCTCCAGAAAAGGGATAATGTAGAAGTTCTCAAAAAGAACATAACTAATCATAGGATAAACAAAACTATAAAACCACTTCTCTCAATTTGAAACATGGCAGTTAACTTTAAAGGGAAAGGAAAAACAGAAATTTATTTTGTGTGTTGTGATGATGCTCATATAGAGTAGGTTCTATATAGTTTCAATGAAATTAGTTCTGTTGGTGCCAATATGTTCTATATGTCTTTAATTCAAAGAAATGCTTGTTTCTTCAATGATTTTCCTTTTTTTAAAAAGTAAAGTAAAGTAAAAGTAAAGTCAAACTTTTTCTAAAAGTAAAGTCAAAAGTAAAGAGCTGTAACAAACCTGGAGACAATAGGGCAGTCCTTCCTCTGAGGGTTACAAGTGTCAGGTTGGCAGGAGACATCAGGGATTGGCAGAATCTTTATAATGCTAAAAACTGGGAACAGCTTTCTTGTCCCTAGCTGCATTCAGTCCAATAAGTCCTTCCCCAGGCTTGTACCAGACTTGTACACGGGGTCCAAGGATGAGATGTTGAGCGCATGTTCCCCAGAGGGTCATGTCCCCTCCTGTCCCACAGGGCTGCCCCATAGCTCTTTCTGTGCACCACATGGTCTGGAGCCAGCTCCTCACCTGTTGCTGAGTGTATGTAGAATTGTACATGTGGGGCAGAGATTGGCTCACTTCACTCAAGAGTTCACAGAGTTCACTGTGTACATCTAAGCTGCTTAATGGTCCTTCTCATTCATCTTGTCCTGAGATCCCTGTCTCAGATAAAGCAGATTATTTGCCTCTTATTTCTTTCTACTGCCCATAAAGGAGGCTTGGTATGGTCAGCTAAGGGCTGGGCTGTGTCAGCACCAGAAAATATGTCCAAGAATCCTCTTGCAAGAGGAGCAGACCAGGAGAACTGTACAGCCTCCAGCATCAACACTGCATGCTCATAGGACTCACTTCAAATCCATGCTGCTGCCTGCAACTAAAATTCTGATGTAGACTCGACCAGCCAACTTTCATAAGTCTAAAATTACGCCAGGTAAATCTTGACCAATGAACATAAATTTGGACCTTACCTAAACACGGACACATTTTAGATAATCCAAGCTAAAGGAAAAGAACATCATCCTTTTCTTAGGTTCAGGTGCAGCAGTTAAATGTCCTGTCCTTTTCTTAATCAGCTGAGGAGGTGTTGAAGCCATATGCTTTTTAGGGGACCTTCAGGACCACCAATATTCCTGATGGTGAAAGAAAAGCTGAACAGACCATGCAAAAACAAAAATCTATTTAAATGCACCACTATAGTTTATAGTACCTGTTCTTACAAATAATCTGAAAGGAGGGGAAAATTTACATTTAAAATGATGTATGGAGTGCAGGTACTTAATATACAGGACACCATACTCTCTTAGTAAACCATGGAGTTGAGCTTAAGTTTCATAAAGCCTTGAAGCCTTAATTTCTTATTCATCCTTCTCCACTGAATAAGACATCTTAATGTAACTACAGAGAAGATATGAAAAATAGTTTGTAGGAGGAGACAGGCAGTTAAGGTAGTGACATGCAGCCTCTATCTAGCTAAACAGTACTTTCAAAGCCTATGTGCCAGCAACTTCCTTGGAAACTGTGCATACATTTGTGTGTATGCCTGCATAGCTGTGTGTAACAGAGCCCTGGATATTGGATTACATTTGCACATCCTTATCTGTCTGCCATGGCTTCTGCATCTTTAGAGTAGGAAGATGTATTCTTGTATCTCTTTCTAATATAATTTGCAGAGCTGCTTGGTCATAGGAGAAGGGCTTTGGTTCCACTTGAATCATAATTTTTTAATTAGAAAAAAAATCTCTGAGCATGATTTCATCTACTCTAGCAGGCAGATCAGCTATTTATACATGCAGACATACGTTTCCCTTTATCTAATGAGTATGCTATGTTGTGGTTTCTGGCTGCATGGCCCAGCCCAAGATTCTTTGAAGCCAAAGGAAAGACATTTGTTCATTTGACAGCAGCAGGATCAGGCTAAGACATAAAAAAATAGTGTAAAAAGGCCTTTTCTGTAGAATTCCTGGTCTCATCTGAAGGAAGTAGTGCTAAATATTTCACAAGAAAGCCTGATCCTTCAATCTAATTTTAGACATGATGTAATAGGAGCATGTACTAAACAACAGAAGAGAAGGAGGGGAATTAAGGACAAGGATAGAAGTAAGAAGAGCATGTCTTTCTCCAGCCTTGTCATTTGTGCATATTGGTAGCTCTGCTGAATGGGAAGATGTAGTTATTAACTTGTTTATTTAGGACTTATTTTGTCTTATGTAGTAATAACACGTATAAACTATGCCTGCTGTTGTGAAATTTATTTTCTGCTTTTCTGAAGGACAGTTTCTTTAGAGGTATAATGAATAATGTGTACAATGTGTGAAGTGTTCTGGACATTGGTACTGGCTCCCTCTGCCAGGTCCTGTCTAGCGCCCACCACCCAACAACATTTGCTTCATGTACATGGCAGATAGGAAGCAGTAGGACCAAGATTCTGAGAGAGCTTTTTTCCTCCTCTCACATCCTAGGTCACAAAGCACAGCCATCAGCTTAGTCCTGGAGGTGGGTACTGGGAGCAGTGGTTGCAGAGGACCTCACAAAGGGCCTGTGCTGGCGGGGAATAGGGCGGGGTGTGGAAACTGCAGGCATTTGGGGTGCAAAAGCACAGTGGCACCAGCACCCTTGGTGACCAGTAAGACCACTGTTTTCATGTCTGCTACAAGTCTCTGTTTCCATGGCCTGGGGGTGAATAATGCCAGTTTCCACATGCAAAATAAACCAGTTCTTTCTTCAAATGAGCCTGTGTTCCCTGCCCACACCTACAGCAAGTGTGTGTGCTGGATTAAGGGCTCAGCATGGTTCTCATAATGTGGGAGATGCTGCTTTGCACAGAAATCCATGGAATGGCATTCTTTCTTCAAGTGGATTTTGCAGTTCTCTGCAAGCCAAATCAAACATTAATAACATTCAATCAAAATTTCCATATGTAGATATTTTTATCAAACCACAGTCTCTTTCATTGTTATTTTTCAGTATCGCTTTGGTCTCTTGCACGTATTATATATTGACCAAAGTAAATAGCAGTGTAGCTTTATGAAATGTTGCTTCACATTTATGGGCATTTTTAAAAGTTTCTGATTTTGTTACTCTTGCTGGTACCAGTAAATGTGTTTGAAGTCCTTCACATGTTGCTTTGTTTATAATAGAAACACCACATTTTGCTGAGGAACACATCTCCCTATTAAAAAAAAAAAAAAAAGAAAAGAAAAAAAGGAAGCTGAAGTTTTATTAAATAAAAGGTTTCAGAACACTCAGTTGCTCCAAAACATTTGTGTGCAAGAAAAAAAAGTTTGTGTCCATTTTTGTTAATGATCTCATGAGTTTTGCTAGTTAAAACTGAAAGCAAAGAAACCAGGACTGATGCTTAACTGGCAAGAGGCCAGTACAATGAAATTAATAACATATGTTGAAGAACCCATTTGTAACAATTTTTCCATTTAAAAAAAAAAAAAAAAGTGGCAGCTTAAAACCACTGACAAGACTGTCTTTTCTTTTTTCCTTTCTTTCTCTTCTTCCCTTCCCCCTTTCCCTTCACTACATAGGACACTTTGGCTTATGTCCAACTGCGCAGTACCAAACTTGTCTCAGAGTTCAGATTAATGCTTTATGCAATTTTAAGTGATCCCCTTGCAGCTGCTGCTCAGGGAAATATTGTACTGGACGTGTTCGCTCTGAGGAACTGGTGGCAAAACCACAGATGTAGCAGTCATCCCTTGGCAAGTAACAGATGTGGTGTGTGCTGTGTTCAGTCCATCCTCGGCACTTACCTTACCCCTGAGCAATGTGTGGGGCACTGACCCAGCTCACTGCCATCCATGCACTAACTCAGCCTTAACACACTTGGCTTGTGAGATTTTTGTCTTGTTTGTTCTCTTGTCACATGCAAACAAATCTTATTTATTGATTATATCAATCTTATATATCGATAACCTGCAGTTAAGGTTGAGAAGTGAGGACCTGTGCCTAAAGAAGGCCGCCTCTGTCACTACCTTATGGGATATGTCACCTCCCTGTATTTTATCTTCCTTCTCAGCCATTGTGTGTTTTCATTGCTGTTGGGTTTGGTTTCTTTCCCTATTCCCTCTAGAGACTGTGTTGCATGTCCTCTGGGGCAATGCATTCCCTTTTGCTAAGTTCCCTATCACTTTCCTATGTGAAACTCCAGGCACATCAGGGCTTCCTGGCCATGCAGGGATTCTCCCACTACGAGTCTTGAGTGCCTTCAACAGGATGTACAAGCACAAATTGTTTTGGTCATTAGAGCTGGCAGAAGGAAAGCACTGTGCTTTGAGAAATCATTGCTTGGCATAGGGGAGACACCTTGGGTTTTCAAACTGGCCAGGGAGTTGGGGAGATTCTTTAAGGATACCCTGGGGGTTTGTAACCAGGGCACAGGGAATTGCAGGGGAATTTCCAGCTGTGGGAGTGCAGTGAGATGCCTGGAGATAACTAGGATGTGGGGAAGTGAGTGGGCTCATAAGGTGAGTTAATGAACCTGTAGACGTCCAACAGGATCATTAAATTGTTATTCATTGAATAACAATTGAAGATTATTTGGGAAGTGAAGCATCACTGCACAATGGATGGAGATACCAAGCAGTCAAAATAAGGAAAAAGAGATTTAAAATTGCCAGATACTACAAATTAAATTAAAGCTTTCAAGGCAATTAGTGTTCACAGTGGGCTAGGAAAATAAGTTAAAACCTTGTAATATCAAACTGAATTCCTCTTTGCCTAATTTCACTGACTTCAGTGTCTCATACAGGGTGGTACTATTCTAAATCTGGCCCAAAAATCAAAATAAAGTTAAATGCAGCTATCATGCTGTTCCCTGACTTGGAAAGAAGTTGCAAGGATTGTGAATAGGAAAATCTTCAGTCATCAGTTCATTGTATGACTTCTGTAGAAAAGGAAAACAGGTGTAGCAGAGTGGAGAAAGAAGACTGACTGTATGAATGAGGAGAGAAATCCAAATTAGTTCCAGTGTTTGGAGACTGTATGAGGTGCTAGCTCCATTTCCTCCACAAAACTGGACATTTTGGGTCTCCTCACAGAAAGGATACCATTGCTCTGGAGATGGAACAATACTTGGAAAACACTGGAGACTAAAGCTCTTTTCCACTGGAGAAGGAAAAACAAGATAACAATGTGCAGTATTTCTACAATTGACACCTACAAATATAATTTCTGATAGGCAGAGTGGATATTTAGAATACATTTAGCAACAGGAAGAATGGAAACTTTTTTAAATGTTTGGATGGTGAGGAGGTATCTAAATCACAGGATAACCCCAGCAATGGCTAACACAGCCATGTATCACTGTTTAGTATTTGAATTGCACCCTGGCCAAAGTGCCAGTTAGCTACAGGAACAACTGTGTGCAGAATTCCAGAGAGTGTCTGTATGGGCTGCACACTACATTTTATTAAATAGTGGCTGGAAATTAAGTGCAAAAATGATAATACAGGGGGGAAAAGATGGTTACAGAAACATTTAGAGCACAAAATAGTTGCTGAGGATATTTTGAAAAGGTATCTCTTTTCAAACAGGGTAGGCAGGCCAGCTCATGGCTTTTAGGTATAATGTATTTACAAGTATATATGTTGTAGTGTCTAGGCACAGAAAATCACCTTCTATTCACTGTGACTTACCACACATATTCAGGTTTAAGCCACATTCTTATTAATTTTAACCTCCTTTTTTTTGTTATTTCATGGGTGTATTACTGAATCTATTATTCAGCCTTAACCTAATGTCTGACTTCAGGAGTCTTTATTTTCTGAGTTTCAGCAGTAAGTTGAATAAAACTTGCTTCTAGATGCATGTGCATTATCATATCCTAGTTTATAAGAAGCTCTGTGAAATCAAAAAAGAAAAGTGGCTAAAATCCGGACCTTATTCAAGTCAATAACCAAAACCTCACTGACTGCAGCATGGTCAAAATGTTGTGTATGTGGTGCATTATTCACGAGAGCTCAGCTCAGTCATTATCTGTTCTCGTGTCCTTCAGCTGGTCACAGAAAGTGCAGGCACTTCACTTGATTCCTAGCAGTTGACTTCCAAAGTTAAATTAATTCAGCTTTTAAATAGAACTCTGTAAAACAGCCTTTTCATTTTCAGGGTAGCTAACCAGATGAAAATGAAACTGAGGCTCCATTATTTTACATTTTATTTTGGCAATTTTAAGTCCTTCTTTTTTTCCCTTTACTTGAAAAATGCACAACATTATATTCACAGATTTGCAAATCTCTCCTTTTCTATAACCATTAAAACAGTTTTTCTTAGACTTCTGCACATTGCATAAAACTGTTTTTATAACAGTAATTTATTAGGTTAAGTTGGAGAGCTTTTACTGCTTTTATATAAAAAGACTGGGCTGATTTTGGATCTCTTTAATGTGGCCCTTTAGATGTAGTAGCTCTGACATTAGAACTTTCTGGGAATGTATGCCCAGTAGCCTGGTAATGTGAAAATAGGCCAAAGAAGCACCATTCTCTTCAGGATAAAAGTGCATTGTTCTCATTCATTATTATACCATGCATAGGAGTAAAAATGCCACTGCAAATGTCCATGGAAAAAAGGTCTGATGCCCAAAATATAGTTTTTGTGGTCTTCTGTGCTGGGAGAGATCTGCAGTCCACAGTAAAAAGGCTGGGTCAAACTGGAAAATGATCTGCTGAGCAGAAAGGCTGAATTATGTTATGCGTGCAAAAAGGCTAAGATGCAAAAATGTGATCAGCTGTTAGAGATCATGGGGCAGGAGAAAAGTTTGTGTAAGTGTGTTTGCCACCCTCCCACAGGAATCCCCTATGCAAGGTCGAGTCCTTTCCACCTCACCTATAGGATGTCCTGCAAGAGACACCTCCATATCTGTCACCATGTTATTAATCACACGAAACCTCTAAGACATTACACGCTGATGAGCTTAGGAGAGGAATTAAGTTTAAGGAGTCATTGGCAAACACTGACTGTGCAATGATCCTGTCTCTACTTCTTTACACAGGTAACTTTAAGGACAGAATCCTCTCTTTGATTCAAGTACTTTAGCCTAGTTAAATTATTTACTTTAAATTAATGACTTTGTAATTCTAGAGTGAGGAGACATTTCCAATTTTTTATTATTATTATTATTGTTAATAGAAGAAAAGCATCAGTGCAATATGGAATATTCCTCATGGTCAATTCTGAAATAAAATGTTGAAATGAAAAAAACATAATTATATGTAAATATTCAAGACGATAAAAGTCTTATTTTGTCTAAGTCTTACTTTATGTTTCCAGACAGTTATTTCAGCATTTAAGATATTCTTTCCTTTCTTCATTTTCCTCCTTCCAGGACGGGAAAGCAGCATCTGTGTGTAAAAGTCCAGTACAAGACTGTCACAGGAATTAAAGGTCCTCCTAGGGCTGAATGAAAACCCTTGTGTAATTAGAGATGATTAGATCGCCTTTAACAATGAGGCTGGCATAAAACTTTTCCCTTTTAGGAATTTCTGAAGTAGTCCAGTATCCAACTTTCTCTGTCTTCTTTCAGTTGTTTGTGGGCCTGTACTCTGAAGTTGTGTCAGTGAGGTGATATTAATTCAAAAGAGACCCTAAATTTTAAAGTTTACTGAGCCGTACTTGACTCTAGTCATGCCTTGCTCTTATGTTGTTGGGAATCTGCTTAACCTGGATATCAAAGACACAATGTTCCATCATCCCCTGTTATGGAAAACAGTTTCAGAGCTAAAGTTGTGCAGGGAGCTGGAAAATGCAAGTGCATAACCATGTTGTCAGCTTTTGATGTAGTGTGTCAAATGATTTAATGGGATGTTTGTGGGTTACTTTATGTGAGGCTGAATTCTGGCTTGCACTTCTTTGTGGTCTGGTTTGTAAGTATGGAACCAAGCTGTCCAGAAGCAAAAGTGAGCACTGCACAGCATGCATGACCTAATATTAGACTTAAGTAATTTTAACTTTCGCTGAACTGTATTAACTAGCCACTTTAGGGCAAAACTGCTATAAATAATACAATTTGCAAGGTGTAAATCAAAGTTACAAACTCACCTCAGCCATTCAGCCTAACAAAGAATCAACAGCTTCATACTGTAGCTCATGTGAATATCTAAATTACTAGGAATGCCCCTGCGGTTCAGCCTTCTGGATGGAGTTGCCTGACAGGTACTAAAAAGCAAAGTGAAAGATTGAGATAAAATATAAGTATGTGCATGTTCTCTGGCTTTTGAAATTGCTGAAAATATGACAAGTGATAATGAACTTCATAAGCACTTCACATAGTATTTCACAGTCTATATTTCATTTTTGTGTTATATATGTCTTTAAATACCAAATATTTGATTACTTTTAATTGGTGATTTATTTGCTTTTAATGTGAAATTCATGACTTGACTAATACACATCAACACATATTTCTAACAAGTGAATTGCACTTTAAAGAAGCACAGGAACATTTATCATAGAAGTTGTGAGGTTGTTTGTGAGTCTTTTAAAAATGAAGACATAGAGTGAGGGGTTTTTTTACTAAACTGAAATTAAAAATATGGCTACCTAAGTGGAAAACCACAACACATACTGAAAAAGAAAGCTTAATTTAGGTTTTGTGTGGGTTTTTTTAGGTCATGAAGTCCTTACATTAAATATATTTTTGGATCCTCTGAATTCCTTATGCAGGAATTCCTTGAAGAACCAAAGTGTATGAATAAGGATATTATATCACAATCACTTTAGTGCCTGAAATGCTAATTACTGTTTCTCATGGAGAAGTCCCTTACAGTCATGGCACATGCCATTAATCTGATTTGATTCAGTCTCTTACAGTTTAGACCAATAAAAGCTGTAACTTTGTTAATACTTTGTTCAGGTAGGTAGGCTGAGCTAGTTATGTCTCCCAAAGGAGTGTCTTGCCTCCCACAGTCACAGAAATTGGCCTGTCCATACAACCCTAAAATGTACCTGGGGTGACTTGTGATGTTCCAAGTAATATTCAGACTTGTTCTTGAATCCTAGAGCAGGAAAACAGGCCAGGAAGAGGGAGTTCCATTTGACAGCTCTGTTGTATATTACACAAGGATTTACGTGGAAAAAATATGTAACAAAAGAGTAGTTTCTGTACTCAAAGAAAGGAAAAAAACAAATGTCAGAGCAAATGTCTCATTTGTACCTTTGATGACATACAAAGACTTGTGGCACAGTTTCAACAAAACACTTTGGCACATGGTCAGTTAGAAGAGGGTGTGTCCCCCCGTGCTCAGCCAAACGTGCGAGCATATTCTTAACTTCAACCATGTTAAATGGCTTCACTGAAGTCAAGTGAAAGCAAAATGATTGGGAGTGAGACTTAAACTTCATGTTTCACAGGCTGATAGCATTTAAGGTCAGGAATAATCATAATAGCCATGCAGTCTGATCTCCAATGGAATACAGGGTTTTTATAAGGGGTTTTGTGAAGTGTTCCCAATATGCTACTGCCTAAACTGTAACTGTGCTTTCAGAAAGACAACTTTTGATGCCTTGAGAGGCAACCTAGAACAGAGGCTAGACAGAATTAAAGGAATAAAGTAGGTATTTATTTAAAAGGCCTTCAAAGGATACACTTTGGGCAGTGTAAGAGCCCAGCTACACCCAAGACAGATGGCATGTCATGAGTTTTCATACTTTTATAAGTTTTGGTCCATTTACATATTGGGGTTAATTGTCCAACTACAGCTTCAGGTTATGAAGTCCCATCCTCCCAGATTGCTCTCCTCATTTTGCTGCAGTTTATACATTTTGGGCCCAAAGCTGCAATGGTGTCCTTGGCTCTCAGGCTGGAAAAGGATTGTTTTGTCTGACTAAACTGTGAGGAGAGCTTGCTAACACTTCATATGAAGTTCAGAGTTATATACTAATGCAGTAGAGAATCTGGAGAATATGAAAGCTAAAACTTAAGACATCACTTTCATTTACAAACTTCACAGGAGAGAAGTTATTTCCACATTGTATTCCAGGATAAGAATATTTTTTTAGCCATGAAGAACCTTCATTAGAAATTACTGTATCTTTGAACTTTGATCTAAATTTGTTGAGCTCTAGCTTCCATCCACAATAATCTTTTCTGTTCAGTTAAAAAGATTCTCCCATTTTTTTTTCTACAGAAGCATCATAAGACCATCATTATTCAAATCTTAATCTGCACTTTTCACTGATTCAATTAAGATGTTTTTTTGTCTTGCTTGTGTGACCGAAGTTTTGCTTGAAACTCTCTTCTGAACATTTTTAAAATAGCCAGCATCCTACTTAAATGCCTCTACTCAAAATTGGAGAGAGCTATCCCAATAATAATCTTACAAGTTTCAGTATTCTTCTGTAGTAAAACTCCTTTGTTTCTATCTGATGGTCTCCTCCCATATATATATATATCCAGGACAGCATTTGCTGGCTCAGCCACTCTATTGCCCTAAGACCTCTTGTTTGTCTATTTGTGCAGCAAAGCCACCAAATCCTTTCCTGAGTCACTTTGTGCCTAAGGACTGTCAGCCACTCTGTAAAAACAATCTGTACTTTTCATTCTTAATAAGAGGTGTTTTAATGAAGGCCAGCATTTCATGTAGCATTTAACAGTGATAGAAGTTAAGCCAATTTACAAACCAGCTCATGTTTCTGTGCACTACTTGTATGTCTTCATCATTACACATATTTTCTAATTTTAGTGTCATTTGCAATTATTTTATATTCTCTTCTATATCTTTTTAAAGAACTCAGTTGTATTGAGCAACAAATTTATGATACAAATGGTCCCACTTAATCATTATTTATTAAGTTTATTTGCTTTTTTGAGATGCATCCCCTACCAGAGGGGAGTAAGAGAGAATAACATTTACTCTGCTCTTTGCATAGGAATAAATTTGAGTGGTCAACCCTATTGAAAGAATGAACCAAAAAAAGGTGCAATGAAAAGTAAAATAGACCATAAAAAAAATCTTTCTTATTAATTAATACTGTTTGTGGCAAATTTTTCATCCTGAGCTTAGTTATTCTGCTTTAACATATTCTGCCTTAACAGTAATTATTTCCTTTGGCTTTCATCACATGGCTTTCCATGAGAAAGTGAATTGGGTGATTGTGGGTGAATTTTCCAGATTTAGGGACTTCAGTTAATATCATGGAGAAGGACTCTTAAAAATGTGTGGAGATTAGAGATTCAATTGATTTCACTGCAGATTGCTGATAGAAGAGAGACGATGTGACAACATAGCACTGAGGCATTAATTTTAGCTCAAAAAATAATTATGTTCCTATTAGCTAGTTTTTAATTGCCTTTCTTAAATGTGATTATTTCCCAGCTGTCTGCTTTCCCCTTCTCTTTTCTTTCTAAATTAGAACAATTGTCGCAAGAACTGAAATGGACTCATATGTGAAAAACAGACTCGAGCCTGACTGACTCAAGACTATTTATACAATCTCTATTTAACTGGTGAATATCATCACCATCAATATATGAACAGTAAAAGCTCATTACTGGTTGAGATATTTAGTAGAGCACCTTCTAAATACAACCCTGACACTTGAGAGAAAGGAGTTTTATTGTCCTTTAAGTCACTTGCCTACTTGCACAATTTGCTTTTTCTCCTTGTGTCTGAGTTTTCAATTTAAAAAAAACTAAGAATAACAATCTTACCTTCTTATATGAAGTACTTTGAGCTCTGTCATAGAAAAGTGCTTTGTCAAACAGAATTATTATGCACACCCCCTGTAGCTTCAGTTTTTTTAGAAGGCAATTTTACTTTGGCTAAGGACACTCGTGCGACGACAAGTCACACCATCCTCTATTGGGAACTTCTGGATGCTTCTGACCATGTACCTCAGCCACGCAGAGGAAAACTGGCCTAGGGGACTGGCAGAGGTTTGTAATTTAAAAGATTAATTTAAACAGAGAAGCAGTCACTTATTTTCCTTTCCAGGAGGTCCAAAGCTGAGTGCAAGGGGCCATGACACGCGCAACTTATTTTTTGCACGAAATCCCCTCTATCCCTGAGTAGGTGTGTTTTCAAACAGCAATTATATTCACGGTGGGGGAAGGAAGGAGTGTGAACTAGCTGAACACTGGAGATTCAAACAATGTCCGGAGATCTTTTATCACTGTAGGGGTGTGGGGTGGAAAGCAATAAAGATTGAAATCCTCAACTTTTACATGAATTGTAACTTTCCAATTAATACCTTTATCACAATCACATAACCTCAAACTCCTTCCCTGCTTCCTGCTGTTCCTACGGGCTCCAGGGCTTCAGCGGCCTGTGGGGTTTCTTTTTTATTTTTTTCTTTTTCCTTTCTTTTTCTTTTTCTTTAGAAATATATTCCTTAATATGTTTTCTTTCTTTCTTTTTTAATAAACATATCAAAGACATACTTATCAATGACTAAGGAAGGAGAGCTGCGGTGCAAGCTATTTTTTAACTGGAACATGCACCATGCTGTGACACACTCATCCAGGAGCAGAAGATTGATGGCTTGACATGTGGAGAGAACTGCCACTGATTGAAATCAGACAACTGCAAGCTGTGAGGGAGATCCAGGGGAAACCATTTTAACCACAGCAGTCCAGTCTTAGCACACTTGGACAGGGGCTTTCCTCTGTCTGAAGTCTGCACTGCAGGACACAAAAAAACTAGGCAGTACACTGAGGCCAAAGGCAAAATATAAAATTATGACAACGTGGAAGATATATATGTACATCTCTATCTATCTCACCTCAGCAAATTATTTCCTTCACTAACAGATAATAGATCAGAAATTTCATTTCTCAAGTACCAGTCATCTTCTTACACCCTTCGCATTCTTTCTCAAAGACCAGAAGAAAGGAGAAAAAAAAAAAA